>CM053783.1:372612160-372678591 GCA_028749045.1 Cupressus sempervirens | reverse complement strand
AAGTTTTACTATATACACATAGATGTACATGTTTAGGAGGAAGATAATGATTATTAAAGAAAAAAAATTCTAAATAAAATGACATTTCTTGCATCTCTAATAGCTAAGGTTAAAAATAAAATTATTTTTTAATGTTTTTCTTTGAACATATGCACTTTAGCCTACCAATTGTAATTTTGGTGTAGGCCCATCATTTCACAGTGGTTCTAAATTAGAAAATTTTAATGGAGTAGAGTGGGATTTAGAAATAAAATTATCTTTGAGATTATATTATTGTAGGGAAGGTTATTTTAAATATTGGTATCTTGTGATTTTTTATTTATGTGCATTGGGTTTAGTGAATATTGGTGCTATAAAATTCATAATTGTATTATGAGTGTTTCTTTTCAATGCTAGTAAATGAAAACTTAATGGATTCCTTTGTAGTTGAGGTGTGTTTAGATTAGAATGTAAAAGTGTTTTAAATCATTTTGTTATTGAGTGATATCAAATGTCATTAGGTATTGGAAATATATATTTGGTTATTTGTTGTCATTGATATCAAATGTTGGGATTTGGAAGCTCTTATTCTTTCATGAAAGCATTGTGCTTTAAAAGTATACTATATTTGAGGATGTAAGATTGTGTGTTGGGGATGAGAGTGCTACTAAACCTATAGAATAGTTGAAGGCAAGTATGTATTTAGTGTTAAACAAAAGTAGAAAATAAGTATGCATCATATGTAAGATAGGTATGTATTTAGTTCTACATAACCATGGGAGATGGATGTGTTGTAAGGATTATATTGTTTGCTTTAGAGTTATTTTCTTAAGTTCTAAGATCAATCAGCTTTGTCAAGATGTTAGTGGTTTAGTGAAAAAATTATGTAATCAAAGATAATAGGTATTAGATTATATTCTTCCAAATGTTTCTTCTTTGAAATTCAAGTTTTAGATATGCATATGTGATTCAATAATCGAGACTAATTATCAAAGTTAGTATTTGACTATTCAACATATTGTTTTGGTCTCTACATTTAAAGTTGTAAAATTGAGAGAGAGAGAGAGAGAGAGAGAGAGAGAGAGAGAGAGAGAGAGAGAGAGAGAGAGAGAGAGAGAGAGAGAGAGAGAGAGGAGAGAGAGAGAGAGAGAGAGATTATTTTCCTAAGTCAGATATAAACTTAGAGATAATCTAGATACGAAAAATGAAATCTCCAACTTGAAAAGTAAATATAATTATTTCAAATAAATTTTACAATAAAAATTTATGTAGTCAAGTTTAAACATTCTAATTATAATAAACGGATTACTATAAGAGACTTCTAGGAAAAACTATAATCAATGAGCAGTGTAATTTGAAGAAGATATAATCAAGAATTATATAATTCTTATAAATATTTTTATAATGAGTATCATTTGTACAATGGTAGTGTCAATTGTAGACATATTGATTGTACTATTAACATTGAAAATTTATTTAGTACCCTTTTTTTTTTTCATATTCTAGATATTTAATATTTCGTAAGCTTAATTTTTTTTTATGCACAATAGATGTTACTTTACTTGTAGAAATCCATTTTCGACCATCCATTTGAAGCTCCAATGTATATTTTTACTCTTATTTATATTTATAGTCTTGTGAGTCCAATAAGCCCATCCAAAAGAAGCGTTTCCATATACTTCCAATTGTGCTTGTCCAAACCTTTGATATTCAGATTTGGTTGCACCTTTCCTCTCCCATTCTGATACCCATTCTCCTAATCAAAAAAACAAATATCATTAGTTCTAAATTTTTAGTACAATATTCTTAAACATAATTGATATTTAATATGCTTTGGATTCTTACCAACATAAATTAGTGGACCATTTCCACTCATTAAGCTAGTCAAAGTGAGGCTCTTTCATTTTTAACATACTCTATATTTTGTTGCACTGACATGTCTTTGAAATTGTCATCAATAGATTATAGTAATGCACATCAACTACGGTTTTCGTTAAACCTTCGTTCATGTCAAACAATTCCTTGGAATCATTAGAACCAATTCGATTACACATCACCACATAAGCTAAAGAGTAGTTTCTGATGGTGTTGTATCTATTTTTGTAATATGATATTATTTTTTCCTTATCTACGCCAGGTTTATGAGGCTCATTTAGTAATTCAATTCCCAAGAGAGCATTGTCATTGGCATACCTGAATCCATGCAACATATAAATAAATTAAAAAAATGCACCATATGAATAACTACAATGAAGTAAAAATTATGATTTTAAATTTAAAACATGAAAAATATCTATAATTATAATTTAATAATATGAATAAAAATGTATTTTTTCCCTATTCTTTGGTATCTACAAAAAATTAAAGTTGCAATATCTTTAAATTGATAGAATTTAATTTTAAAATTTAATAAAATCAATATATAATGAGAAGGATAATTAATTTTAAAATACTATTATACATATTGTTTATTTGAAGTTTTGATAATTATTTAACATCATATGACTATAATTATTAAAGGAAACTTAAATTTAATACTTATTTTTCATTATTGAACCAAATTCAATTATATCACATAAACATATCCAAATATATCATTCAAATAAAATATAATGTTCCTTCTTTTTTGACTAAAAATTAATGTACTTTCCTATGAATTTCGTCTAGAATACATTTGATTAAAACTAATAGTTATGAGTGTTTCTTCCTCTCTTCCACATCTTTTATGCCCCCTTAAAATCTTATACTCTAGGGTTCATAACAATTTTATTTTTGTCAATCATTTATTTAAGTATTAAAGTGTATAATTGACCATATTTATTATTTTACAATTATTTTACAATAAAAGCATATATTCTAATTTTTAAGTAAGTAAAAATTAATAAATAATGACATTTTGGTTACTAGATAGATATTTCTCTTTTTCTTATCTAACACAAATCTTGGTTAACCAAAATGATCTAGTATCGTCAAGAAGAGCCAAAGAATATAATGTGGTCATAAACATAGATCCATTTGTCTAGTTATGTAATAAGCCTAACGTAAATATGATGATCTTATTTTAATGGAAGAACAACACTTGATTTTAATGAAAAAAAATAATTTCTAAAATTCTTTTATTATTTGATAGGATTAAAGTGAGCACCAAAAAAATTAACACTATGATCATTACATTAAGGAAAAATAAGATTCATAGATAATTTATCTTTGAAGCATACATTTGCATGTGATCAATGAATATAAATAGTTGGGTCTAGATTTTTACAATAATGTCCACTAGGAGACATGTATAGGAAATTTTACAAGGATGGAAATAATTGCACTCAGTGCAACATAGATATAGAAATGTCAAGCTATGGAACTTGAAAATACATAAACATTTTTTGGAGTTAGAATTCATTTTAGTTGTGCTATATGGTTGTGAGGTTAAAAAATATCATTTCAAGGAGCAAGTGGAGAAAAATAGAGAGAATTTTAACATTAAATCATCTATTTTGTATGAGAATGTCTTGGCAAAGGATGTATATTTCCCTATTGAAGTTGTAACTATGTGACATTGGCTAGACTATTTAATAAGAATATAGAACATGTAGTTGCATCACTAGTGCATCTTGGGAGAGAAAAAAAGTACTACATCAAACACTTTAATTCTACACATCACACCGAAAAGAACTATATAGGAAAGGGGGAAAAAAAAAACATTTATTGCGTAGATAAGGATTAGCTCATACAAGAGGTGAAACTGAAAGATGGACAATGCCTAAAGAAAGGTGGGAAGATAGAGATGTTATTGCACTAAAAAAGTGGTAGAGACAAAATGTCATTATATCATAGAGTGTTGAACCTAAAGAGATTTTTTGGATCAATTACATAGATATGAAAAACATGAAGACATTAAATATATTGTTTCAAGATTTTTTTTATAGGAAAACTCCTCACTGAAATTGCAAAGAAAAGATCCAAGTTACAATAGGAGAAGAATATTTAGTTAGTGGGAGCCTTCTCTTTTAAGCTTCACGTGCTTCATTTTGTTTGTGGACTACCCATAGGTTCTATAAGTTGTTTAACGTCATGGATATTATTAAAAGACTATGTTCATTCATTGAAAAGGAAAGAAAATTCTTCTACATTCAATCTAAGTCCTATACATATTTGGCTACATTTGATATAAGAAAAAAAAAAATATGCTTTAGTGCACATCATATTTGAAAAATTTTCATTTTCTCCGAATAAGAAAGGTGATTATTGAAAAGATTGTCGTTTCTTTTATTTATTGAAAAGATGTTGGACTTGCATTTATTGTATTTTGGTGTTGCTGGCCACTAAAATGCTAAAATGATTTCGTTAGGACAAACTAAAATTAATTCATTGGTCAATTTTCTATCCTTATTTGATAGAGGGCTTAAACATTAGACAGTAAGTTTCATTCCAAGACTTCAAGTGTTAAATAGTTAAAATTGACTTATTTTTAACAAGCTTAATTTTTTCCTTAGTGTGTGATGTTTAAAGGTGGTCTTCATTTGATAGGCCATTACATATTTGAAATACTGATCTCAATATTAATGGACATGGATTTAAATAACATCTTAATTTTAAAAATTTAAGGTTAATTGAGAATGTACCTGGAAGCAAGAAAGACAATTACAGAGATACTTTTGTCTGAATCCCATTCAATATGCCCATCTCTTGTTCCACTATGTTCGTAACTATTTTGTGAACCCGGGGCAGCGTGAAGATCTACTATAACTTGAATGTTATGTTTGCTGTAACATCAATGCCATCTCAGAGATATTCAAATAATCATAAATTTCGAAAATAAACATAACATGAAAGGCTGATTTTATCCATCAGGATATGGTTAAGGACATTATAGATGTTTTAAATCACTCAAATGTATATTTATTATTAATCTACACGCAGATAAGGTGGAGAATTAATAGAACATTAATTTTCTTATTCTAGATTTAGTAAAGTAGAAAAACTAAGTTATTAATTTTCTTAATTTTCTATCAATTTTCTATCCTCATAACTTGTGTGTAAGGAAACAGACAAGGAAAAGTAAACCAAGACCTCATAACTTAACTGGCTTGTCCAAAGGACTCGACACTAAAGTTGCCATCTCAAATTTGGCTAAACGTAATCCCAAGCCTAGATGCTAGAAAGGATTAACATGTATAACGATTTTATACTCTTACAAGACTAGTATTTATAACAAAAAATCAGATGGGCATTATCTGCGCTGTTGCATGTGATCAATGGAGGCTGTTTCCACAAAGTCAAGTTGGCGTTTACCCGTGATGGAGGTGAGGTCGTCCCAAGTTAAGATGAAAGTCAAGTTGGCCTTTGCCCGTGATGGCGGTGAGATCGTCCGACGTCAAGATGAAAGTTCAAATAGTTTGTCTCCATTTAAATCTTTTATTTTCTGAATATTTTTTAATCCATACTAGCAATTTTGAAGTCTATAAAATATAATTCAACAAATACTATCATTATTATTATTAAGACACGCAAAAGATCCTTTACCCAACCACAGGTAAAAATTGTCATATTCATAGAAAAGTTGAGACATATTTAGTGGCAAGTTGGGTAATAAAAGTATAATTACATATTGAATTCTACCACAACTTTTCTCACATACTTAGTATCAATCAATTGCATGATATAAATAGAAATAGACGCACGCAGATTTATAAAATATTTTTCTCTGCACGATTATGCACCATTTGACTAACTCTAATAATCTTCATATTTATAGGTCAGTGCTCTTTCTTCCGTGTTTAATGAACTCCAATTTATGCCGGAGGCAGGTATTGAAAGGCCAACTAATCTACCAAACCATAAACTTATAAACAAAAAAATGTTCACAGTGTGTTCTGATTGTCATGTCTTCTACTAATCAACATTTGTCTTCCACTTGTAAGCCTTTAAGGGCCCGTTTGGTGAGCGGAATAGGAATACGTATTCTGGAATAGAACGTATTCCTGTTCTCCGTTTGGGTCAGCCAATATTTGATGGGAATTCGCGGACTCCAAAATTTATGTTTTCTAAAATTAAAAAAACTGGAATAGGAATACGTATTCTAATAACACCTATTTGGGTGGAATTGCAAAACCCCATTTTTGGGCCAAAATTGGAATACGTATTCCTATTTTACTTCGTATTCCAATCCTGTTTTGATGCATCCGAACAAGGAATTCAAAATTTTTGGAATACGTATTCCTATTCCGCTCAGCAAATGAGCCCTAATGTAAACAAGCAAAACCATTCTGAAAATGGTTCATGGGTTTTCAAAAACAGGGACATCTTTTAGGATTTAGTTTTACACTAGAATCCCATTTCGAAAATTCTATTCAGAGCTTCACCCATGACATCTTCAAGGGTTTCTTTCATTTTTTCTATGTTGTTGTTGTGTGGTCCAACACCCTACAGTCATGCTTGATTAGTCATCCATGCTTTATTTTGTTTACGAAATTGACATAATTTGCCCCAGTTTTGTTATACCATGCTCTATTTTCATTTCTGGGATAAAGATATTTTGGGTTAATTCTATCATCTTATGCTTCCTTTTTGTTTTTGATCTTCACATAATCTGGCACAATCATATTATCCAAGTTATGTTTTCGTTAGCAGGATTGACAGTTCTGTGCCCAATTCTTTCATCTATGCTCTGTTTTGTTTGTGGGTTTGAAATTTTTTTGCCAAATTCTGTCATCCCATGCTTTGTCTTTGTTTGTGAGTTTATTTACTTTTTAAAAAAAATCCTTTTATATACATGTTTTTGGTTCTCTTCATTGCATAGTCTAAAGTGAAAAAGGCGAACTATACTGCGTGCAATTTCTCTAGTGCAATTTTGTTAGTCTTACATCGATGGAAGCACACTTATATAGTTGAAAATTGTAAGGACCAGGGACTTCATTTAGGACAAGATTTAAATGGAGACAAACTATTTGATATTAAATGGCACGGCCACGAAACTACAATTTGTAGTGGCCCTGACGGCTTTTCTATGGGAAAGTGGCTTTCGTGTCTTTTCCAGGATAGCTCTTTGTCTGGGTGCGGAAACTTCGGGAGTTCTAATTTCAATTATTAATTTCAATTATTTTCCTCTAATTTAGTTGATTATAAATGTAATACTCGCAACAGAAGTGGGTGCTTTTATAGAGAAATACATTCAAGTTAATATTTATGGAAGTCTGAAGTAATCTCTAGCAATTCAGGGGTAGCTGAAAATTAATGACTTTTAATAGACAAATACTATAAAAACGTTTTAATTGATAGAGGAGTCGTGATTATGGTCTCTAAGAAGGAGAGATTGAAGTTCATGGCTAGTATCTTTGTTTATTAAATTAACATTATAGTTTTCAATTGAACTATATAAGAAAATGAAAGGGAAGGGGATTTATAGTATATGATACTATGTTATAGTTTTTGGGTTGACATATGTTGACAATAATATGGAACTACCTTGTATTTTTTGCCAAAGACACTTAGTACTACAAACAAGGTGTACATACCTTACACCCTAATATTTTACAATTTAATTTGTTTTTTAATAATTTTTTTAGAATTGATTACTTTTTCTAAAGTATCCTCCTCTTACATAAGTGGCCTTATCATTTGAATTGCCTCTTGTTGTAGACATTTTGTTAAATTAAATTAGATTGTGTAAAAAAAATCAATGGTTTCCAAAATTCCTATTGTTTCATGAATGGAGATTACTATAGCTATAAGTTCAAAATACAAATTACTATAGCTATAAGTTCAATGTGATTCAATAAGAAGTTATAATGAAAATATTTACAAAAAAAAAAAAAAAGTGCTTGGGGACACACGGTCATCTCGTGAGAAGCCAAAGGTCAGACACTTAACTATTAATTAAATAAAACATATAAAAGAACATCAGGCTGCAAGAGCAGTGCCAGCCAAGGGAGGATCATGATCATCATGGCCCCATACATCAGTAGGGTTGGTGGGGGGCTCAGGAGGAGCCCACCCATCTGTAGCATCATCATTCTTCTATTTATCTTTATCTCCCTTTAGCCTAGGAGGCATGACAACCAAGCCACGGGAAGGACCACTTATGATCTAGATGGGCATAAGGCCATGCAAGAGTGGGGGCAACAAAGGGAGCCATTGAGGACTAGTCAGAATCAAGCCTCAAGGGAGAGGAAACCAAGCACCAACAACCTCCAAAATCACCACTGGGTGAGTGATGAGGAGACTATGAATTGGCGGTGTGAAATCGGAGGGCCAAAGAGCTATGGCCACACTAACAACTATGAGGAGGCTTTTGATCTCCATAAACGACATCAAATGGCACCTTGGCAACCTTATAGGGACCATTACCCCAATGAGCTAAGAGCTCCTATGGGTGGGCCACATCTAGAGCCACCTTATTAGTTTGTGCTTGAATCCATCACATTATTGCACATGCAAGCTTTAGTGTACATAGCAAAATTTATGTCAAATGATTTATGAGAAAACACAATAGCATTTTTGTCCTTCCATGTAGTAAATAAGACCTCCATTCTATAAGCATGCCAAATTTAAGAGTATTTATAGGAGAACCTAGGCGAATCCCCCTACAAGAACATATGCCAATAAAAGGCTTTTGGATGAAAAGGCATGAAAAAGTCATGAATCCAATGCCAATACTATTAGGCTCATCTACAAAACTAGAAAATATGCAAAAACATCCAAGGATGCTCACAAAAAGGGCATCTAGGATCCGGATCACCCAACTATTGAAAACAAGGGCCCAAAGGTAATCCCTAAAAAAGGACACACTAGACACGGTGCACAATTTTTGACTCAGTGATAACTTGCCAAACAATGGAAAATCTTTATCTCTAGGTATACTAAGAAGAATGAAAATTCCAATGCTAGTTGGGCATGCCCACCATAGGCAAGTGGGGGACCGACCAGTGATAACCCAACTTGGGTTTATAACTAGGCAAAGGAGTGGCAGGATACCATTTGCAATCCTTCCACCAAGGTTTGATAGGTTGAATACACAACTTGTGTAACAAAATGTGAAGATGCCACAGAAACTAAAAGATCAAATGTTTGTTGATCTGGATGGGATAGTCTAAATTGCACCAATAAATTTTCTCATGAGTGGAGGCTCAAGGTGACTCTAGAAAAATGGTCTTTAGGAGTCCTAATGCCAAAATTGAAAAAACACTATGCACTAACTCCATGGATATTAGCCAAGGGGATCCCTTGAATAGAGACAAAGGAAGACCACCACAAATTTTGTTGGTTCATAGAGAGACCATATCCAAACCCATCTCTTGCCTAATGAAGCCAAGGCTTAATGGCTTCCCAAGCTTTCCAAATTCCTTTGGCAACAAAGGTCCCTTGAAGTTGAACTGGTTCGAGAGTGACCAAGATGGTCTGAAGACTAATCTCTTTCTAGATAGACTAGTTGATTGGAAAGCATAAAGAAATATAGTGATGCAAAAGGATTTTCTAGGCTTCATTGCCAATGAGGGCATGAATGACCTACTTGGGACACAAAGAAATCCCCTACTTCTATGTAGAAAATAGGTCAAGGTCCCCAAAACATTTTAGGAAAACAACAAAAGTCCCATGCCACTTTGTAGAAGCCATAGTTTGAGGCATCTGAGGTCCAAATGAAGTGGCAAAATAAGTGCTCAAGCCTAAGATATGAAGCCTTTGAAGGCACCCAGTAGGAGGAGTAATAAACATGAGTGGAAACCAACACTATGGAGCAAATCTGGAATTTTCCAGCCAGCGAAAGTGGTTTTGTATTCTAGTAATCCAACTTCTTCTCCATTCTAGTCAAAACATCATTCCAAAGCTTGATAGGGGAGGCTTGGAAGGAAAAAGGTATGCCAAGAAACTAAAAAAATTCCACATTCTAAATCCATTTTCATTGAAACTTGGCAAGCCAAGGATGGCTAGGAAGAAAAGAGTGTCTGTGGCACAAAGTCTTGTGCCACTAGATAGAAGAACCAAAGGCAAGGTAAAAGGTATTCAGGCACTGTAAAGCATTGCCAATATTATCCCCTTCCTTAAGGAGAGAAAGAAGGGAGTCGTCAACAAAGTGTCCATTGACCAATTGCTTAGAGGAATCAAGGAGAGAAATGGCCCTCACCCACCCTGCTGAAATGGGTTTAACATGAAATCAATCAAACCCTTCAGCGACCAACACATACAAAGAGGGCCCACAAGGGAACCCTACTGAATAGATCTAAAGAGCCCAAAAGCCTTAAATTAATGCTCCTTAATATAATACCCCAAAATTGGCACATTTCAATGTTAACCAATTCTAGTCTATTTGATCAACCCTAAGTCCTATTTTACTAGGCAATTCTGATTTTGATTATCGACACTTGACCTAGGTGTCAAACGTAAAAACCCTAATTTGCATTAATCACACTTTTTATTTAATTCCTAAGTATTTGCTCAAATTAGCTACATTAAACCTATTGATCAAATTTAATTTAATTGTAAGTGTTCATACTTTAATTAAATTAAATTTCTTTTTTAGCTAATGTGTGAAGGAATAAAATCTATTAAATTTAATATTATCCTCATCTTAATTATTGAATCTTAATTATTCAATTAATTAAAGTTTATGCATTTATAAGGTCATATCTCATTTTATTAAATTAAATAATGTCTTCAAATCTTCTCTTCAATTCAAGAATGATCGATCTATCTCTTGAACTAGAATTGACCTAATCAACTTGTTCTTGCACTTAGGTGAAATTTGTTAACTCTCCATCACACTCAACATCTGAGTTAGTTAGCCTCACCTGCATAGTAAATCTTCCATCCTGACCAAATCTCATCTTCAATCTCAACTGTTCATCTGAGTTGATCTTGATGGTCATTGATTTTTGGAATGCTATTTAAGGAGTCTCCAATTCCTCGTTAAGAAAAGTGTTGAATTGATTTTGCATTGAATTAATGCTAGAATATCTACTCATTTCCATTCATTCATTCATAGCTTAATTTCTTATATTAAATCTCATATTATCTTAAAATGCATTCATATAGATTAATATACTCTTCCTATTTCTTAGCTTGATATGCATTTCATATAGATTAATTACATTCTCATGTTGCTTTTATAAAATCCTTTGTACTAGGGGTGTGGTTGCTAGCTTCTCATTCTAAGAGTATTAGAAAAATTGTTCTAGTTAGAAGGCAACAGGTCAAATTGTTGGACATTTCAGACGAACAATCTCATGTTCATTTTGGGATGATCTCTTAGGTAATGACTGTGTTGAAGAGTGTGTGAGGATTAAGGCCCACATTTCATACATATATTTTTGGTGTCCACCACCGAGCACAAAAATCAAAATTTTTGGCCTCATTTACTTTTTTTCTACGTTTTTAATGATTTTGTTGCAGCCATCTATACCATTTTTCTAGATTTTCACATGAGAAATCTCATTTTCGTGTGAAGCACTAAAGATTTTGCCCCTTTCATCGCACTCCCTCGCATGAAAAAAGTGCATAAATGCACAGTTTCTCGGGTGGTGCACATAATTTTCTTGCACAAACCTGTGCATGATTTTGCACAAAATTTTGCAGGAACTCAAGAAAAATAAAAATTTTCAGAATTTAGTTTAGTCAATATGTTTAGCTAACAATGTTCTCTAAAGCATTTTCTTTCTAATTTCTAGTTTCTCTATAGCTTAATAGTGGTTTGTAGGATGTTTGATGAAGACACCTTTATCTAAACACTTCAAACATGTACTGACTATGTGATTGTAGGACACTTATTAAAGATATGCATATTGAAGACTCATTTCAAATCTAGTTAAATGCATGTCTTCTTTTTGCTTTCAACACATAGTATAATTAGGGCTTGTGAACTTTGTAGGGTGCAAGACAAGGAAATAAGGGACTATGCTCTTTACAACTTGGAAGTCATGCCCAAGAATAAATTAGAAACCTAGAAGCCTTTGAAAGGAAGCATCTGAGGGAGGCAAGCAAGTTAGTGGTTCTCCAGTATGCCTATTTTCTATGAAGGGATGATGATTTCCTTTTAGGGAATCAAAATCTTGAGAAAGGAAAAGTCCAGATCAATTAAGCTAACTTGGTGATTAACATGTCGTGCATGTTTGGGCAAGGTGATGAGGTAGAGGAGTATGCTCTTTCCACTTGAGGGAAATCAGAAACTCAGACCTTAGATCCAAACCACCAGTCTAAGTCAACCGTTAGAGGTCCTGCCAGAGCGATCCAACCTCTGAGAACGACCCAAGTGAGCATAGCCCTTTAGTCGAAGATTCCCCCTCACTATAATAAAGAAGCTTTATTAAATATTAGGTTTTTTTTAATAGAAATTTTTGAAATTTAGGTTGTTTTTAATAGAAATTATGTTTTACAAATAAATATGTATGGCAAACCGAAATGATGATACTAAGGAAATAAATAATGTTCCTCATAACCCTACACCAAACAATCTAGTGCCCCCTCGAGACCATCCACCAAATGATCCCGTACCCCTCAAAACCCTCCTTGAATTGAAGATTTGATATTTGAAAATCTTGTTGAATTAAGGGCTTTTCATAAAACATATAATATTGTACCCGCATTGGCTCCTATGTTATCTATGTTGAAAACCATAATGGATAATATTGAAACACTTACCAATGAGCAAAATGTTGCTCTTTGTTGGCATGATGAAATGCATGCCACGTTTGATGATGGGTTTGACTATGATGAGGTTGTGGCCCTAAATATAAGTAAAGATGATTTGGTTGCCCTTTTTGTAGACAAAAAAAACCAGTAACCAAGTCAAATGCACAAAGCTCAAACTATCAATTAAATGGTGCACAAATGAGGCTATGCATGGAAACTTTTGGGATCATTGGTTGATGGTTTTTGACATCACTCCACAGAAATTTAGAAATGCCATTTTATTTCATTTGAAAATTATATGTAGAATTTGTGTTGGGCCTCAAGGTAAACTATTGGAGCATGAAGCTCAACATGGTTGTAGGAGGAGGAGCTCCTCAAGATAGACCCTTTTCCTAGTGAAAGAAATTTGGTAATTTTGTCCTCCCTACTGATGTCGCACCCCCTCCTCAAGTGTAGCATCTTTATATCATTGAAGAGGCTAGCTCTCAGACTATTAGAGCCATCCATAGATTGAGTAGCCTATTAATATCCTAGACTAGGTTAGTGCTACCTACCCATGTTGATGATGCTAGCATGAGTTCATCATCAGCGAGCTCGTCACATGTTTGTGTGCCCCATACTTATGTAACATGCAAGAATATTTGTATGGGTCCCATAGGTGATCTTTCTAAGTATCAATTTGTATTTGATGAGGATACACCAGATGCATGTACAGAGGCTACACACCCTGACGCAAGAGAGGAGGGGCATACAGAGCCATGGAATCCTATGTTAGGATGTATATACATTTTTTTTTTTATGACATATACGATTTAAAATTAATCTTTATAATAAAGTAATTTTAATTTTTAACCCATATTGACTTATACATGTATGTGATCTTCATTCATATTTAGCTAATGAATGAGGAGGAGCTTAGACAAGTTGATGATGTCATGTTCTCATCTATTTCATTTGGCCTTGAGACATCTATGGTACATTATGTTGTGTTCTTATTCTTTTTTCTATTTGATATTGTACCATATAGGGTTTCTAATCTTTCTTTTTTCTTGCAGGTATCACCTATCAATGGAGGATAGAGTGTAGGGGATGAGGTAGGAACCATTGACAAGGAAAAGGTAATTAGGTGATTTCTATTTGATTAAATATCAATGCATTCTTGTAAAATATTTGTGGTAATAAAATTTAATTACATTCTTTATTCTATAGGGCATGGCTACTAGTGATGAGCCCCTGCAAATTTCATGTCATAGATGTTCTAGCATTTTCATTCCCACTTAGATCCCCCTTGTATGTATAAGTATCATTTATTTTTTATTTTCCTTATTTTTATAAATAAATTCAAAACTGATTTCCATGATATTAACAACTAGTATTTTGTATCTCATAGGAAACACCTAGTGCATAGGAGGTTGGACGACAAAGTTTTGTATCTTTGTTGACACATCCATTATATCTTGAGGAGGAGTCAACATAGGTAAGTTGTAGTTTTAATTATTGATTATATGTTATAAATTTAGCATGATATGAATTATAATGTTATAGTTTAACTTGTAGATTCATTTTACAAACATATTTGAACATACACATGCCACAATCAACAAGGTACATGCATTGCGAAGGACATATGAGAGGACTCCTAACTAGTGCAAGAGGTCAATGAGAGAGTATTTATGATGAAATTTTAATACTATAAATGTTCATTAAAGAAAATATCATTATGCATTTGAGTAATTCAATGTTAGATGCAAAGAATCATATAAATTTAGTAGTGTAACTTTGAGTTTTCCCTTTTTGTTTATGTAGGAGGCATCCAATCCACCTAGTGCAGTGAAGAGGCTGCATTTTGATCACCCACTAGTAGCCTAGGATAGTATAGTTGTCATAGGATGTGTCATGAGACATTTTGAGATGGCACATGACACATTGTTTATAGAAACATTGATATTATATACATTCTGATGGCATGATCATCCACATTTTGTATATGGATATATGTATTTTGATGTATATTTTTGTCATTTATGTGCACAATGATATATATATATATATATATATATATATATATATATATATATATATATATATATATATATATATATATATATATATATATATATATATATATATATATATATATATATATATATATAGTATTATTCAATTTATCGTGGATCATGTGTATTGTTCATGTTTATGGAATATCATTCATTTTGATCATGTTTAATATATTTGATTCAAATGCAATAATTTGTGAATAACATTTTAACAACCTTTATTATCAAATTTTGATGTAATTTTTTATTCAAAATGCTATCATATATGTTTAATTTGAAATAATCTCTACAATCCACCTCCTTCTCCCTGGTACATCAACTTTATAAAGAAAATGAGAACAAGTTCTATTATGAGACTTTACTACACATTTGACTTACCAAGCCCACATGATATTTTGGTAATACAAGAAAGGTTCAAGGCTTCCATCAGCATCACATGATTGATATGTATGATTTTAGATCAACCAACAGCTCTACAACAACTATAAATCAATATCTCAAACAAATTTTAACTAGATGTTGTTGTTAGCATATTTAAATCACAATCATAGCAAGGTCATTTCACACCTTATATATGTGTTTCTAACCTTTTATGGTCATTCTTAAACCCCTAAATAACTCTTTGCACTCATTTTCATCTTTGCAAGAAAAAGTTGCAAAAGTTGCAAAATTGCAATCTTGTAACTTTTGCAATTTTAAGCAATTTTTGGTATAACTTAAATTTTTTAATTAAAAAAGTTCACCAAACTTGTTAAGGGGTCCTGTTAGGTTGATTTAAACATTCCAAGATGGTTTTTGACCCTTGGTAAACTTTTCTACCACTTTGGTCAACCTAACCCCTATTGAGCAACTTATAGGCATAACAGCAACCTACGAGAAAAAACCCACTTAACAACTAAGTTAACCTTACCTAAGGACCTAATAGGTCTTATTAAACAGCTAGTGATGTGCCTAGCATCACTATAAGCAAAAATGACAAGAAAGAAGCACTAGGTACAAACTAGACTGCTTAGGTGCTCCTGCACTAGGGTGATCACGGATGATGGATGCTCTCCATGGCCAGAACAAGGGTGTCATTAGGGTTCACCTACCTATTCAAAGCTAATGGCACTTACAATTCAATGCCAAGATTAGTGGTTTCAAATTTACGCTATGATGCACCTATGAACTAAGGCACACTGCAACTTTTGGCATTGAGTGAGATCCCTATGCCGAATCCAAAAGGAATGCAATCTCTTGAAAGTGAGATAGGTTATTTTAGGCCTTAGCATGGCCATCATGTAGCATCCAATGTTTCATCAATATCCCTCATGAGATCCAAGTTATGACCCTCAAAAGATCAACCTCGATATGCACTTAGAGCACCTTGTAGACTCTTCGATACAGGGTGGCTGTGGATGATGGAGTCTCTTTGTAGCTAGAACAAGGGTGTCACTAGGGTTCACATCGCCATTTGGAACTAATGGTACTGATGATTTGATTCCAAGACCAGCAGTTTTAAAGTTACGCTATGATGGAACTATGAACTAAGGTACACTGTGAGTTTTGACATCGAGCGAGATTTCTATGCCGAATCAAAATAGAATGTGATCCCTTGAAAATGAGATAGGTTATTTTAGGCCTCAACATGATTATCATGTAGCATTTGACATTTCATCAATATCCCTCATGATCTCTAAGTTACAACCCTTGGAAGATCAACCTTGATACACACTTAAAGCACCTTGGAGACTCTTCAGTACAGGGTGGTTGTGGATGATGGATGCTCTCTACTGCCAGAACAAGGATGTCGCTAGGGTTCACCCATCTAGCCAGAGCTAATGGCAATGATGATTCAATGTCAAGATTAATAGTTTCAAAGTTACACTATGATGCACCTATGAACTGATGCACACTGCGAGTGTTGGCAACGAGCAAGATCATTGTGCCGAATCTGAATGAAATGTGATCTCTCTAAAATGAGATAGGTTATTTTATGCCTCAGCATAACTATCATGTAGCATTCAATGTTTCATTGATATCCCTCATGAGCTTTGAGTTACGACCCTTAGAAGATCAACCTCAATACACACTTAGAGCACCTTGGAGACTCTTTAGTATGGGGTAGCCACGAACAATGGAGGCTCTTTGTGGCTAGAATAAGGATGTCAATAGGGCTCACCCACCCATTCAAAAATCATGGCACTGATGATTCAATGCCATGATCAACAGTTTCAAAATTATGTTGTTATACACCTCTGAACTGAGGCACACTGTGAGTTTTGCCATCGAGCGAGATCATTGTGCAGAATTCAAACAAAATGTGATCTCTATTATTTTAGGCCCTGGCATGATTGTCATGTAGCATTCAACATTTGATCAATAGCCCTCATGAGCTTCAAGTTACAACCCTCAGAAGATCAGCCTTGACACACACTTAGAGCACCTTGGAGACTCTTTGGTACAGGGTAGGCACAAAGAATTGAGGCTCTCTATTGTCAAAATAAGGGTGTCACTAGGGTTCACTCACCCATCTAGAGCTAATGGCATTGACAATTTGATGCCAAGATTAGTAGTTTCAATGTTACACTATGATGCACCTATGAAGTAAGGCAAACTAAAAGTTTTGGCATCGAGCGAGATCACTGTGCCAAATCCAAATGGAATGTGATCTCTTGAAAATGAGATAAATTATTTTAGGCCTCACCATTATTGTCTTATAGAATTTTATGTTTCATCAACAGCCCCCATGAGCTCCAAGTTAAGACCCTCAGAAGATTGACCTTTATATACACTTAGAGCACCTTGGAGACTATTCGGTATGGGGTGGCTATGGATGATGGAGACACTCTATGGCTAGAACAAGAGCATCAATAAGGTTCACCTACCCATCCATAGCTAATGGAACTAATGATTCGATGCCAAGATAAGCGATTTTAAACTTATGTTGCAATGCACCTATGAATTGAGGCACATTGCAAGTTTTGGCATCGAGCTAGATCATCGTGCCAAATCCAAATAGAATGTGATCTCTCAAAAATGAGATAGGTTATTTTAGGCCTAGCCATGACTATCTTGTAGCATTTGACATCTCATCAATATCCCCCATGAGCTCTAAGTTAAGATTAAAATCATCATTTTTTAAGTCCCTCTGCATAAATTGGATTAAGTAAAATCATCTCTATTTTTTACATTAAATCAACAAGTTTACATTTAAAATATCTCAACTATTTCATCATTATTACATCAATACACAACTACCAAAAATCGTAGTGTCAGAAATAGTAGTGTCAAAAATAGTCAAAAATTGTAGTGTTAATAAAAGTATTGTAAAAATTCGTACTGTCAAAAAAAGAATAGTTTTTTCTTCATTCTACTCCTTATTTAGGTTTCTATCTTAATGATGTATCTACATTCCAATATCATAAAAATATTATTAACTTATTGTATTAAGCAAGATAATCATTGGTTCACTAAATCATTATGAATAGAATAACATAATAAGTAAATATACCTAGTCGAGTGTTCTAGTAGGGTCCTCTCTCTATTTTAGGGTCTCCAATAGGGCTTCATGATCAACATTAGTAATAGTAAAAAGTTCTTTTACTTTTGGCCTTCCTTTATGCTTCAACAACTTTAAATTTGTTGCTATAATAAGATGTGAATATATGAGAATTGTTTTGTGCTTCTAATAGTCTTTAAATGTAGGAATTTCATTCCTTCTAAGCATGTATGTTTGCAACCATGTTTACAATGGCAGGTATTTGTTTACTTCTTACACAACATGCTAACCAAAAGTCTGATTTCTTATCATTCCCCTATGGTGCAACCAATGTAAAGACATGTCTTAGTTGAAGAAGATCTGATAGATGGTTATGCTCAAGTGAACTTTCCATATCATCATTTTTGATAGAGGGTATGATAGACAATGGAGTAAGATAATTTGGACCCCATGTGTCCACCCACTCACTTGACTCACAATGATCCCAATCATAGTGAAAACAACTAGGACAAAAGCAAGCTAGTTGTCATGTTCAAATGGTCCATGCACTAGAATCAGAGCTCCAAAATGAATGCATTTTTGATGAGTCTCTCACTAGAGTACAATCTAATCTATCATCTATAGACTCTTCCTCAAGCAACTAAAAGAACCTAGATACTACTGACTCAAGAGTCCCCCCTATAATAATGCTAAACTACACCAATCAACAATGCTACAAGCATCAAGACTGTCTGCTCCTAAAATCTTCAATTGCTCCTTAACTAGAGCTCTCTTCACACATGCCCCTACTCCATCATGTTCTCCTTTCCCATGACCCAACTCAAAAACAATCCAAATATGAGGCAACCCCCTCTCTATGTGCATCTTGCACAACTAATAAAACATGTGAGCATTCTTGAATTGACTTGTACAATTATCTAATAATCTTCCAACTACCTTCCGCACTATCAAGGGCATGTCTATATGTTATATGGATGAAAATAACAATATGAATGGAGGTTTAACATTGAGATTATGTCTCATTTTGAGGGTGCAATGTGTAGTTCTCAACAAAATCAACAACAGATATACTAGTGCGAATGGGAAAAGTCCCCTTACACATTCTAAATTGTTGATCTAACCATTGACAGCTATGACTATGTCTTGCATACTTGTAGAAAATTTTTGTCTTGAAATCTAAAATATAACTACCCACACTAATTTCTTTTGCAACCAATTCACATCTAGAGCTTACTCTTCAATGTGTATTTAACCATTTCATATACCATTTTTTTACTATTTTCTTCCCAAGATCTTGTTTGCACCCCTCATGGAAACATGTGTCAAACTTGGATAAGCCACTACATTCTAAATACTTCTCATATGAACAAGCATTTCTATAAAAGAAACAACTATCAACTCTATGACATAAACAATTATCTAGGAGGTCTCTTGATGATTTTGGAGGACCACTAGGACCACAATTCTCCAACATTTCTTTACTATACAAAGTAGAACAGATGAAGCATAATAGTTCATGGTGTATAGAAAACTTGACATGATATTTGCAGCATGTATTTCAGATTTTAAGTGGCACACAATAAAATGGCTTCAAAGATTCAAAAGCCCTTTGTGATATATGAAATCTTGGATGAATCTCTCTAAATTGTTTGAACAACTTAGTTTGACTTACCTCCAAATAATGTTTAGGATGTGGCATGCGGTCTATGATGCCGATTCTCAACTTTAACACATTTTTAGCATTGGGTGATACTCTTGAGCTAGAGTTCCAAAATTGTGTAATTTCTTCCTTCACATCATGAGATAGCTTCTTATCAAAATGTGGAAATCTACCACCAAAAGCCCATGTTTCATGTTGAAGAGGATCATTGATTCTCTCTTGTCTACTAACTACTCTTTTCAAAGTAGTATGATTTAGGTTCAAGTCAATACAAGTTTGTCTCATATATCGATGTTGTAATAACCCTTTGAGGAGCTCTCTTATCCTTCTCTCTGCTATTTTTCCCAATGCTATTGAGAGCACTAAAAAGATTCTTCACAATAATGACATTTCTTTCCAATTTTTTATTGACATGAATCTTTTGCATCTTTAATAAGTGCATAAAAAGTTGGCATTGCTCCACCACTATCTTGTTGTCGAAAAATATTTTATATATACTTGAAACCCATTACCGAATGGTTCTTTCTAATTTTTCCCTTCCAAATTGGTAATAATTATTTTATCAATTTCAATTATCCATTTTGATTTTCTCGAATCTTCATGTCAGTTATAATTAGGAGATATATAAGGTTCTTGTGCATTGTCATTTTTGGCATGGTCAATCATGCAATTTACATTATGACCTACTAACATTTCATTCTCCAAATTTTCATTCTCTAAATTTTCAATCCTGGCATTATTGATACCTTCTTTTTGTATTTAGCCTTTTGATGACTACTACTCCCCATTCAAAAAAAAATATTAGACACATAATCATATATTATCGAACCTTTTTCAATTGTATGGGCCCCAAAAAGTCAGTTTTCTCCAAATCCGTGAAAATGGCCTGCAAAAAGTGTGATTGTCGGGTCTACAATGACAAGCAATATGTTGAGAAAAGCATGCCAGTATTTTAGGTAACCAATCTCATATCAAGTATCTGATATCAAATCAGATACCCAATATGAGATTGGGTACCCAAAACTAATTCCCAAATTTTGGATGGAAGTGAACAATTTTTATGGGCAATGTAATCAAATTTGATTATTATATATGATTAATATATATGATTATTATATTATATTGCTATGATTTTTACTATAAATATTAAATTTAGTATAGTAATATATATAATAATAATAATAATTATTATTATTATTATGATCTATGATCCATTTGGTTGTTTTGAATGCATTGAGATGGGTCATAGGTCATATGTTAACCTATGACCCCTCTCAATGCATTTGCTGACAACATATGTTCCTAGGGGACCTAGGGACCCTAGGGACACATTTGGTTGGTTCCAGTACGTTGAGAGGGGTCATAGGTTAACTTATGACCCCTCTTGATGAATTTCATGACATCATATGTCCCTAGGGGCCCTTGGGCCCCTAGAGATGCATTTGGTTAGTTCAAACACATTGAAAGGGGTCATAGGTTAACCTATGATCCCTCTCGATGCATTTGAATGCATCCAAAGGGGTCATAGGTTAACCTACAACACTTCTCAACACATTTCATGACAATGTATGTCCCTAGGGGCCTTATGACTCCAAAGGACTCATTTGGTTGGTTCGAATGCATTGAGAGGTGTCATAGGTTAACCTATGATCCCCCTCAATGCATTTCATGACAATATGTGTCCATAGGGGCCCTAGAGCAATTAGGGACCCATTTGGTTGGTTCAAATGAATTGAAAGGGGTCATAAGTTAACCTATGAGCCCTCTTAATAAATTTTATGAAAATGTATGTCCCTAGGGGCCCTAGGGCCTATAGAGACCCATTTGATTGGTTCCAATGTATTGAGAGGGCTCATAGGTGTCGATGCATTTCATGGCAACACATGTCCCTACACATTTGGTTGGCTCAAATGTCCTGAGAGGGGTCATAGGTTAACCTATGACCGATCTTGACACATTTAAACCTACAAAATGTGTCCCTATGGGCCTTAGGGCCCTTAAGGAAATAGGCTAACCTATGACCCATCTCAACACATTTCATAAAAATATATTTCCCTAATGGCCCTAAGGCCCCTATGGACACATTTGGTTGGTTCAAATGCATTGAGAGGAGTCATGGATTAACCTATGACCCCTCTCAATGCATTTCATGATAGCATATGGGCCCATAGGGATACATTTGGTTGGATCAAATGTGTCGAGAGGGGTCATAGGTTAACTTATGACCCTTTTTGATGCATTTCATGACAACATATGTCCCCAGGGGTCCTTAGTTGGTTTGGATGCATCAAAAGGTGTCATAGGTTAACCTATGACCCCTCTTGATGTATTTCATGAAAAAATATGTGCCTAAGGGCCCTAAGGGCACTAACAGACTCATTTGGTTTTTTTTTTTATTGCGTCGAGAGGTGTCGTAGGCTAACTTATGACCCCTCTTGATGCATTTCATGACAACATATGTCACTAGGGGCCCTAGGACCACTTAAGACACATTTTTTTGGTTTGAATGCATCAAAAGGGGTCAAAGATTAACCTATGGCCCCTCTCAATGAATTTCATGACAACATATGTCCCTAAGGGCCCTAGGGCCTTGAGGGACCCATTTGGTTAGTTCAAATGCATCGAGAGGGGTCATAGGTTAACCTATGACTACTCTTAACACATTTCATGAAAACATATGTGTCTAGGGGCCCTAAGGCCCCTCGGGACACATTTGGATGGTTTGATCACATTGAGAGGGGTCATAGGTTATCATAGGTTAACCTATGACTCCTTTTGATGCATTTCATGACATGTGTCCCTAGGGTCCTTAGGATCCCTAGGGACACACTTGGTTGGTTCGAATGCATGGAGAGGGGTCATAGGTTAACCTATGATCCCTCTTGATGCATTTCATGACAATGTATGTCCCTAGGGGTCCTAGGAACCCTAGGGACACACTTGGTTGGTTGAAATGAATTGAGAGGGGTCATAGGTTAACCTATGACCCCTCTCAACTCATTTCATGACAACATATGTCCCTAGGGGCCCTAAGACCCCAAGGGATGCATTTGATTGGTTTGAATGCATCGAGAGGGGTCATAGGTTAAACTATGACCCCTCTTAATATATTTTATTAGAACATATGCATCAAGAGGTGTCACTGGTTAACATATGACCCCTCTTGATGTATTTTATGAAAACATATGTCCTTAGGGACTCTAGGGCCCATATGGACCCATTTGATTTGTTTGAATGCATTGAGAGGGGTAATAGATTAATCTATGACCCCTCTCAATGTATTTCATGACAACATATGTCCCTACAGGCTCTAGGGCTGCTAGGGACGAATTTCCTTTGTTTGAATGTGTCGAGAGGGGTCACAAGTTACCCTATGACCCCTCTTGATACATTTCATGTTAAAATATGTGCCTAGTTGCCTTAGGGCCCTTGAGAACCCATTTGGTTGGTTCAAACACATCGAGAGGGGTCATAGGTTTGCTTGTAATCCCTCTCGATGCATTTCATGACAACATATGACCTTAAGGGCCCAAGGACCTCTAAGGACACATTTGGTTGGTTCAAATGCATCGAGAGGGCTCATCCTAGGGATGCATTTGGTTCGTTTGAATGTGTCAAGAGGGGTCATAGATTAACCTATGATTGACCTATGACCCCTCTCAACGCATTTGAACTAACCAAATGCATCCCCTTGGGCTGTGTTGAGAGGGTTCATAGGTTAACCTATGACCCCTCTTGATGCATTTCATGAAAACATATGTCCCTAGTGGCCCTAGTACCCCTAGGGATCCATTTGGTTGGTTTGAATGCATTGAGAGGTGTCATAGGTTTACCTATGACCCCTCTTAATGCATTTCATGACAACATATGTCCCTAGGTGCCCTAGGGCCCCTAGGGATGCATTTGGTTGGTTGGAATGTGTCAAAAGGTATCATAGGTTAACCTATGACCCCTCTTGATGCATTTCATGACAATGTATGTCGCTAGGGGCCCTAGGGACCCGAGGGACCCATTGGAAATGTGTTCAAAGGGGTCACTAGGGCCTCTAGGGCCCCTAGGGACATATGTTGTCATGAAATGTGTCGAGAGGGGTCATAGGTTAACCTATGACCCCTTTTGATACATTTTATGGCAATATTATATTTAATAATAATAATTTATAATACTGCATATTTTAATATAATAATAATAATATATTATTACTATATACATTTAATAAAAATAGTATTTATCATATATATTACTATATTATATTTGGTTATAATAATAATTATATATATAACTGTATTATATTTAATAATAATTATAATCATATATAATAATAATAGTTATTAATAATAATCATAATCATATGTAATAATAATAATAATGCCCACACTTCCCACATTTTTATTTCCCTCAAATATGGGCCGTTTCCCTCTAAAATTTCCAATGTGGGTGGTTTCCCTCCAAATTTTTGTGAATTAGAAAATTTGGACTTTTTGGGTACCCGATTAGGCTTGGTATTTACCAAAGCTATTTGGTCAACTCAAAAAACATGTTTGAGAAGAGTTTCATTGACATTCAAACTTCGAGTAGCCATTTGACAATATTATTTTCATCGAAATTCAATGAAACATAAATGGTTTTTTTATAACACTCTCAAAATTCCACCAATATAATTGTTGTCAAATTGTGAGATTGATAAGTATTTATTAGTTAATTTTTAATGAAGATAATTTTAAAATCTTGATTGACATACTAACTAAAAAATAGCTATAACTTTCAAACAGTATAACATTTTTGAAATCTGAAAGTTGTGTTACATTCTATGCTTTGCCTAGTATAAGGAAAAAAAATGGTAAAGTTTTCAATTAGTTAAGGTGGTCAAACATGAGAGTTTCTTATGTTGAAAATTTTATAGTAGAAAATTCATATTTAATTATTTATTTGGAATAAAAATACCCAAAAATATGTGTCACATCTAGGCATGAGTCTACTTTTTATATCTATAACTATATTAAAAATATTATCATTTGATTTTGATTAAGGTGGTCAAATATAAACCTACTTTTTATTTTCACCCTAAAATTTTCATAGTGTTGCATTAAAATCTAAACTTTTGACCAATCAAATATTTTTTCTCTGAATAAGGCCTAGTAGTTTTAAAACTACATTTAATTTCCTGTAGATTATTTTCTTACAACTTTTGATACAAAGTGTAGAATCAATTTAAAATTATGTGTCAAGTTGACATAACCCTAATTTTATGGTTTTTCACAGCCACTTTATGCCATAGTTTTGTTGACCATGATCCTGCACATACCCATCTTCATTCTTATATCACATATCAAGAAGAGGTTATGTATCATGTACTGGCTAGCACTAGTCCTAGTCTTATTAGACAAGTACATGCACTTATAGATGTTGGTGATGGCTGCTAGCCTTAACTTGCTTGTGAAACCACCAAGGGTTAATGTGAACGAAATCCAAGTAAAAACCTTTTAGTTAGTTGCTACCCAGTTCACCTATGAAAGGGGCCATAATGTTTGTGCAAGGATGGGGAAGAATCTCTCATGTAGATACTCACCATAGGCATGTACCTAGGTGTTGGAAGGTGGTATATGCTCTTGACCCCTACTACAAGGGTGTTCATTCAGGGCATATGTTATTGAGCCCAAAAACACCTGTGCCCTCTAGTGGGGTGACATGGCTGTGTGAGGTGAATGCATGCACATATGTTATGAGAAAAAGGTTTTGCCTTCTCTACCATTTTTGGTTTTAGGGATAGGGCATGTCTTTTTTGAGTCTTAAACTTGTCCCAAAATTTTCAAATAAATCGAAGGTCAAAACTCCCTTGTCCCTCCAAGTTGGTTTGTCCTCAATTAGATTATTTGCAATTACTGCTTGCCTCTTATGTCTTTCTAAAAGCAAACTATCTTTTTGAAAAAAGACAGTGCTGTCTAAAACTTGAAAACCATCTTGTTACCTATCTAAAATCTAAAAAACAACCAAAAAACTATCTAAAACTGTCTGGAATGTGCAAAATCTCTTCAAACTTATATCTTAGTTATCAGTCTGGTTCCCTTTCTCGAGGCTAGTTTTGTGAAATTTCATGCGAGAACCTTTTGTGTTAGCATTTCTTCGTGTAGCTCTATCTAAGTCCTCACATGGTCCTCTATAAATCTCCATGTGAGATCTTGCAAATACTATCTTTTTATGTCATAATCTTGTCCTCTTGTTAGTTCGTCAACTCCTCACACAACTTTGTGAAAGTTCTCATGTGAGAAACCTGGTAAAAAGTTGTTGCTATGAATCTTTGTGTCATTCTTTGAGTTTCCTCACATGGTTCCCTGAGAATCTTCACATGACATATTGTCTTAAAACTATCAAACTATTTTGTCAAAGCTATCTATGCTCTAATTCTGCTATGTATTTGCAATATTTTACCAATTCTCTATTTGCAAACAATGTCATAATAATTGCTTCTTTCTTAGCTAACAACTTGTGACTTCTACAGACAAACTAATTTCACTACTTATCTATCTTATCATTGTTCTTTCATGTTTCTCATACTTTATGTCATGATAGTCATAATCTTTGGTTGTTCTAGCCATTACTTAGATGACTCATATCTTAGTATACAACACTCTTATCTTACTTTTTGAGACTAAGTTCTAGTGTGGTCCTTGTCTAGGCTTTTGCTTTTTGTCATTGTCTATGGCAATAGCAATATGATGTAGAAATTTGTTTTATCCCCTCAGACTTAGACGAGGTAGAGCTAGGGAAGGTAATCATAGTAGAGGTCACTTCTTATTTTATACATGGTCTATCTTTAGTTCATCTAGTGAGGAGTCTTGATAATCTCCTTCACCTATCAGATCACCTCATATTTAGAGAACGTTCTCCATAAACTTGAAACAAACCATGAACCCCTTGTATGAAGAGGGTCCTAAAACTAGTAAAGGTCATACATCTACAAAGAACATTGCTGAATTCTAATTTAGGTAGCCTTTACAACCAACATACACTAAAACTATTCAGATTCCTAAAATTGTTGATCAAACCCTAAACATGGAGAACACAATAGGTACCAAGATCAACACAAGAATGCCATACATAAGGATCGCTTAATAATGAGAATGAAGAAGAGGTAGAAATACACCCTGACCACATCAAAAAATGTTGTAAGGAAAAAATTCTAGAAAGTCATGGAAATCCTATTTAACAAAGAGAAAGGAAAATACTTTCTCAAACTTTCCCAAGAGAGCCAAGCTACCTCATCACTTTAATGTTGAAACTATCATCACACCTAAAGAGGAAATTGAATTGTCTAAATTGCAAAAACAACTGAAGATCATGCAAGAACAATCAGCCCAAATGATGTGTGATAAAGACAAACCTACAAAAACATACACTCTAGATGCTCTTTGTCCATTTCCATTTGACAAGAGTATAGAAATGCCTCTTTTACCAAGAAGAGTTGAGTTACCTAAGTATGATAAATACTTTGGAACTATTGATCCCTAAGATCATTTGCAAGAATTTGGGACCTTTTCTATGGAATTTATGCATAATCAGACATATCTCATGTGTTTATTCCCAAGAAGTCTAGGTGGTCATGCTATGGAGTGGTTCTCACACTTGCCTATTGGTATCAAAACTTTTGATGAGATTGCTAATCTATTTTTCCAATAGTACTCTCACAACATACAACACCCAGTTAACATACAAGACTTGTGTAACCTCAAATAGAAATTTGGGGAACCTTTCCTAACATTCCTTCAGAGATGGAGATAACTTTACACCAAGTATTCATAAAAGATTCCTAAAATTGAAAAACTTGATATCTTCATTGATAATCTTTTGCCTAACTTTGGGTATAGAGTCCAACTTTAAGGTCCACACACCCTCAAAGATATACTCACACAAGCTATCTAGATAGAGGAATTCATGGTCAAAAAGGGTGAACTAACCCTTCAAAAGGACACTAAACAAAGATCCACCTTTAATAAGGAAAAATCCAAATATGTGAACAAAACTAAGAGGTTGTGCATGATGGAGCTATTTACAATATTACCTCTAAACCTACCAAGGTAGCCTCCAATCTTACAAACAATCTCAAAGCATCCAAGAATGTTGATAAACCTCCTTCTAACAACAAAAAATTTG
Organism: Cupressus sempervirens; assembly: GCA_028749045.1. Lineage (NCBI taxonomy): Eukaryota > Viridiplantae > Streptophyta > Pinopsida > Cupressales > Cupressaceae > Cupressus > Cupressus sempervirens. Next base: position 372,650,642 of record CM053783.1, on the reverse strand, counting down.
GAAATAAAATGAGAACTCATCTTGGATCACATGCCCAAAGTGAGAATATACACCTCTTGGTGAACCTTTGGATGTGGTCTACCAGACCTTGCTACAAAACAACCTCATTTCTCCATTGGGTAACTCTCGTTCTTATGATCCACAACCATGACCACCATGGTGGAACAAAATTTTATTTTGTGAATATCAACAAAACAAAGGTCAAAAAACTAGCAACTACATTAACCTGCATCATAAAGTCCAAGACTTAATTGACAATGGTGACATTTTTGTGGATGGACATAACAAGAAGAAAGATCACAAGGCTTTCAATGAGCCATTCTTGTTTTATGAAAAAGGAAAAAAATCAAAACAAAAACCTCATAACAAAATGAACTATAAGTAGTCTAATGGCAATGATGAGATAGTCCACATGGTTGACCCAGTGGATGTTGAGTACTATGGTATTATCACCATCAAGGGAAAACAAGACAACTCTAAACCTAGGACACCATTTGTCTTATGGGGCCCTGCTTCCAATACATTTGACAACATACCATCACAATCTTGTGTTAACACCATCATGCATTCTTGTGCTAAGTTGGTACTTAAAGGCCCTATGCCTTCCACTCCTGAGTTAGAACAATACAAAGACAAATCACTTGCTGCTCCATCTAGAAAAGGTGCAAAACTTGCAACATCTTATGTGGCTACTAGCTATAGTATCCTCGATCAATTACAACAAACTTATGCTCAAATCATGATCTTTGAACTATTCAAAGTCTTGCTTTCTCATAGATAGATTCTCAACAAAGTCATTACTGATGCAAACCTACCTCAAGATCGTGATCTTGAGAGATTCCAATCTATGGTAGGTCATTTGACCTCACCTTACTATATGACCTTCTCTATGGAGGATGAAAATTCACCGAGTCATCTTTAAAATCAACCTCTATACAATGAGGTCATGATATATCAAAAGTGTGTCCATTGTGTTCTCATTGATAATGGAGTTGCTTTCAACATTGTCTCTACTACTCTGCATAAACAATTGGACTATTTTGAAGAGTCCACCAATCCTCGTCACAAGATAACTATCAAAGTGTATGACCAAGTCAAGTGCAAATCTTTAGGTCTTGTCATGTTTCCTCTTTGGGTTGGTCCTATCAAAAGGGATGTCACTTGTTAGGTTCTTGACATTCCCTTGTCTTATAATATTTTGCATGGAAGGCCATGGATACATGAGATGTGAGCTATGCCATCAACTTACCATCAATGTGTAAAGTTCCCATTTTATTGCTCTAAAGTCACCATACCTGCAAGTACTAGCTATACCTGTAACATGCTGAAATTTACTAAAAACTTTGTACTTGCTAATAGGGAGTCTATGAACTATCATGATAACAAGTTGAAATAAATTGAGTAGTCACTTAAGCTAAAAGAAACTGGAATAGGTGAATATCACATAGAACCAATCCTGTCACTAACATCTCTTCCTAAGTTGCCTTGTCATTATGGGAGACCATTTGGAATGAAGAGACATTTTGTATTGACATATAAAACTAAGTATGATGGTACCTTTGTCAAAGATACTATAGCTCTCTAGGAGGAAAATGAAAATAGAACCATTGATGCATGGATATACAAAGAGGAAACTCTAGTTGAGCTCACATAACAGTCTCATGAAATTACTCCTAAAATGTATGGTCCAGGTCTTAAACTTATGAAATGCTTTGGCTACAAGGGAGTTGGTCTTATTGGATATAACAAAAATGGTGTTTTTGATCCTGTCAAAGAGATATCTAGAAGGAATTGAGATACATCTAGTCTAGGCTTCAAGAAGATTCCCTTCCATCTAGGGATTAACAAATTTATACTAGAATCTAAGAGTTCATCTGAAAATAAGTCATAGGATGATTCCAATGATCATGAAGACAACGCTAATGATGAGGATCCTTATCCTTATCCAATTCATATGGATCTTGCTAGATTCTTTGTAGAACCAGATGACTTTGTATCACATGTTAGTACTATGGACAGTGATAATGATTCTTCTACAGACACTACTAATTATCCCCATATCCAACAAGAATAAGGACAATCTAGCCATGCTTTTGTTGTTGAACAACTTTGTAAAAATTTGGATGATGAAGGAGAGCTTTTCCCTATCACTATTGGGGAATTCTATAGTCTATCCCCATGCAGTACAGATTCTTAATAGATTGAATTTGACTCTATCTTAGAAGCAAGCACACTCAAAGACATAGATCAAGTTCATGTCTATGAAAATTTTCTCAAAGTAGGTGAATTGTATAGGGTTAGGTTGGATGAGTCCTATCCAACTAGTGTCCTTGAGTCTTCAGTTGATGACATTAGTGCTCAAAGGCATTTGAACACACTTGTGGACGAAGCTACTCTAAGTCTCGAATTGGTTGTCCAAGCATGTAATGATTATATTGTGAATGTAGTTGAACCTGCCACATCTCTTTTACTCACCCATCCAAAGCTTATAGACTAGAATTGCAATGCATCTAGTGAAGTCCTCACATTTTAGAATGACTATGCTCTTGCCTGCTACTTAAATTCTATCGAACCTATAATGTCTTCCACCAATGAACAAAGTGTAAGCATGACTGAAGCTAACATCAAATATCTCAGTCATATAATCAACATGAAAATAAATAAAAAGATTTGATGGTGAAAACCACATTGTGACAGTGTCAAAACCTAAAATAGTAAAAATAAAAGACGTATCCAAGGGTGAAAACTTCTATGAGGTGCCTATGGATGAGATATTTGATGCACTTCCTAGTCATTTTCAGGAAAGATCATTAGTATTGATAGAGACAACATAACTAATCAACTTGGGAATAGAAGAGCATCCTCACATGATACATATTGCACAGTCACTATCTCTAGAAGAAAAAGAGGAATTTATAGCTTTCTTCCAAGAGACAAAGATAAAGGTTATGTGGACATACTCAGACATGCTAGGATTAGATATTGATCTCATAATGCATCACTTATCTATGGCTCCAAGAGTTAAACAAGTTAAACAACAACATATGAAAATGCATCCTCATGTTGCATTACTGTTCAAAGTTGAATTGGAAAAGTTTCTAAAAGTTGGTTTCATCCATGCTATTGATTACACTGAATGGATTTCCAACATTGTTCCAATCTCCAAGCATGACAAATCTATTAGAGTTTGTACATATTTCTATGATCTAAACTTAGCATGTTTGAAATATGATTTCCACTCCCTAACATTGATATGATAGTGTACATGACAATAGGATATGAGATGTACTCACCCATGGATGGATTTTCTGGTTATAATCAGATCAAAATTGCGTTAAAAGATTGCTTTCACTTTTGCATGGGGAACTTTCTATTGGAATGTGATACCATTTGGTTTGAAAAATGTTGGTGCCACATATCAAAGGGAAATCACTACAATTTTTCATGATATGATGCCTAAAAAAATACAAGACTATGTGGATGATACTCTAGTTAAGAGTACAAACCGTAACAATCATCTTCAAGATTTGGGATCTATCATGGATTGCATGGAGAAATTTAGTCAAAGACTCAACCCCAAGAAATGTGCATTTGGTGTAACATCTAGAAAATTACTTGGCTATATTGTGTCTACAAAAGGAATTGAGGTTGATCTAGAGAAAGTTCAAGAAATCATTAACAACTAATTTTTTGCTACACCATGCCTGAAAAGGAGTCTTGCCATCTAAAGCATGATGAGGAGACCTATTAAGTATGTGATTGGCACTACTAATTGCTTTGACTTCAAGTTATGGATCGAGAGACTTGGCTTGTATCATGAAAATTTCCATAGACTTAAGAGTTCATAACCTCAATGCTACAACATTTGTCTTGTGTGGACTAAATGCTGGTGGATTCTAAAGATCAATACCTTCAAGTTTGAAAAAGTCTTTTAAGTATTTTGTTCACATATATGCTTTCATTTTCCATCCTTAGAAGGCTTTCCTATATTTCTATTCAACATGATTCTTGAAGGCTAGAAACTTATCCAATATTTCATTCTTGTGATGAAGAAAGTAGACCCAGGTGTAGCGTGAAAAGTCATCAATGAAAGTAAGTATGTAGCAACCCTAGCTTACTGATGTCACTAAAAAAGGACTTGCTAGTACCATGTCAACCATCTGAAGAATAACTGGTGCTCTTGAAGACTTCCCTTTATGTAACTTCTCCTTTGGATGCATATCCACTAAACATGTTGAACATTCACCCTTGGAAAATTTGATTGGAGGTAGACCTTTGACCATGTTTTGTGAGAAAAGTTGTTGAAGATAATGGAAGGCTAGATGACAAAACTTCTCATGCCTTAATTTTATTTTTGGATGATATTGAGTCAACAAGGCTTGTGAAGGAGACTTGGGCACAAAGTGGGAGAAAGAATACAACCTTGTGTCATGATTAACCTTCTCCACTACAACCAATGAATCATCTTTTAGACTATGTACCTTTATTGAGTCAAGAAGGAACTCAACTTTATTTCCATCTCCAAGGTGAGTGATTTGGTAAATTTAGAGGAGATTTGAACTTAGGTTAGGAACATAGAAAACATCTTTGAACTCTCCATTTTCCATCTCCATATTTCCTTTCCCTTCAACTTCCATTTTTGTATTATCTCCTACAAAGATGTGTGTTACCTTGGAATGCTTCAATAAAGAAAAGTATGCTTTTGAAGAACCCATATGATATGAGGCACCTAAGTCAAGAATACATTCCATTGAAGAACTTGAATTTTCCATGAGTTCTTGCCCTTTTCCCTTTGAATCTGAAGATGAGGATCCTTTATAAGAATTAGGTAGTGGAACATTGTGTTTCTTTATGATGTCCATTAACTCATCAATCTTTTAGTGAGAACACTCATGTTCATCATGACTCAACTTCTTGCAATAGGCACACTTTTTCTTGTCCTTATTATTGTCACCCTTCTTATTTGAATTTGAGGAAGATTTTCCTTGTTGATCTCATTATGGTGTTGTCTTTTTTTCATCCTTTGATTTGTTTTTCTTCCACTTCTTATTCTTGCCCTTTCCTTTATTTGAAGATTGACCAGCTGAATTTTGAGAACCCTCATTATTTGCTACCAATGCCTTAGAATTTGGTGAATTGAGAATCCCTATTGATTTCAACTTTTTTTCTTCTTTATCCAATAGTTTAGAATAATTATCAAAATATAATTTCTAATAGGTAGACCCTAATATAGTCTTTGATGTGTTATAAGTAGAAACAAATGTGGGGTACTCAGATGGTAGCTTATTATGTATGGGATAGATTAACCTGTCATCTTTAATAGGACTACCGCAATCATATAGTTTTGTTCTTAATTCTTTCACCTTTATATTAAAATCTTGTATGGAATGAAATGCTTTAGGATCTAAGGAGATAAACTCATCTTCAATTTTGAAAACATCTTCCTCAAAAACTTTACAATATAGGTTTTGGAGGGTATCCTAAGCTTCCTTGGATGTATGAGACTTCTGAATCTGATATATGATCTTGTCTTCAACCCCCAAATAAATATCACCTAGGGCTTTCCTATCCATACTTTGCTAATCAGTGATTTTAGTAGCAGATACTTGATCACTTGTTGGTTTAGGAAGGGTACCATCTACATATTGAAAAACTCTATTATGCATTAGGTGAGACCACTTTTAATGGACCATGTAGCATAGTTATGTAGAGTTAATTTTGGAAACTTAAATGTCCCTTGATGTAGAAAATGAAAGAAAACAATGGAATAATAGGAACACAACACCAAAAACACCCCCCCTTTTCACTGAATCAAGAAACCCCCACAAACAAGATGTTATTTGCACTTTATATGTAGTTTATTTACAATGCCCACTTTCCATTTTCAGCCTTAGTGGACTTCTAATTTTTCCTTTTTACAACCTCCTTATGGAGTTCAAAACTAGAACATTACAATGTATTCTTAGATATACAACAATTCTTGTGTCCAGATGAGCCCGTAAGGAGCATTTGAAGTTGCAAAATGCAAGATTGGATAGGTATAGTCACCAAAATATGAAATTTCTTACAAATTCATGCACCAAAACTAGAAAAAAATTACACCACTAAAAAGTTTAGAAAATTCTACCCAAAATCAAAAAAATCACACCTAATTTGGAGTTTGGATGACTGAGATATAGCCTCCCAAAGTCAAATTGCAAAATCAAAAATCAATTTGGAGAGAGGTTGGATCAACAAAAGATAGCATTAAATTTGTTGGTCATACGACCGTCACAATAGTTCTATTTTTCACTTGGATGAGGGTCAGATGGCTATCAAATTTAGGATAGTGGGATTCTAACATCAATGTACTTGGCCCCTAGATGATGTTAAAAATGACATGTTCTATATAGAGGATGACATCACCTATACAGATTTGTACAAAAAATTCTGAGGAGTTTTCTTGCATGACAAAAGTATGGATTTTCTATTTGGGTTTGTTAAGTTGGATTTTGTGGGTCACATGGATGGCTCTTGATTGGGCCACGTGTCCTCTACTATGTGCATGGGCTAGGAGGACATGAAGAGGTCTTTAAACATGTGGTGCCTACTAGTAACATTGCATGTCATGAAGCTGGCATAGTGGGAGATAGTCTGGCAAATGAATAGCTATCGGGATTATAAATAGGGGCCAATAAACTACATATGGTTGAGGGTTATTTAGGCACTAGAATTCAGAGTGTGATGGCTAGGATTCTTATGAATTGTCCCACATTGGTGGGAAAGAAGCCCTAGAGGAGTTTTAAAAGGCACACTCCTCCAATTTGAACTCAAAGCCCACTAGTACTTTGGCTTAGCCACAATTAGGGGAATCTACCAAATTGAAATCTAATGTGTGCTAGAGTTAATTGAGTGTTTGCTAATTTGTGATGGTGGGTGCCAAAATTTTGGAATATGATACCCACTGGAATATGGATTTCCACCGATTAATTAAGTGGAATATTTTGAATTCATAGAGAATATTCTCTCTAGGAGCCTAGGTGGCACTGCTCAAATCCTACAGAAGAAAAAAATTTCTCTATAGGGGCGTATAGGGCTAAAAAAATTCCAAAAAATACACAATTAGAAATTAATGTAGAGAATAAATAAAATTGTAGATCTAAAACAATTGAAATGTGCAAATCTAATAGATAATACCAAATTTGCAACTCAGACCTTTTGGTGCTAATTTGCAAAAAAAAATTGCCTTGAAATAAACTTTGGCCCAAAATAGGCAAATTTACAATTGATTATCATGAAATTGACGTTCTAGATGTAATGGAAAGGTTTGTTCTAGCTTTAGATGCTCCCAATTTCTATGGATTCTTTGGATTTGGGTCAAGGTGCTGAGGTAACAATGGTCTTGAACAACTATGTGAAGAGGATCTCCTCAAGCTTTGATACCATGTAAGAATTTGTCTTAGGGAAAATTCACCCAAGATCAAGGAACTCAAGCATAAGCACAATAGTAGACCAAAAGATTATTATCACAATAATGATATGATATTCATTAATTTTATGATTGATATGAATTGATATAAAAGTACACTAGGAGTGCCTATATATAAAGGCCTCTACAATGCTTCTAAAATGCCTAGGAGTCATCACACTAATAAGTCTTACAACCAAACACATGTCAACCAGAAGTGGTTTGTTGTAAGTGAGATGATGAGAGGATAAGCCTACAAATTTTTAGCATGAAAAATAATGTTATAGACACCATGTGCCAAATTAGGAGTACAAATAATAGTTTTTTCTACATGAAAACTTAGTTAATTATGTAAAATCCAGTGTTGTAGACACCATGTGTTGAATTAGAGTTGGTAACTCCAATGTTTTTGACATAATAACTCATAAGAGTACACAAACTCCTAAGTGTCTCACCAAATAAATAATAAAATAATGCATTAAACTAAGTAAACTTAAGTAAAGCGTAATAAGTAAATACATGTTTACACTAACAAGGAAGGTTAGCTCAGTGGGTCATGATACTAAGGAAGTTTGACATTCAATATGTTGAATGGAAGGCTATCAAAGGACAAGTAATTTTTGATCATTTAATAGAGGTACCAATGCCAAGTTTTCTTCCGCTAAATATTGACTTTACTAATGAATCAATTCTAATGCTTACACACCAAACTTGGGTGATGTTCTTTGATGGTTCCTTCATACAACAAGGATCTAGTGTTGGGCTATTGTTTATAACACAATAAAATTATTCACTACCTAAGGCATAAAAGATTCTATTTCCTTGTATGAACAACATTGAAAAATATGAAGCTTGCATTAATAGCATGAAGATGGCAGGTGAATGGAGAGTTGATCAATCAGATATATTTGGTGATTCCTAGCTTATAATCAACCAAGTCAACAATGTATATCAGACAAAATGATGAGAAATTGATCCCTTATAAATGCATGGTGGATGACTTGAAGAAATTCTTTTCTCATATCACTTTCCAATAGGTTCCTCGAGCAAACAACAAAGTAGTTGATGCCATGACTACTCTTTCTTCCTTATTACAAATGCCAGAGAATGATCTTTGACATGAGTTCCTAGTGGAAAGATTACTCTACCCTACTTATAACTCCCCAAAATCTTGGATGATCTATTTTACTGTAGGACATGATTCAGCCCACTATGACTATATATACTCCTATCTATGCTACCAAACAATTCCAAGCAGTCTAACCTAGAAACAAATGTCACCTTATCCACAATGCTTCATGGTATGTTGTTATTGGCTGAATATGGTGCAAGAGGTAATCAAATACATCAAGTCCTACAAATAATGCCATATCCATGGGAATTTGATATGCTTTAGCCAGATAGCTAATTCATTTGTCACATTGTGGCCATTCCAACAATGGACCTTTGATTTTGTCGGTTAAATTCACCCATCTTACTCAAATGGACAGAAGTTCATTATTAAGGCTATAGACTACTTCACTAAGTGGGTAGAGGCAATCCCTCTTTATAGAAAATGGAAAAGTTGTAGCTCTGTTCATCATGAATTACATCATATGTAGGTATGGTGTACCTTCCTTCATTATTAATGAAAATGGAGGACAATTTAAAAATAAGGATCTTAAGGAGTTATGCAAAAAGTTAAAAATTATGCAACATTGGCCTTCCATTTATTACCCCCAAGGTAATGGTCAAATAGATACATCAAACAAGGTGATTTTTAAGATCTTGCATCGTACAGTTAACAAATCTAGAAGAGACTAGCATCTCCAAACTAATCCAGCTTTAAGGGCTTACAAAAAAAGTATCATAAATCCAATAGGTACAATTCCCTTTGGTTTAGTATATGGAGTAGATTTTGTGCATCCCATTGAGGTTGAGATTCCTAATTTGAGAATATTTATAAAGGGCCACATTACTAATGATGACTATAGAATATCTTAGCTTCAAGAGCTAGAATTGTTAAATGAATGTTGGCAAGTGGCATGTGATCATCTTAGAGTGTATTAGCATCATATGTCTAGAAACTACAATAAGAAAGTCAGGCCACGTGACTTCCAACCGGGTGATCCCATTCTAAGAGAAAACCCTAAGAATTAGCATTAAAGGGTACAAAAAGGGAAGTTTGAACCCAACTGGCTTGGTCCCTATATAGTTATTGCACTATTTGGATTTGGAGCTTACCAACTTTCTATAGCCGAGGAAGAGGTGCTCAAGGAGCCTATCAACACTCTCCATCTAAAGTGATTTTATAGCTGATCTAGTTTGCAAAGCTCTCTATATATACTTAAATGTCCTAAAAAAATCTAAAAATTGCAAAATGTCCTAAAAATATATATATATGACCTTGGTAAAAACCTAGCAATAGGTGCCTTGGTAATACCAAAAAAGGTCAAAAATCTAAAAAAAAAAAAAAATTAAAAAAAAAAACAAAAAAAGAGAAAAACAACAAAATTAAAAAAAAATTGAAAAATGAAAAAAAAGTGCCATTGATGAAAACCTAGCAAATAGGCATCATGGTTGCAAAAAAAGAATTTTTGCCAAGAAGGTGAAAACCTAGTAAATAGGTACCTCTTATTCCCAATGGTATATCTTGCAACAAACCTTTTTGGCCCTTGTACAGTTGCTTTCTTGCTTTAGTTTGTTTCTTTTTCTCATATATCCATGAATTGAATCTTGTCATAACCTAGGGACAACACCCTATAGTGTCATAGGAGTCTCTCTCATGATAGTCACCAGTTTTTCTAACTGCATCTTCTTACGATCGCTAGTGTTACTTTTTGAGATTCCCCTCATGAAAGATCTCTTAAGTGTTAGTCACTAATTGTTCTAACTATGTCTCTTTACTAATGCTCACTTTCCTACCAAGGTTCTTCTTACTGAAGATTCCTCTTTGACTTCAGTCACTAATTGTTCTAACTATGTCTGTCTACTATTGTCACCCTATTGAAGAGATTTCACTCATGCATGTTTTAGACATTGACACTTGACATCAATCCTATAACATAGAAACTAAACTCAAAATGATGAACTTTTTTGGGATTCATTGAGCTTTTCTTGTTTTTCTTTCACTTTTTCATGTCTCTTCAAGCTACTCGATGATGTCATTTTTTACTAGAGAAGCAAGGACTATGGGGCATGACCTTTTCTTTGCTTTTTGTTTGTTAGTTTTGCTCCAATGATCTAGAGAATCCTTATAAAGGGGGTGTCCACTATAAGAGCCTCCATCTCATATTGGATGGTTGTGTGTACCTCGACTCCTTTTATAGGGATAACTCAGTAAGGTTGGTTCTTTTCCTTGGTTTTTTGAGTGAATTCTCTATGCTATAGTAAATACTAATACTTGTCCTACTAAGTGAATGTATCAGTCACTGCGAGTATACTTAGCACACTTTTGTCTCAAGTTATGAACACAAGGGTCATTGTAGACAAAAAACTTATTGATTACTTAGCATAAGAAGGATCTCTTGTGTATTTGGTGTTTCTATAAGTAAGAAACATTCTAGTTATCATAATTTTTATGCTCTGATGCTTATGTTAACTTGCTACATTAAAAGGGACAAATGTTTTTCTCATTCTATCTTCTTGTGCCTTGAATGCTTACATTTAACCCTGAAAATATTATAACATGTGTCATATTCATATTTTTACGATTGCAATATAAGTTGAAATTCAATGACATGTGGGATATTGATAAAGGCTAAGTGATGATAATTATCAAAGCTTGGTAATCATGCATAGGGTTGCATCTAGCCTAATGTTTGCATCTAGTATAGGCTTGCATTGCATAAGCACATGGTTTGATGACTAATTCACCTCTATCCTTTATAATGAGGGATTGTTGGATTCTTTAAAGTATCATGCTCCTTCATGGCTGCACAAGCATTTGGTCCTTTGGTTTTTCCTCTTCATCTTCATGGAATACATGTCACTATCAACAAAAACATGAAACACGATACGAGATGTTAGTTCATTCACATTTTTGCATTTCATACATAATTTCATCATTCATCTCATGTACACTAAATTCATACATCTTATCAAATTTTCATTTCATAATTAAAGCATAAACATCTCATGTACATCAAGCTATAAAGAGAGAAAGTGACACATGCAAAGGTACTTGAATCAAAATCTCATATATATATCAAAGGTTTTCATCAGTGCAAAATTGGATGCTACTCAAGTATTGCCAATCTCAAAATGGTAAAAAATGGTTTTGGCACACCAATCAATACATAGCTAGATCAAAATTGGAGTAAAATGAATCTAACTCTCTCCTTCTCCCTCACCTCCCACTAGTAGAGGAGGAGGAGGCATGTCTGCTCTCACCATAGGCCATTCTCCCCTTGACTCTGATGAATACTGAGAAAATCAAGGCAACTGCTTGGCCTCATCTAGCACTACTACCACATATGCTATAAAACAGTAAGCTACCCTAGCTAACTAAATTTGGATCTCATCTTGTTGCTGGTCTAATCTCTTAGCCTCATGCTCTAGCTACTGTCATAGCTTATGGATCTCATGCTCTTGGTCTGTAATATGGGAGTCTCTCACTACCACTTATATCTGTAGCTCTATTAGCTATCGCTATGTGATCCATATTTTCTCTATGGATCTCATTAGGGCCTCATGAGTGTGTACTAGGACATCTCCACCTTGGGCCCCTATAGTAGGCTAGTAATGCATGTCCTCATCACCATGCTAAGCTAGCTACTTAGCAAGCCATTGTTCCTCTATGTGAGGTCTCTATGTATCTCTACCAATAACTCCTAAGGAACCCATCTTTCCTAAAGGTCATCTTTGACCTATCTCACTCCCACTCACATCTAGGTCTTATCTCATTTTCCTAGAAGGAATTTTCACCTAATATATGCTCTGTCTCACTCTCTCCTATTGTGGCTATTCTGGCAGTCCCTATAGTGCTTGTATTGGCTGGATCAGTGTGACCATCTTCAATGGATCTATAAATTGTGGAAAAGTATGACTCATAAAATGGGCCTAATATGCATGAGTCATCCCTCCATCCACTACCACTAGTAGATAATCCCACTATGTTGTAACTAAGTTACACACATTAATCATTGATCTGTTGGGATCTAATCTTAGGGACCATCTGTGGTCCAAATCTATCGCTAGCCATGCATAAGAATAGTACTCCTAATATATATCCTATAGCTTCCCATACTATCACCATACATGAGTTAGTAGGAATCTCTCCAAAATCATTAAAATTTGACCTATCAGTGATTGAGAAGAAAAAATATGTCCTAACTCTTGGGGTGCATCACCCCAATCCTCCATCTGTCTCCAAGGCTGCCATACTACTACTACCAAGTCATCTAGATAGCCTCTCCAATGATTTTTCTTCCCTAGAGATGTCTAGGTCAGCTAGCCTCTATATCTATAAATATAAGGCTCCATGGGTTGGCTCTTGTCTGCAAAAATAGGCCTCATCATGGGCAAGTGCTCCAATGCCCATATCTAAAGAACATAGACCCTAGTAGCCATGCTCTTGCTCTCATGGTAAATAATCTCATTCATCTCATGGAACATGTGGTTGAGCATGCACTGACCCCACCCATATCTCTCCAGGGTCTCTAACATCATCTATAGCATCTGGCCCCATGCGTACTACAATCTATGTTGCCCCCTATTAGGCATCAAGAAGAAACTAATGAAAATAGCTAACACCACTGACAGTTTGTATGTGGGTTTGTAGGTTTGTAATAGCTCATCCCATGTGATGGCTTGACCCATAATCAAATCCTCTTGAAAGATAGACCTCAGTTCCTCTGTGCCTATCCATGGCACTATGTCATAAACCACTTGTGCCCCATGGAAGGGTATTCACAGTATCTGGGAGATTTCATCTAGCATGATTGTCATCTCCCCCTATGGTAGATTAAAGGTGTTTCTCTTCAAATGGAAACACTCCACCAATGCAATCAAAAAGCCATGATTCACCAACATTGGTGGAATCCAAAAAATATAAGATAATCCTAATCTCTCAATATGTGCCATATTGACATCATTAAGCAACCGCAACAGAGCTCCATAAGGTGGATAATGGGACTTAAATTATACATTAGGAAAGATAACTTGCACAAACAAACACATCATGCAAATGATTCAGCTTTGCTAAATGAATAAGATAATAGAAAGCACAAAATAACAACAAAAAATCAAATTTAAAAATTTTAAACTTGCATTTTACACAAGAATTTGATGCAAAATCTCATGTTTTTTTGTGAGATTGCACTTCCTTGTGTAAGAACACACTATAAGTGATCAAACACTAGGCAAGAAAATGCCCCTTTTTAGGGCTTCTCATGAGACACATGGTTATTTCTCTCATGAGAAAGCCCATTACACCAGGTGAAGAAGTACATGCTTGGTACTTTTTCATGCGAAGGGTGATTATGCTCACATAAGTAGCGACATCCTCGTGTGAGAACTGACACACAAAAATTACAAACACCATAAAACATGCTAAAACAACTCAAAAAGTATGCAAAATTATATGTAGAGCAAGGTTATCAACTACTCACTAGATGTGCATACTCCCCCAGGTAGTTGTGTCATCATGAGCACTTGAATTTGTGTGAAGACATGGGGACCACCATTTTCTCATCAGAGATCTCTTCTTTAGAAAAGACAAAATTGCATTTGATTTGAAAATGACCCTTTGGACCCTTATATAGGTTTTAACCTCATTTTTCAAAGTGCTCTAATTTGTGTGAAAGTCACCCCTAGCTAATTTTACTACTCTAAATTCATTTTTGGGATCGAATTCAAAATTTGACACACTTAAATGCCTCAAAATTACATTTTAAAATTTTGGGACTAACATGATTGAATACTTGTGCAATCCATCTTTCTGATGCATTATACATCTTGGAATCTTTTTAAGTCACAATTTCTTCAAAATTTTGAAATTTGTAAAAAAGTCAACTTTGGTCAAATCTAATAAACTCTATTGAAACTTGGATCTTTGGACCCCAAAATTGATTTGAATTGACTCCAAATTTTCTTCTGATCTCTTCTATACTCTTCTGAATCTTATATTTCTTCAGTATCTCTTCATATACTATTCTACCTCATATTTTTAGTGTGTCATCTTTTTTTTTTCTCTCTCCTGAGGGGTAGGATGATTGCACCATTGAATCTTTAAAAACTAGCTTCAACTCAATCTGAATCTTCATCACTTGGGGCATCTTGTTCCCTTCTATGTCCTCATCACTTGGGGCATCTAATCACTTTGGGAATCTTGTTCCCTTCTATCTAACATCTATGTCATCTATCTCATTTTTTGATGAACTGATCAATATTATAACAATTCTTGTCAAGAGTTCGATGGATAGGTATTGGGACAGCCTAAGCCTTGACTCCTAAGGGTCAAGTGGAATAATTATATAACTCATGATAGGTTTTTTTATCTCTTTCATGATCAATATTTAGGTATTATATCTAGACTCTGTGGGATTAAGCTTTATTCTGGAGATAATTCCAAATTCTTTGTCAAGGGTTAAGCTTTGTTCTAGAGATAATCCTAACTTTTTCTATGAATTAAGCCTTGTTCTAGGGATAATTATAATGTCTTTCTTTTGATCAATATGCAATGGATAGGTATTGATACAATCTAAACCCCAACTTTTGAGAATTGAGTCTCATTTTGGAAAAAATTCCTCCAAATATTACAATCTTTGTGCTTATCAATCTTAGTATCTAGGTGTTCTATCCAGATTCCCTAAGGTTAAGCTTCATTCTAGAGATAACCTTTAAAAGCTTAGTAATCTTGGTATCTAGGTGTTCTATCTAGATTCCTTAAGGTTAAGCTTCATTCTAGAAATAGCCTTTAAAAGATTATTAATCTTTGTATCTAGGTGTTCTATCTAGATTCTCTAAGGTTAAGCTTCATTCTGGAGATAACCTTAAAAACTTTATCAATCTAGATATCTAGGTGTTCTGATTGGATCCCTTAAGGTTAAGCTTTTTTTTAGAGATAACATTAAAAATATTATCAATCTCAATATCTAGGTGTTCTATCTGGATCCTCTAAGGTTAAACTTCATTCTAGAGATAACCTTAAAAAGCTTATCAATCTAAATATCTAGGTGTTCTATTTGGATCCCCTAAGGTTAAGCTTCATTCTGGAGATAACCTTAAAAAGCTTATCAATCTCTGTATTTAGGTGTTCTATCTATATCCCTTAAGGTTAAGCTTCATTCTAGAGATAACCTTAAAAACCTTATAAATTGGTCTTTGTATCATCAATTTCGAAACCAATTTCATTTCTTGATCTATGCTTCATACTTTTGATTTTCTTTGAATCAAACACGCTACTCGCACATTCATTCAAAGAGGGGCAAATGTAATACCCCAAAATTGGCACATTGCCATGTTAACCAATTTTCATCTATTTGATCAACCCTAAGTCCTATTTTACTAGGCAATTCTACTTTTGATTATCACTACTTAACCTAAGTGTCAAATGTAGAAAACTCTAATCTACATTAATCACACATTTTATTTAGTTCCTAAGTATTGACTCAAATTAGCTACATTAAACCTATTGATCAAATTTAATTTAATTGTAAGAGTTCAAACTTTAACTAAATTAAATTACTTGTTTGCCTAATATGATAAGGAAATAAATGTATTTAATTTAATAATGTCCTCATCTTAATCATTGAATTTTAATTATTTAGTTAATGAAAGTTTATGCATTTATGAGGTCATATCTTATTTTATAGAATTAAATAATCTCTTCAAATCTTCTCTTCAATTTAGGAATGGGAATTCTAAGTGATTTATCTCTCGAATTGGAATTGACCTGATTAACTTGTTCTCACACTCAAGTGAAATTCTATTAACTCTCTAGCACACTCAGGATCTAAGTTAGTTAACCTCACCTGCATAAGGAATTTTCCATCCTAATTGAATCTCATCTTCAATCTCAACCATTCATTTGAGTTGGTCTTGATTGTTGATTAGTTTCTAGAATTCTATTTAAGGAGTCTTCAATTCTGCATAAAAAAATGGGTTGAATTGATTTTGCATCAAATTAATGCTAGAATATCTACTCATTTTCATACATTCATAGCTTAATTTCTTATATTGCAATCTCATATTAGCTTAAAATGCATTCATATAGATTAATTTACTATTGTTGTTTCTTATCTTAATATGCATTTCATATAGATTAATTGCATTCTCATATAGCTTTTAAAAAATCCTTTGTATTAGGGTTCTGGTTGGTAGCTTCTCATGCTAAGAGAAATAGCAAAACCCTTCTTGGTAGAAGGCTACAGGTCAAACTGTTGGACATCTCAGATGAACAATCTCATGTTCATTTTAGGATGATCCCTCAGGTAATGGCTATGTTGAAGTGTGTGTGAGGATTGAGGTCCACATTTCATGCATATAGTTAATAGTGAAGCATGTAGAGACATCCCCAAAAAGAATTGGCATCAACTGAGAAAAAGAAGAACCAAATCCCAAGGCTTACAATAGTGAAAGGATGAAGGGCCACTCAATATGGTCGTAAGCTTTGGCAAAATCAATTTTAAGAAATAGGGTTTTCTATTTAGATTGATGGACCTATTACATGCCTTTCCATATTGTAATGATATTGTCTAGAATATATATGAACTTAATAAAGTCACTTTGTTTAGGGTGTACAATC
The DNA here is from genome assembly GCA_028749045.1 of Cupressus sempervirens. Taxonomy (NCBI): domain Eukaryota; kingdom Viridiplantae; phylum Streptophyta; class Pinopsida; order Cupressales; family Cupressaceae; genus Cupressus; species Cupressus sempervirens. The sequence goes on along the minus strand of CM053783.1, from coordinate 372,633,468 downwards.
AGCAACACCAAGTGTCAAATCTTAATGGAAAGTACATTGGTAATGATCTTATAGAAGACATAGAGCAGGGTGATAGGTCACTAGTTACAGATATCCTTAGGTTTACCATGTTTAGGTGTGAGTTTAATAGTTTCTTTGTTTATTATGCTCCCTAATGATTGTGACTTAAAGCTTCAAGATAGATATTGTGAAGGTCAAAGCCAATGATATCCCATAAAGTCTTGTAGAATCCCTAGGGAAAGTCATCACACCAAGGAGCTTTATCATTTTCCAAAAAGAAGACTATCTCTTTAAGATTAGATAGAGTTATCATTTTCTCACAAAAGGCATGTTTCTTAGACACAAGCTTCTTAGGAGTAACTGAGATCTAGGTCTACAAGGCTTGCTTCTACATATATCAAAATTGCCTTGCATTATGAAAAACTTCTGATAATGGTGCACAAAGGCCTGGAGAATATTAAGAAGGCTAAAGAGTATATTGACCTTCCTTGATTCTCTTAATACCCATAGAGGAGTGGTGATCTTAGAGATCCTAACAAAATCCTTTGAAGCATTGTCATCCACATCCAACTAGTGGAAATTAGCCTTGATTTGAGCTCCACGATAACCATAATTGTCTACAACTTTCTTTTGATGGCAGAGGCTAGCAAGATAGATTTGAAGATCTATATAATAAGGGTTTATGTCAAGGGCTTTAGAAGTCATATGGAGATCCTTAGTGGAAGCTTCATTAGATCTCTATTGGTAACTAGCCAACTATCTTCTATAAATGTGAAGGAACCTCATAGTGTGGGTCATGGTATCATACCACCATTGAACCCACCCAAAATTTGTGTGGGGCTAAGGTTCAATATTCAAGATACTCAAGATATGAGAAAAGTTGGAAGTGTGAGCCAATAAAGACGTATTTTGAAAGAATTACATCTTACAAGTACAAGGGTAAGTTGTTTTCCAAATGATGGAAAAGAAGATGGGAAAATGGTTAGAAAGAGTCACATTAGATAGTGGAATGATGCGTAGGTCCCTATCTTTAAAAAATGAAAAGAAGGATTGAGTTGTAATCATGGCAAGATCAAACCTTTTGAAAACCCTATTAGATTGAGCTCAAAAATTGGACCAGGTACACCAAACCTCACCAAGATGATGATGGTTATTATTGGGAACAAAAAGGCCCAATTTATTGTGAATGTAAAATGAGGCTTCTCACTCCCCAACTATCCCCCTAAAAGGAAAATGACCTACTTTGTTAGTATAAAACTCAATCATGTTGAAGTCCCTACATAAAATCCATATGGTAGGTCACAAATGATCTACCATCGAACACTATAGATGTGAATAATCAAACACATCATTGGGAGCATGAACATTAGCAATACTAAAGGATATAATTCTATAAAGACAACAAAATCCAAACCATTCTTTGAATGGGATCAAAAACATTTAATAACTGAAGAAATTAAACAAGGTGAGAGAAAAGTAACAACACCATCTTGACCAACCTCATGCTGGGAAGAAAATAGGCTACTATCTAGAAAAATCACATGGCAAGCTATGTTGTGAAGAAATCCAATAAGTTTTACCTCTTGGAGGCAAATGAAATCTGAGTTACCAAACCTATGCTTCGTATCATGAAAGGAGTATTTCTAGGGATGTCTATTAGCCCTTGCACATTCTATGATAAAAAATTCATCATGCAAATGAATGCATGCTATCCTCATCCCCAAGAGAGGAGAAATTATTATGGAAAAATGGTTTGGAAGAGTCAATAGAGGGATCTCCAATCAAGATATTCCTTTGCTTCTCCCCATCATTTGAATGATCATTATGACCATCTAGGCTATGAGAATGGTGAAATGTATATATAGAGATCATGGAAGTAGGTTGTGGTGCATGGACTCAGGTGGGCCAAGGTTCTGAAATAATTGATTATGCAATCCCTTGAGACTCATATTTTGAATCAAGCCATGGAAGTAGAGGAACTAGAGAAATTGGTGGTGCAATACTAGTAGTAGTTTGACCATTATCCTTGGAAGGACCTACTTTGGAAGAAAAGTTATTTTTACCCTTCTTGATAGGGGTAGTTAATTCATCTTTTTTGGAAGCCTTAACAAAAATGGTCTCTTTGGCCAGTTGCTTGTTGTGCTCGAGTAAGGAACAATGCCTATTCTTGTGCTCTGTAGATTGACAATAGTAGTAGGTGCTTAGAAGATTAAGGTAAAGTTGTTTTTGGATGAAAGTGTAATTACCAATCTAAATATCCATAATTTCCTTGAGGTCTCAAGATAGATTGGCTTCCACACAAGCCCTATGCTAAGGGTGAGCATTGAAATATTATTCATCCTCAAGGTAAATAATCTTATTGACAATTTATGCAATAGCTCCTCAAAATGACCAATACAATATTGGGAGACCAATGAACTCAACCCAAACTGGGACCTTAATCTTATGATCATTTGAGATAATAAAGTAAAGAGACCAGCATTGAAACACTAGGTGGGAAGACCAAATAGACTAGGGACCATGGGTTAACACATACTTAGGCTAGTGAGGGTTACCAAAGAGAAATAAGAAAAACCCTTGGTAAGAGTGTAAACACCTTCAAGGCAAACACCCTAGGGTTCCAAACTTTAGAAACCCACTTTTGAATCATGCTTTTAGAAGGAGTCAACCAACAAAATAGCCTGTCAAGGTTTTATACTCAAGCCATACTTAGGTAGTATCAAAATCTTTAACATTAAGAACAACATCAGGAGAGGAATTACCTCATGAACCACCTTGGGGATGAACTTGCATAGACATTTTCTTGGAGGAGTGATTTGTGCTAACAATAGCAACTTGAACATCAAAAGTAAGTATTGTGCCAGATATGGCTAAGCCCATTATAACCTAAACAATATCCCATGGTAAATGTGGAATGATAGGCAACAAAAATAATTTATTTTAGAACAAAGCTATACAAACCCTAGTAGAGCATTGTAAACATCCATGTGATAGTTTTTGGAATTGAAAGCAGCCAAAAAATGGGGGTTGGCCTAAGGTATAACAAGATGAAAAATAGCTAATTAATAGACATATCCCTCCTTCACCAACCCCCCTTTTCAATTTCAAAAAATACCCATATTAAGTTGTCCATGTGATAGATATTTTTTAAATATCATCTCTTATAATTTATAGTAATGATCAATTATCACAATATGACATTCCTATATATAATGTTTAAATTCTTTCTAACCTAATTGAGCAATTACATTTTAGACAACTAGTTGACTCTCATTGAGTTGATGTGTGTGTGGATTCAATAACCCAAAGTGATTAATGTCACCCAAGTTCATATCCCAACAAAGTTTTTGTGTTGGTTTCTCTTTTGTGCTCTCACTAGGATAGAGAACTTGTATATTTAGTGTTATACTATTAATATACATATTAAGGTTGTGGTGGCATATTCTACCAATAATTCCCACCAATGTAGTGGCCACCTAAACAATCTCCATTCAACTAAAATTATTTAGGAAAAACAAATCAATGATGGTATCCTTTGCAGTAGAATAAATTTTGAGCGTAATTCTTATAATTGAATATTTTCTCTTATGAGTTGATGGTTAGTTTTCATGTCTTTAGAAATGGTCCAATTTTTTATTTTTATTTTCTGCACATTTTTAGTATAATTTTATTGCTGATATGATAGGAGCTGATTTTTTTTCCTAATTTTTGAAATATTTATATTGTTTTCTTTAATAATGGGCAAGGAATGGTTATTTCACACTACAGAAAGATCCATTGGAATTAAGTATATATTGAATGCATATCTAGCAGTTTATTTTCTATCAATTGTATCACTTGTCCAATCTAAATAGAAATAATATGTTGGTTCAATACTAAATAATCATTGTGGTGTGCCAATAAGAAGTTGAGTCCACTATTTTCTATAAAGAGGAACTATTTTTTTTTATTCTCTTTTTTCAAGATTTTTGTAGTTGAGCTGAATATTTGTAGTAGTTAGAGATTGAATCTTTAAAAATTCAGTAATAGATCTTGTAGTACTCAATGTCTAATTTAAAAATATATAATTTATTTCAATACCTAGTTGAATTTTTATTTTAAGTAAGCGATACATAAACCCTATTTTGAAAACTCCCACTTCAAGGTCATACTATGTTTGTGTACATCAAGCAAAATTTGATCTAAATTAAACCATTTACATAAATGATTTGGGGGATTTGTACATAACTTAATTAAGATTGGTGACAAACACTTTTTTATGTTTACTGAATATTATTGTTTATTAGGAAACTTTTTTTAAGCCTCTTGTGTATGACAAATATAATTTCACCTAAACATTTGATTTTTTAACCTTTTTTTTGCTTAAATAAAATTGATTAGAATTCTCTCTAGTTTGATGTCACATAGTTCTTTTAACAAGAATCTTTCAAATAAAAGAGTTACTAAAATAATAATATACCATATTCTCTAGAGGTTTATAGACTCATTTCAATAGAAATTCAATGAAAAGTAGAATAATTAATCAAATATATAAAAAATTTGTATCCAACATCCTCACAATTTGAACTATAATGTGTTTTTTAAATCAAAAAAATCTATAGAAAATTCATTATGATTTGTGTTGAGAGTGTAAAAATTATTTGTACAATGAAATGACATGCAACATTAAGGGAAAATTAGATCCAAATCTTAAGGTTGGTTGACCAAGTAATTCACAAAGCTAAAACCAAAGAAAACATAGAGGGAAAATTTCAAAATTTGTGAAATGAGGTCTCACTTATGAAACACTTGACTCTTTTTGTCAAGTACACATTTGGATTAACGTTACCCAAATTTAAAATAGAAAAATGTTGCTAAAATAAAATGTTACCCCATTTTAAAATAGGGTCACAATTTTTATTTACATTTCTTGTTACTTTAACTAAAAATTGAAAGATTTAAAAAACTTAAGAAATAATATAATCTAATCTATTAACCATCTAGATATAAAACATAATATAATATAATATATCAAGTTCATGTTCATGAAAAAAGTAATGATCGTATATTCTATCTAGTTTGATCTTATGGGTCTTAAGTTATCACAATGTGACCTAGTGTGTCCAAATAGTTCCTAGGACCACTCAAAACCAATTTGGTAGCATAATTGTCCAAAACCCAAGCACTCACTCATGGAGTTACAAGTATACTCAATTATAACTAAGTTGTCATTGATATAAAGGTGAAGAAGATATGTCAATCTATATGAAGAAAATATTGGTGAGGCTCATTGAGCACATATGTATGACTCTTGTTGACAAGATTAGCCAAAGGAATGAGAAGGACAAGCCCAATAGAGGTGATGATAAAGAATAGTCACTTAGACCGAGTCATGCTAAGTGAATAATGCATATAATGAATGATGTCAAGTATGTAGGGAAGATGGAGTGAGGGATAACCATGCAATTTATAGTTAGGCCATGTCAACAAGACAAAGCTAATAGAAAGATATGTATGAGACTATCATATTGTAAAGAAGGTATAATGCACAAATCATTTCAATTAAAGGTGATGGTGTTGTTAAATTATAAAGAATTTAAATTTGAATTCTTAGTAGAAGATCAAGCCATCACGGTCCCAGAACATCCATGTTTTTCATAGATGTATGTAACGTCTGGTAAGAATGATGCATGAAATTAACATGAGATCAATCTATGTATAGGGTTGAGAATTCAAAATTTGAATTTGTAGAGTTTTAAATAAGAGAAACCATAGATTATAAAGAAGAACTTTGCTTCAAGAAAGAAAGGTTAGATAGTAGAGTGAAGAGAAAGCGAGCCACAAAGATGAGCTAAGCGTAATCTCAAAGAGAGAAGAGTGACATTGAGAAGTCACAAACATAGTGTAAAAGAGAATATGTTGAGGAGAAGTAAAAGTGCCTAATTAACACAAGTGAAAAAGCATGTAGTAGAGAAGGAGAGTTGAGCATAAGTGATTGTGTCTAAGTTGCAAAGACGAGGGGGTGTAGAGAAAGTTGTAGATAGATCCATGCAGAATCAAAGAGATCAATATTCAAGCTATGTAAAAGTAGCTATTCTAATGAGATCATCCCCTTTTTTGTTTTATAATAACTATACTAGTAAATCATGTCAAAAGTGGAATCTAACTAGTCTTATACATTAAATTCCCTAATAGGGTGGTACATTTGTTTTTATGTTAAATTTGTCTAACTAAAATGTTGTCAATGGGGAAAGACTTTTGCATATCTTATCTGAATCCCTTATTTGGGTGGTGCCTAGCATAATCCTTGTAATATTTTAACCTAGATTATCTCTTGATCAAGTGCACTTTAGGAGAGTACAAGATTTGGGAGGATTGACACACACACAATATGGTTTTTACCCTAGAAGGATTTCCACAAGATAAGTAATGTGTTTTGTGATGATATGATTATCTTTAGTATTTTTTCTTAATCCTCGAGCATTATGAAAAGTATAAGTTATAAAAAATATATTGATTCACTCCCCCTTCCCCCCCCCCCCCTCCATTACTATTATCAGTATCTTGAAACTAGAAACCTAAATTTAATGGAAGTTTTATTGGGAAACAAAATACTTAGAGGGGGTGAATCAAGATCTATAAAAATATTGACTTCTTGAACAAAATAACTGATTAACTAGATTCACTCCTAACGCATCTCATATCATACTCAATCTACTGTAAAATTGAAATAGATCTAACTATGCATGACATCCACCAATATGAAAACGTAAACACATAACACAAAGATTTTCATTACCTAGACACCCTCAAGGTGAAGATAAAACTAGGGTGGGGATGACACCAACAATTCTTCAATACTAAGGTAATATAGTTGAATTTTGGCTACAATATTGATCATTAATAATGACCTACCCTATGAGGATTCTTCTTGGATAAAAGAATTACAAGATGGTTAAGTCTACCTTGATTCAAGGATTTAAACTTACAATAAAGTAAGCATTCTCTTAGAAGATTTAACTAGGTTTCTTAAAACCACTTTGTTAAAAGATTTTCCCTAATACATTGGTTATAATGTCTCAATACTTGATCCTTCAGTTTTCTCTCATGAAGATGGTTACAAATCTTCTCTCTTCAAAGTTTAAATTTGATCTTCTTATTTGATTTTATTTATTCTTCCCTTCAAGTATTGTTAGGTTTCTTTGTCTATTCACTTGATCAAACTTTTCCTTCCTTGTGTTGTCCTTATAATTTTGGTGCATTCATGATCTTTCTTCTCACACATATTATTTTATTGTTTGATCCCATCTCAAATAGACAATAGAGTAATTTTCTAATCATAATCAACAATCTAAAATTCATTCCTTTTCCACTTGGTCCTTTTTCTATTGGTTACTCTACCTTCCTTAGGATTTATGTCCTTTAACAAAATGTGTAATTAGCTCCTTAGCTATCTCTACAATCCATAAATCCAGCATAGAAGTTGTCCAAAATAATTTACATAAGTATTTTTACCCTTACAAATAGATATACCAAAAGTAATTTACTCAGAAATTGAATATCTAATATTCTTGGTTATAACTAATATTCATGTTGTACCTCAGCTTCTATATACTTGATATGTACTATCTCACTTGGTATAAACTAACATTGCATTGATCGATCTCGATATGTTTCACTCGATATATATTTTGACTTGGTCTATATTGGAATGCTTGGAAACCTTTGACTTTCTTAATATGAAGTAAAATATAAACAATTCAATTTAGCTTGACCTTTATTGGATGACTTAGTCACAGTAATGACTAACCAATGCTACCTAGAAAATGATTAAGTGTTGGACACTAATAGATATTTGGGGGAAAACTCTTTATTAGGAATTTAGAGTCCATTTCTCCATACCAAGGTTTGGAGGAGCTGGTTTCCGAGAAGAGGGTTTCCAAAAGAAAAAGGGTTCACTTACAAGCTCCATGCATTTGTTGTTTTAGCATCAAATCCACATAGGAGCTTGTGGGGTTTTTTTTTGTGTAGTGGTTTGTTTCTTTGAAATATTTGTCTTCTTCATGTCTAAATAGAATTGTTTTGGTTTCTAAATATGTTTGGGTTGAAACCCTCATGTTGACATTTATTGGTCTTCATTCTTCAATACATTTATGAACAAATTAATTAATTGAAACCGTCATTTGAGAGCTTTATTTTGATAACTGGATTATGGATTTGGGATAGGGTCTAGAAAAGAATACTAGATATTAATTTTAAAAAAATCATTGTTTACAATTATTTTCCCTACCAGATTTATTTTGTAAATTTATATTAAAAAATATGTTAATAAAAATTACCACAATAAATATTTATGAAATTTTTTATCATATATATTATTGTTGAAAATCATGAAAGTCCTTTTTAATGTGGGCTTTGATATTTTAAAAAAAATTAAATAAGTTTGGGGCTAAGCGGAGCCACCAATTCCCCACCCACCCCTACATCTCTATTTAGGTAGGCGACATGATAGCTTGTTGCTACTATAGCAGCAGGTATTGCCTTACGACAATATGTTGTTGTTGTTGCAACAATGATATGTCGTGACACTATACCTATGCTGAGCAAGCCTAAAATGCTTGATTATATTTTTATTAAAAAAAAATTATTTTTATTAAATTTTAATTTAATAATATATTTTAATTTTAATTTATTAAATTTTAAATAATTTAATAAATGCTTTTAAATTTAGTTTTTGTTAATTAATTTAATTAATATAAAATTTTAATTATTATTGTTGTTAATCATTATTTTATTGATAAATTAGTAATTATTTTATTAATAATTCAAAACAAGTTATTTTTTATTTATTTTTGGTTATGGAGGGTATCCCCACGATCCAAGCCCGACGAGTTGCCTTTACGGGGCAAGCTTGGAGCGAGACTAGTCCCTTCGGCCCCAGGATAACCAACACTTCTCCCAAGTGTCCATGGTAGGGTAATGATAGGCAGGAGAGCCAAACCTGAGACCATGGAGATCACCCACAAACCTCAGACCAACTCACCTAACCCATGGAGGCAAGATAAGTTATTTTATTAATAGATAATTGCAGTCATTAATAATTTAATGATTAATAATTTACTTTTGATAATATTTAATTCAAGTCTTTAATTAATTATCATTAAAATGTATTTTTATAGTAAATTATGATTTATGAATTGGGAAAATTTAGTAAACTCAAGTTTTGGTTTACAACTCAATGTCACATTCAATTGACTTTTAATAAGATTTTTGAATCTATTATTCTTGTGAACTCAGAAACATTAGCAAAACAACACTAGGGAAAATGGAAAATTGTAACTCAGTTTATTTATTGAATCCTTGTGTTTTGAAAACCCAACAAACTATGGAAACAATTGTTAAAATTTTGAGGTGATGTATGTTGTATTTCATGTTAGGGTTTGGGGTTTGACTTAGTACCTTGACTAGTCAAGATTTTTACCAAAGGCTTAAGGGTTTTTTTCTCTGATGATGTTATATACGCAATATTTTATACTTGATGATGGTGATGTGTCATATGTTGTCTATGATGAGTTTTGATCAATGTTTGTTAATGCTTTCCAGTTTTCTTATGTCAAATTGAGCTGAATGATGTGACTTTTCTGGCATAACCTTTGAGTCTTCAATGAGTTATCTTTGGATGCTTTCTAGTTGCTTGTATACGACTAAGGTAATTATTGTGTTTTTATCTTTTGATGCTTTCTAGTTGCTTGTATAGGACTAAGGTGATTATTTTGATTGGTCTTTAGATGATTTCTAGTTGCTTGTAAAGGACTAAGGTGATTACTATGTTTACTCTATAAGCGCTTTCCAATCGCTTGAAAAGGGAAGAGGTAAAAATCATTGATTTTTTAATTTGTACTTTTATGAGTCTAGGGTAGGTAATCTATGTGTATGTGTTGCAATTGAGGTTGGAGCCCTAAGTGGTTGCTTGGGTAACACATTGTAAGGTATTTTAAGAAGTGATAACAATTCATTAACTACATTTAAAATGAACTAATAAGAGTTTGTGTTTTTCCTCGACCATGCCTCGAGTGCTAGTATAGGCTAGGATGAGAGTAGAGAGGATGCTTGGTTACAACCTTGCTTCATTAGCATGCCTTGTCTGTACAAAAGGATACTGGTGTCACATAGAGACACTAGGGTGTTAGAGTCCAAAGAGGTTGCTAGGGTAACCTTGGAGTTTTCTCATGCAATGATACTTGACCACTTGCATAGTAGATTTCCTACATGTCTCTTTTTCCTCTAGGTTTAGATGATACTTGTGTCTTGGTACCCTTTGAGATAGATTTCTATAAGGATTTCCTTGACCTAGGTTTTGGTAATGAATTGTGGATTGATATTTGTATGGGACTTGAGGGTATCTCCTCAACACATTAGGAGTGGGCTAGTTAATTTCTACAAGGTTGGGAGGGAGTGGATTTTTCCTATACCATTGAGATCTAACAATTGGATGCCATTCTTGGATGTACTTGTGCAATTATTTCTTTCTATCTGATCTTCTATTTCTAATGGATGTTTATAAATTGTTATATTGTACTTGTTTTTATTAGAGATTATATGAGATGATGTATTTTATTTATTTTGCATATTATTTTAGATTTTCATACCCTATGACTTGTACAATGGATGATTATGCATTTTGATTATGTTAAACCCCAAACAGTTTATACATCATTATTCACTCCATTTAGGTATATTGTATTACCATTGGGTAATTGGCCATCACACACATGTCACCAACTACTAACTATCCATCAAGCACATGAGACCAATGGGCGACTTGCCATTAGGCACATAGGACCAATGCATTGAACCCTTGGTATTTGGTATTTGATTGTTGTCATTGATGTCAATAATGAGCATATGATATATGACTAACATAATGAACATATGGTATGGCTAACATCATGTAATTATCATATATGATGTCCTTCAATATTGTTCAAAACATATTCAAGGAAAATACTTAAAGTGTTATACAATTAACACTTAATATTCACATTGTTTTTGAAAATGGATATAGAAAAATAGTTTATGTCTATTAGAATGTTGACAAGCATTTTTATTAGATAGACCCCAACTATCAGACCTTTTTAAAAAGGTCTTGGAGTTAGGTGAAATGGGTGTTTGCTAGTTTTTGCATAATGCATCCATGGAAAGAGAAAAAATCTATTGATCAGAAATAGGTACCAAATTGTTATGACAGTTTTGGAAATTTTGAGTAGTTTTGGTCTAATAGAAGTTTGTGGTATATAACTGCCTCCAAAATTTTGACTTTCTTGGATTATAAGTAGATGATAAATTCCTCTAAAACATCCAGTAGGTGGTTTTGATAGAAGATGCAGAATTGGTGTGGAATTCCTTGTAGACCGATCAATTTGCAGGTCGATTTTTAATAGCAAAGAAGAGGGCAATGCTTTATGTTTCTTATTTGATATTTGTTAATTGATTTTTATTGTAGAATTTTATCAAAGGTACAAGAAGGGTTATATATTTCTTTTTCATTCATTCATATCAGTGTTTGATCATATCTTTTTATGGAAAAAGAATATATATTTGGATATTGGATGTTTTAAGCAGAATAGATGTATATGCTGCATTGTGTTTTCAAGAAGAAGTTGAAACTAGTTATTCATGATTTTTGTTGTAACATAGATAATACTTTGATTTTATATCTCACTTGTACATTTTTAAAGTTGGTGCTTCATGTGTAAGTGATTAGTGTTTCTCAAATAGGGTTTTGGTGCTTCCCAAAGTTATAACTCTAAAAGATTTTCCCAAGAGGCCAATAAAGTTTTAGATTTGAAGTTATAACTCTAAAAGTATTTTAAGCCACTGATTCACCCCTCCTCTTAATGGTGTTTTTATTCCAACAAGTGGTATTAGATAAAAATTCCCTATATCAATTTTAACAACTTTGGGTAGATTTTGGTTGAGTGGAATACTTATCTTTTATGGCTCAAGATAGTTCTTCAAAGGTTCCTATTTTTAATGGATCAGATTATGCTTCTTGGGAAGTAATGATCCAAACATATTTGTTATCTATTAATGTTGATGTTTTGGCTTTAGTTATTAATGGCTATAATTTTCCTAATACTTTACCTACAGATCCTGATGAAAAGAAGAAGTATGAAACTGATATGAAAGCTAAATTTGCAATACTTAATAGTTTATCTAAAGATGTTTTTGTTAATGTAATGCACTGCAGTTGTTTTAAATAAGTATGGGACAAAATGAAAAACACATATCATAGTAATGATAGAGTTAATGAAACCAAGAGACAACATTTCAAATCAAGATTTGAAGACCTTAAGATGGGTAATGATGTAAAGATAGAAGGCTATCTCCTTAAGATAGATGAAACTATAAATGGCATAAGAGCACTTGGTGAAAAAATTGATAATATTGATGTTGTAAAGAAAGTTTTGAGATCTCTTCCTAATAAATTTGATTCTAAGATATGTTCTATAGAAGAAACTAGAGATATTATCAAGTATACAATGGAAGATATTCATGGAGCACTTGTAGCTTATGAAATGAGAAAGTTTGGCAAACATGAATCCACAAGAAAAGAAGCAATATTCAAGGTGGAAAAGAAAGTGAAGCAAGTCTCTTTAGAATCAGAAGATCTTGATGTTCTTGAAGCATATTTATCAAGGAAATTAAATAAAGGAGTAGGTAAATGCAAAGGTAAAATTCCTTTCAAATGCTTTAGTTGTGGTAAAATAGGACACTTTGCATCTAAATGTCCTTATAATAGTCATGATGAAGTAGATGGTGAGAAAGAGAAATCAAGTAAAAAGAAATTCTATAAAACAAAGTTCTTTAAGAAGAAGAAGGGTTTGATTGTTCATGTATCAGATAGTAACTGTAGTAGTTTTTAATGTGATGAAAATGAAGTTTCATTCATGGCTATAGAAACTACTTGTCAAGAATCAGATAGTGATGATGATGTTGAACTTGTTGAGGTTGATTTAGAATGTGAATTTCTTTATGCACTTAAAATGATCAAGGAATTAAAAAGGAATTTAAGCATTCAAGAAAATAAATTATTAAAAGAAAAAGAGAACGTTGAAAAGGAAACCAAGGACTTAAATCAACAAGTTATGGAATTTAAATTACAAGTTGAGCAACAAAAGAGAATTGTCTTTGTCACTAAGGAAGAGTTAAGTTCTAAAGATTGGGAATGTACAAGGTTAATGAATGAAGTAGTATCATATAGAAGAAAGTTAGGAAAATATGAGAACACTACTTTGGATGATATGTTAAGGAACCATAGAAGAAGTGATGATCTAACAGGAATTGGTTTTGAACTTTGACAATGTTCTAGTGATAAGAAAGATAAATCTTTATTATAGATATTTAAATTTGAAAGTAAGGATACAAATCAGAATGCTACCTAATCAAATTTAGGTAAAATGGAATATTTTAATCAGATTTATAATGATAAAAATTAGGCTATATCAAGCACTTCATTCATGGGTAAAAGATACTCAAACAAGTTCACTTCTTTCTTTGATGGGTATTGCTTCATGTCTCATCAATATGGACATATAATAAGTAATTGTAGATACATGTCAAGGAGGTATTGAAAGTTTTATTTTGTTTATTCCTTTCCTAAAATTAATAGTCTAAGATGTTACAAATGTAATCTCTTTGGTCATGTTATGAGTAATTACAAAACTAAGTCAATTAAGAATGATCAATCTTATAATAGTCTACAAGTTGATAAAGAATTTGATACTAAAGTGACTAAGATATGGAGGCCTAAGATTGATAAGTCTATGTTTGTTCAAATGGATCTACATTCTAAAGAAAAAGACTTTAGGATAATTGATAGTGGTTGTTCTAGACACATGATAGGAGATAGAATGAAGTTTGACAAATTTATTAATTACAAAGGTGACAATGTTAGTTTTGGTGATGATTCTTCAAGGCAAATTAAAGGTTTGGGTTCTTTGATGCTTAGTGACAAAATGTCCATTCATGATGTGTATTATTTTGATGGATTAAAGTACAATCTTCTAAGTGTTAGTCAAATTTGTGATAATGGATATGAAGTTGTTTTTGATGACCATGGTTGCCAAATCAAATTATAATCTGGACAATTGGTTGCATTAGGTAAATGATCTAAAGGGAATGCATATAATTTAAAAGATATCACAAGTACTAACAATGATGAAGATGTTTATCTTATGGAATAGGTGAATGAAATTTGGTTATGGCACAAAAGGCTTGGGAACTTGAATTTTGACAACTTGTTAAAAGTTAGTAAGCATCAAAAAGTAAGAGGTATGCCATGTATAAGTAAGCTAGATAATGTTATTTGTGAAGGGTGTTAGTATGGTAAACAAACAAAGACATTTTTACTTCAAAAGAATAGCTTTCTTCTAAAACATTGAAATTAATACATACTAATTTATGTGGTCCTATAAGGACAATGTCGTTAAATGGTGAAATGTATTTCATACCTTTTATAGATGATCATACAAGAATGACATGGGTAACATTCTTAAAACATAAATCAGAGGAATTTAACAAGTTTAAGATTTTCAAGAAAATGGTTGAAAATGAGTTAGACATGAAGATTAAAAGCTTACAATCAAATAAAGGTGTTGAGTTTACTTTAGATAATTTTTTTGATTATTGTGAAAGACATGGCATCAAAAGACAATATGCAACATCCAAGACACCTCAACAAAATGGAATTATTGAGAGAAAGAATCAGACAATGAAAGAAATGGCAAGGACTATGTTAGATGGATCTAAAGTACCAAACAAGTATTGAAAAGAAGTAGTTCAAGCAACAATATATATTATGAACATGGCACAACTAAGGGTAAAAACAAAGTACACTCCTAATGAGTTATGGTATGGACATCCTACATCTGTTAAGCATTTTATTAGTTTTGGAAGTAGATGCTTCATTAAGAATTTTGATGATAAAATAAGAATCTTTTATTAAAGATGCGATGAGGGAATCTTTTTAGGATATTCTTCTCAAAGTAAAGCTTAAAAATGTTTTAATAAAAGGTTGAATAAAATTGTTTCAAAACTATAAATGTGAATGTGGACAAAGTTGTGTAGGGTAAAAAGGAAATGTAGGATAAAAAGGAAATAAGAATGGATAATATTTTCTTACAAGATAGTAATAAAGACTTGAAATGTAGAAAATAAAGTTGTTAAAGCTGAAGAAGAGATAAAACATCAAATAGAAATGCCAAAACCCATAGGTACAAAGGCTACAAGAATATGATTGAAGAAGTATCATCCTCAAGAATAGATTATAGAGGATAAACATGCAGGTATTCAAATGAGAACAAGAACTATGCCTAGTAAATGTGCTAATCTTTGTTTGTTAGCTTAAATTGAACCTAAATCATATAAACAAGCTAGTATGGATAAGTTTTGGTTTAATGCTATGAAAGAGGAACTAAGTCAAATTGAAAAAAAATAAAACTTTGGAATTAGTGCCTAGACCTAAAGGTAAAAATGTAATAGGTGCTAAATGGGTCTTTAGAAATAAACTTGATGAAAATGGAAAGATATCAATAAACAAGGCTAGATTGGTTTGTTAGGGTTATGCACAAATAGAAGGTGTGGACTTTGATGAAACTTTTGCACCCATAGCTAGAATTGAAGCAATTAGAATCTTTCTTGCATATTTAACTTTCAAGGGCTTTAAAATGTACCAAATGGATGTTAAAATGAAATTTCTTAATGGTTATCTTGATGAAGAGGTTTATATGGATCAACTTGAAGGATTTGAAAACTAAGACTATCCTAATCATTTCTATAGGTTACAAAAGGCTCTTTATGGTTTGAAACAAGCTCCGAGGACTTGGTATTCTAGGTTGGATCAATATCTTATCAAAAATAGCTTTAGAAGAGGTGGTGTTGATAGAATTTTGTACATATATTGTACATGTGATGTTGATGATATAGTATTTGGATCCAATGGTGATGCTTTAAGTTAAAGTTTTTCAAAGCTTATGCAATCTGAATTTGAAATGTCCATGCTTGTGGAAATATCTTATTTCTTGGGTTGCAAATTTCTCTATTGGTAAATGGTATATTCTTATCCCAAGCTAATTATGCAAAAGAAATGTTAAAGAAATTTCATATGGATGATTGTAAGCCTATGGGAACACTAATGATAACAGGTTGTAAACTTACTAAAAATGATGATTCTCTTGATGTTGATCAAACTACTTATAGATCTATGATTGGTAGTTTACTATATCTCATAGCTTCAAGGCTTGATATCATGCATGCTGTATGTTTGGTTGCAAGATATCAATCTTCATCTAAAGAATCTAATGCTATGGTAGTTAAAAGAATTTTCAAATATATTCAAGGTACTTTGGATTATGGGATTTGGTATCCTAAACATGACGATTTTAGATTTGTTGCTTATACTAACTAAGATTGGGAAACTTGTCTAGATGAAAGAAAAAGTACTTTAGGAGTAGCATTTTTATTTGGTAATAGGCTAGTGTGTTGGCATGGTAAGAAGCAAGAATTTATTATGCTTTTTACTATAGAGGTTGAATATATAGCTGCATGTTCTTGTTGTCAATAGGTTCTTTGGATGGTTAAAACTTTATCAAATATGAAAGTAATAATATCTAAACTAGTTCCTATCTATGGTGATAATCAGAGTGTAATTGGTATTTCTAAGAATCTAGTTATGCATTCATGCACCAAGCACATTGATGTTCATTATCATTTCATAAGGTAATATGTCTTGAATGGTAATGTTCAATTAGAATTTGTTCATTCTTTAGGTCAATTTGCTGACATATTTACAAAGCCTCTCTCAAGAGCCACATTTGAAGGGTTAAGAACAAGATTGGGGGTTTTATCACTCTCTTCTCTTTCATAAGTTCATTAATGAATGATTGGTTTTAGGGGGAGCATATTTTTCTTATCTTTTTGTTACACTGAAACCTTGGTATATCTCCTTTGTCATTCATGTCAAAGGGGGAGAAAAATGAAAAAGATGTCTACATGATGGATATATTGGTAAACATGGATATACAAGCATACAAGTACAGATACAAAATATATAGGTACACATGGATATATAGGTCAAAGTTGGTATTGACATCAATGCTAAAGGGGGGGTATGTTGAACCCTTGGTATTTGGTCTTTGATTGTTGTCATTGATGTCAATAATGAGCATATGATATTGCTAACATAATGAGCATATTGTATTTCCAACATCATTTAATCATCTTATTTAATATCCTCCAATATTTTTCAAAACATATTCAAGACAAATACTTAAGTGTTGTACAATTAACACTTAATGTTGACATTGTTTTTCAAAACAAATATAAAAAATGGTTTTCGTCTATTAGAAAGTTGACAAGATTTTTTATCAGATAGACCCCAACTATTATACCTTTTTGGAAAGGTCTTGGAGCTAGCTAAAATAACTCTTTGTTAGTTTTTTCATACAACATGTGCAGAAAGAAAAAATGCATGTTTATCAAAAATAGGAACCAAATTGTTATGATAGTTTTGGCATAGTTTTGGTCTAGTGGAAGTTTTAGGTATGTAACTACCTCCAAAATTTCAAATTTCTTGGTTTATAAGTAAAGGATACATTCCTCTAAAGCATCCAATAGGTTGTTTTGATAGAAGTTGTAGAATTGGTGTGGAATTCCATGTAGACCAAACAGTTTGTAGGCTAATTTTTAACAACAAAGAAGAGGGTAATGCATTATGTTTCTTATTTGATATTTTTTATTTAATTTTCATTATAGAAGTCTATCAGAGGTAGAAGAAGGGTTATATTCCATCTTCATTCATTCATATCAGTTTTTGATTAGATCTTTTAATGGAAAAGGAAAATATATTTGGATATTGGATGTTTTGAGGAGAGTAGAAGTATATCCTGCATTGTGTTTTCAACAAGAAGTTGAAACTAGTGATTCATGATTTGTGTTGTAACATAGATGATTCTATAATTTTATGATTTTTATTGTAAGAGAGTTGATTCTCTAATTTTATATCTCACTTATTCATTTTTTAAGTTGGTGCTTCAGGTGTAAGGGATCAATGTTCCTTAAAATTGATGTTTCTAAAACAAGTTGTTGGTGCTTTCTAGAGTTGTAGCTCTAAAAGATTTTCCAAAGAGGCCAATGAAGTTTCAAATTAAAAGTGGTTTTTCACCTTAAGGAGTTTTCCACATTAAAATATTGTGTCACTTTGTTATTGATTAACTATCTTCTCATGTGTTAAATTTTTATAACTTTTAATTGTTTCAAGTTTTAAAAACTATTTTAAACCACTGAATCACCCCTCCTCTTAGTAGTGTTTGCATTCCAACACAATGGGTAGCTAGCTATCAAGAACATAGGACCAATGGGTAGTTGGTCATCAGGCAGATGAAAAAATGGGTAGTTGTTCATTAGGCACATAGGATCAATGGGTAGCTGGTCATCAGGCACACATGACCAATAGGTAACTAGCTATCAGGAACATGAGGACCAATGGATATCTAGCTATTAGGCAGATGGGACCAATAGGTAAGTAGCCATCAACCACACAAGACCAACATGTAACTAGCTATTAGGCACAAGGGAGCAATAGGTAATTGGCTATTAGACACGTGGGACCAATGGGTAACTGCTATCAAGCACATGGGACCAGCATAACATTACAGTGGTATCAGAGCTAGTAATTCTAGTAGCCGATTGGGAGAATGGAGAGTATTATCTTGGATAAAACTATGGCTCAATTTCTAGCTGATTGGAGAGCACGTCAAATAATTCAAGAATTTTTTTGCATGCCAACTATTGGATGGACAAGTATAGGATGATAAATAAAAGGTGGTTGGCCATATCATTTACCATAAAGACAAAATCAATTTGGTACCCAAATCAAAGATGAAGGATTGTATTTTGGAGGAAGATACCAACGAAAAAATTGTCAAACCAATAGCCAATGATCATATTGATGAAAATTTGGGTTCTCTCAGTGGCCTTCCAAATGAGAATATTCCATCAGTGGTTGTTCAACTTCCTAGAGGTGCTATGGATGATTCCTTTTTGGAGTAGCCATAGTTGGTTGAATATGGAGTTTACCCTTTAGTGTTACCTAAGTTGTGCATGACTATAATATTATTGTGTGAAGTGCTTCCTCATAAAATAAATATAATCTACATGTTTTGTGAAGTTCCTAAGGAGATCAATGATTGCATGAAGATTATGGATGTGTACATCAATGTGTTTAATGATTTTCACCCTTGGGATCATGGTGGTCTTGGATATAATAATTTTTATATCAGAGTGGTGCAATAGAGCTTGAATGGTAGTCTACTTATCTCAGTTGAATTTGTGATCCAAAAGAACCATGGAGCTTTCAGTAGATATAACAATCTACATATACACATGGTTTGGGTTCTTAGAGTTTGTGTATTGCTTGAGGAGAAGCAATATTTGGCCAATGAGGATTTTTAATGTCCCCACTTTTAAATGTAATAATTTAATTTAATCAATTAATTATCTAGTCCCATAGTTTGAATAATATACTAAAAGGACCTTTAATTAGTTACTTTAATTAATTGGTATGTGACCCTAGTTAATATTTGTATTTGTGGTTCCCTTTGATTTCATATATCTTGGACCTATTTTTGTAATTTTAGTTTCCATTGGTAAGTGAATTGTCATTGGCTATCTTCGAACACCCTTGGAAAGGTTTTCCCTAATGTGTATTTAAGCATGGCTTGTAAGTAGTTCTAGGTATGTAGTTTGGATTATTTCTTTTTTACTACAAATTCTTATTGGGATTCTCTATTGTTCACCATTTTAGAATTGAAACATCTTCCCCACTTGGCTTGGGAGGGATTCAACACTCTCCCTATTCTGTTGTATGTAATACTTCACTTAGATTTGACAAATTGGGGCACTATCTTATTGTAAATATTAATTGAAGGATATTCATGTCCAATCTCCATTCTTGTTTGGCTTTCATTTGACATATTCAAGATTATAATTTTGTTTATAGTTTCAAGATTGAATCCACCTTCTATCCATATACCATCTGGTACACTTGGTTTGGTGCAACATGCAGTGCATCTGTCCATGTTACAGCATTACCATTCCATACAGCCATCTCTGCTTGTGCTACAACATTAACATACCATATGACCATCTCTATCCATACTACAATATTACTATATTTTACAACTCTCTAGGCTATCATATGGCCAATCAACACCACCATTCATACTCCATTCCAAGCTACCATATGGCCCACCCCAAATAGTCCATACATCACTATTCACTCCATTTAGCTATACTATATCGCCAATGGGTAATTGGCCAACATGCACATGGTACCAATGGGTAACAAGCCATTAGGCACATAGAACCAATGGGTAACTGGCCATTAACCACATGGGACTATAATACCCAAAAATTAGCTCATTGCCATGACAACCAATTCTGGTCTATTCTGATCAACCATAAAGTCCTATTTTAATAGGCAATTCTTATTCTAATTTTTGCTACTTGACTTAATTGTCAAATGCCAGAAACCCTAATCTGCATTTAATCATGTTATTTATTAGATTCCTAAAGTATTGACTCAAATTAGTCACATTAAACCTATTGATTAAGATTTAATTTAATTTGAAGTGTTTGTATTTTAATTAAATTAAATTCTTTCCTAAGGCTAATGTACTAAGGAATTAGAAATATTTAATTTAATAATTATGCTCACTTTAATTAATTGACTGAGATTATTCAATTAAATGAAAAAGGCATTTATGAGGTCATATCTCATTTTATTAAGTTAAATAATCTCTTCAAAATCTTCTCTTTAGTTCCAAACTAGAAACTCTAAGTGAACTATCTCTCGAATTGGAATTAATTTAGTTAGCTTGTTCTCACACTCATGAAAAGCTCAGTTAACTACTCATCACACTTAGATTTGAAACATTTAACTTCACTTGCATAAGGGAGTTTCCATTTTAACTGAATGTCCTCTTTGATCTCAACCATTCATCCCAATTAATTATGAGTTTTGATGGATTTCAGGTTTTCTATATAAGAGGCTTCTAATCCCTCATTATGGAGGTCAGAAATTGAATTGCATTGAATTGCTATTAGACTAAATACTCATTGGATTTCTAGCTGTTATATTGTTTAGAAATTTAAACATCATCTAGATTAAAATGCATTCATATAGTTTAAATTTCTATTTGTTATTAGCATAAATTGCATTGCTCATTTAGATTAAATATATTATCATATATACTTTGCATAAATCCTTC
>CM053783.1:372274660-372607160 GCA_028749045.1 Cupressus sempervirens | reverse complement strand
CTATTAAAAAATATTTGCCATGCTCCAAAATTAACATGAAATCGGATTTTTATGAGGTAGCTATATACACAATGTTTCCTCACTTCTCTAACCGACACAAGAAAAGTCTCAAACGGATCCATGATAGATGCAAAAGCAGACAAGAATGAGAGTTTATATATTGTCAAAAGTATTGGTGAAGTGGGGGTAGGCATGATAGTTATAGATAGTAATTCAGAATTATGGCATCAAGGGCTAGGTCAAATTTTAAAAAAAGGGCCTTGATGTTATGCATAAGAGGGAGCAGTTACTGTATCTGAAATTAGTTAATTTGCAATTTTGTTTATATTGAATTTATGAAAAACAAAAGGAAGTCAAATTCTTGAGGTCTAGGCATGAAAAGATGGGCATACCCTTGTCACTAGTCTAATCTGATGTATTTCAACCTACCAAGGATATCTCCATTGGACTAGAAGATTACTTTCTTACTTTCCTTAATGATTGCACTAGAAGGAAGTGTATTTACATGTTGTACGAAAATATGATGTTTTCAACAAGTTTAAGATTTTCAAAGAATTAATTTAAAATTAGATTGGTCATAATATAGATTTTATGTAAATTGATAATGGTAGAGAGATTTGTTTCTTTGAATTTAATTCATTTTGTGTGCATAATGACATCCATTGAATTAGGATTGTCCCATTCACTCCTCAAGAAAATGGAGTAGCAAAAAAAACAAATAGACAATCCTTGAGAGAGCCCATTGAATGCTCTTTAACATTAGTTTTAGAAAGGAGTTTTAACTAGAGGCATGTAATACAACAATTTAATTGATTAATCAAAGTTTATCATCTCAATTGAATTTTGGCATACCGAAGGAAGAATGGTTGAGAAAGAGAATTTCATTTTGTCATATTAGGGTATTTTATGTGAAGTATATGTCCATGTTTGAAAGGAGAATCTTGATCCAAAATTACAACAAGGAATATTCATGGGTTATGGAGAAGACCAATTCGATTTTAAATTTTTGGATTTGGTTAAGAAGAAGATAACAAGGAGCATAGGTGTAGTCTTCAATGAAAAGGTATTTTGAGCATTCCATTAGGAAGAAAAATTGGTATTTGAATATACTCCATTCTCCATTTTTAACAATAATACTACTACTTCTCTAAATGGTGTTTCACCTACTTTAGTTCTAGTTCCAACCCTTGTATCTTTATCTACTAGAAGTATGCAAAATCAAAGTGAAGAGCATTTTAATAATGATGGTGAGAATAACAATAGTTTTGGTTCCTAAAGTCACACTAATGAAAATTTGGATTGAAATAACACATTGCAAAATAGAGACAACTCTCTATTTCAATAGTTAAAACTCCCATTTCTTTATAGAGGAAACATTTAGGAATATTCTCTTACATCCCCTACCAAAGGACATGATCATAGCCTATTTAAAACTCTACATATGTCACCCACTGGTTAGGTGGACTCCACACAAAGCCTCACTAATAGCCATCATTCCCTCGCAAAAAGAAAGGCTCTATCATAAACACATTTGGGCAAGGAGTCCCAAATAATGAGCACACCCTCATCTTGCCTAGTCATAGTTGTGACCAAACACAAAGAATGAGACTAGGTGACTCTTTTGAACAAGGAGCACCCAAAGGAATTTGAAGAGTTTCCAGTTTAGATACTTTGCCTTCCCCTATTTACATTAGTAATACATTTCAAGTGAGGGTCCTAGATATATGTTAGCAGTTTTGCTTCATTATTAACAATCCACGCATAGATAAAATGAATTCCTCACATGACCATGCCTTTCACACTGGCTCACAATAGAATCACATTGTTGACTAAGACATCAGTCATGAGTCTCTTACAAACCACCATGAAAATGCTCATATAAAACATTGTCCCACTCTACCAATCACTGCTAGTAGCATACAAAGGTAAAACATGTCTACTACTCATGGTAATGATAGAAAGCATAACAACATAGTACAAATCTCAGAATAAAGGAAGAGCCAGTGTTGTATATCACATAACCCACGAGCAAGTGAGATGGACTACATGAACGAGTCTCATGATAAGGATAATATGACAACATTCAAAAATAGAGTTTGATTCCTTCATAAGATGATCTTGGTAAGCATGATGCCTATACTCAAGGTAATGATACGATGAATGCTTCAAAATTCCATCCTTTTATTTTGAAGAACTATTTCTTTCAGATCAAGTTGATCCAAAAAGTTTAAATAATCTTGGAAGCATTGGATTAGCACAAATGGGAGGCAATGATGCAAGAAGAGATGGACTCTCTATTGGCTAATAACACTTGGGAGATGGATGTGGAGGATTTTCACTAGGTAATGCAGGGATACTATCTTTTTTACAAGAATCTTGGGATAGCATAGGAATACCATTTTTCTCTTTATTTTCAACAAACCCAGAGTAAATGGTAACTTAATCTTTCATGGAAGATGGATAAGATATTAGACATGTAGGTATGTATTGTTCTTGAGATGGAGGGGTAACATCTTTGAAGACATGAAAGAGGATGGAGGGATCTTTATCTTTATCTTTATCATTACTCACACTTGTTTCTTTATCTTTTGAATAGTCCTCTTTACATGGATTCACTTCTAAGTAAAAGGAAGTATCTTGTATTTTTATGGTAGTCATGGTATCACACAACACTTTAGTATCTTTGATTTTAGAAGAGTTAAAATATTTGGGGTCAAATGTAGATTGGCTTTGATTTCTTTTAGAGATAGCCCTTGAGGGTGCACATGGATAATATTAAAAGAATTAGGCTCTTATATTAATGTTGTCATTTTGGATAGCTTTGAATATTTTGAATATGCATGAATGTTGGAGGAAGTAGAGGCTTCAAGAGAACCACTACTAGACGTAGGCTCATTAGTTTGATGTTTCTTGAGAAGAGTATCTTCATTAGGTGAGTCATTAAGATTTTTTATTTTAATTTATTTCTCATCAATAAGATCTTGGATCTTATATTTTAATTCAATGCAATCTGAAGTTTTGTGTTCAATATGTTGATGCTATTTAGGTAAAAGTATAAAGTTGTGTCACCTTTCAAGCTGACATATCAGAATGACTAAATTTGAGTATTTCTATCTAAAAATCTTTTTTTTTTGAACATATGATCTAGATAAATTTATTTAAGAAAATTTATATATGGTCTCACACTTTACCAATTAGAAATGGCTACTAAGTGCATATTTAATACTAGTTTGTATCCAATTACTAAAGAAATAAAATTATTTTAGAAACGTGGCATTTCAATAGCTCTTACTATTTTTTATGATTTTTTTTAATTACATACAAATACCATTTTATAGAGCTCAGATTCAAGAATATTCTCATGTAGAGTTTATAGTGTTTTAATTAGATATAGTATATTGTAATTAAAAACTTATACAAGATTGTATTTTAACACTTGAAAAGATGTCAGTTTTGAGAAAGAAAAATATATTAAATTATATTAAAAAAATGTAAAAATTATATGGCATTCTAGAGGAGAGATTCCCCTTCTAGAATGTATAATTCTTCTCTTGGTTATAATAGATTTGTTTTGAAAAATGTGGTGGGATATGAAAACAATCAATTTTAGGTGAATTGAAATTTGAATCATTGTAAAAGAGAAAATATAGGTCTAAAGCTAATTTTTATTTTTGATTGTTCTAGCTATATATGTTATGTATAGCATAGTCTGAGATCAAAATGAAATAAATTTATTCCCCTACAGTTTAGTGGTGGGAACTAGACCCCCAATTTTCAACATTTTTCAGCAACTAAAAAATTGTCTTTAAAATTTAGGAAAATATATCAAATCTTATTCTAAATAATTATTAAAAATTATAATCCTAAAATTCATCCATTTCTAGACATTTCATTAGTTTACTTTATTTTCAAATTCAAAATAATAATACCAATTTTATGTCATTGAAGGTGAATAGTTATACTTTTGTTAGCCTTTTCCTTTACAAAAAGCTGACACAACTTTGTGCTTTCACCCATTCACAATAGCTTCTCAAGTATGACATTCCAAATGAGGTGGTTTGAGGTAATGTGATAATCTATTATTTTCAAGATGTTTTCCCAAAATTGTTTTGTAAGTTTGTTCTAAAAGTGTAAATACTTTCTCTAAGGGTTGATTAAGTTATTCTTGATGTTCTTGTATATATGTAAGATTTTCAAGTTAATAGGACATATCCATATGTTTACCATCTTCATAAAATATAGGTTCATCATAAGATTGTTAAATATTCTCTTCATCAAATATTGAGTTGTCATATTTTGTTATTTCCATGTTTGAAGGGTGTGGAATAATGTTTAAATCATTTACAAATATCCAAGGACACATTAATCTTAAGTAGTACTTTTCTAATGAGGTATCTTTTTCTATCTTCATTTCTTAAATTTCAGATTATAAATTTTGAAAATATTAAAATATGTTGAAGATTGATTGATCATCTTTGTTAAGATTTTCTTGATAGTTATCCAAGTCATACTTTTGTTAAACATATTTGAAGTACTTGTAGGTCTCATGCTTTGAGTGTTTTGAGGTATAGTTTATGTCCTTTATGTTACATGAATTCTTGATCCAAATCAAAAATATATTTGTGAAGTTTCATATTATTTAAAGGATATAAGTCTCGGTCCTTCTTGCTCAAAGAATTATTTGTCTTGAATTTGTTCCTTTCTTATCTTGTGAGTTGGACATTAAAGATTTGTGTTTTCAAAGTTATTAAGTCAAGTTTATAGTGTCTCAGGGTTTCAATTAGGGTTTTTTTGATGTTCAAGCGTATTTATCTTAAAAAGGTTAATAAGTGTGACACAAGGTATGTTTGTGTACCATTAATTCTTAACTAGTTTCAACTTCAATTAAGGAATGGATACATCATTTATGAATTGAAAGCTAAAGGTTGAATCGATAGACAAGACATGCACAACTTGACAAGTTTAGACAACTTGAGTTAGGTTACACTTGATGTTTGACTTAATAGGACTTTTGAACATTGGATAAATAACTAATTGAAATCCAAGGCTTCACACCACTTGACCAACATTGGATTACTTTGAAAAATGACACACTTGGTGTTTAACCTTACACAACTTGATAAGGTTTGAACAACTTATAATTAGGACAAACTTCAATGTTCTAATTCATAGAACTATGATAAGGTTCAAAACAACTATGAGTTAGAGAACACTTGATGTTCTACTTAACACAACTTGATAGGGTGTTTTTCAACTATAAACTTGGATACTCTTGCTTCAATTTTCAACTTTGAATAAGAGAGAGCCAAGAATATACATAACTTGACAAAATTAGACCAGTTTAAACTAAGGTATACTTTTGGTTCAACTTTTCAAATTTGGGATAAGTATGTGAGAGCCAAGACCCTACAACACTTGAAAAAATTACACCACCTTGAATGAGGGTATACCTTTGGCTTAACTTTTCAATTTTGGAGACTATAATGAAATGGATAACCCAACCCTCCAAACAAAATTTGGATATGTGACTTAGGAATTTGTAGTAAATTGATTCAAGATCTTGAGATACTTTAGAATACCTAGAAGTTACCATATGCAATAGATTTGGACTAGTTTTCCACTTTAGGACACTTAGGATATCAATATTTGTAAGTTTGAAAATTTGTCAAAGTTTTGTTTATAAGCCTTCTGAATGTGGAGAATGTCAAAAATAATCCAACCAACAAGAAAGAAACTTGGAAGGACAAGGTTATGGTTTGAAAACTTTTTATACCAAAAAGATAATGCTTATCCTTAGAAATAAATTGGTAGACAAGACATAACCTTTGTCTCATATGTTATGTGTATATGTTCACCTTGCACAACTGTATGCCCCCTAGAGGGCACCTATATTTTTATTGTATTCCAAGGACTCAATAACATATATGTTCAAAGGTTTCCCCTATAGCAAGAACTAGTGTCATATACCAAATTCAAGAATCTAGGTGTACACCTATGACAAGGATCTACATGAGAAACTCTTCCATGTTCTTACATAAAGATTATGCCCATTTTTAAAGGTGAACTACATAGAAACTATCTAAAAGGTGTTTAATAGGTTTTTGTTCACATTAACCCTCAGTGGTCCCGCATGCTAGATGTAGACCTCTTAGTCACACCAACAACTAAAAGTGTACACCCCTAAGAAGAAGGGCATAAGGGAGAGGATCCACTCAGTACAATAGTTAGACATCTGCAAGATACATGACATAGAAGGAATCAAGAGGTAAGAATTAACATGGATTTTAAGAACTTAGACTTTGCAAATATTCTTTATAATAGTGAGTGAGAATCACTATTGAAAGGGGTGTGTTCAT
The DNA here is from genome assembly GCA_028749045.1 of Cupressus sempervirens. Taxonomy (NCBI): domain Eukaryota; kingdom Viridiplantae; phylum Streptophyta; class Pinopsida; order Cupressales; family Cupressaceae; genus Cupressus; species Cupressus sempervirens. The sequence goes on along the minus strand of CM053783.1, from coordinate 372,600,804 downwards.
GAGGGTCATGCCCAGGGGTTAAATATTCTAGAAGGCCCTCTAAAGTTGACAATGGACTAACTAGCTTAGATCCAAGGGTCTGAGTTTATGATTCTCCTTAAAGGAGAAGAGCATACTCCTCTACCTCTTCAATTCACCAAAACACATAAAGAATGTATACCACCAAGGTACCTAATCCTTCCACTAATCCAAAAGCTTCTAGGTTTGTGATTTTCCCTCAAGGAGAAAAGAGCACACTCCCTTGACTAATGAAAAAAAAAAGACTCTCTATTTTCTTTTCTTTCCAAAGAATCAATCCCTTAGAAACATCTAGGGTTTTTATTTGTCCATAGGCATCACTTCCATGTAACAAAGAGCATACTCTCCTACTTATCTATCAAGATCCTTTTAGAAGTTTTAACATGGCTCTATTAAACTATGTTCCTAAGAAATCAACTAATGAAAATGCAACATTTCAAGATATTCTTCAAGGAAACATACATTAAATTATTAGTAGTCTCAAAGTTTTATTTTAAAGTGTTAATGTTTTGTAGCTTCTTTTGAATAAAACTTATTGAATATGTTATTGATAACTAATGAGTTATTATCAAATTCTTAATAAAAGTAAACATTTGTTATTGATAACTAATGGGATTTGAAGAGACATGTATCTATGGATACATGTATCTTAAATATCATATACATATGCCTTGAGAATGTAATCTGAGAAACATATAAATTAAAAATAGTGTTAGTACATTTACATCATCCAAAAAATTAAAAATGGTATCAGAGCAGACAACTGCTAAACCTATTAATAGTGAAAGTAGATCTACAAGAAATTAAAAATGAATTGTGTCAATATGAAGATATTACTCTCATCCCACTAATTTTTTATTAATACTTATGGTTCTTGTTTAAATCGAATAAATGCAATAATGAAAGTGCTAAATACTTGATAATGATCTAAATAATAATTATAATATTTGGTATTACAAAAGCAAAATCTGTGATACGATGAGTAGGTTTTTTTGTATAAACAACAATGTGGATATATATAAATCAAAAGTGCTCAAAAATCATGGGTCTAGTGATCAAAGATGGATTAAAGAGAATCAAGTAGGTTGGGGAATGAACATTGTGAGGCTTTGAAGATTATTATTTTGTGTGTGCTAACACAAAATCCTACCACAAATGAATTAGAGGGAAGGAATCTATATGGAACAAGAAACCCAAGGGAAGAAAAGAACTCAATCTCATGTTGATAAAGGTACTTAGATAGTCTAAGTATTAAAATAGCATCCATGAGTGCTTGCCCTTTGAGCCAAACACTCACATACCACCTTGACAGCTTGCACAATAGTCAGAAATATTGAATGTGGGTAGCTCAGTTCAAATTGTAAATGAGAGGGATAAGATTTTTTCCAAGAGACAAAAAGGAATGAATCTGATTCATTTGTTATATTGAAGAGTTGGATCTATTGCAGAGTAGAGGGAGAAGAGAAGTTCATAGAAAAAGAAGTAGATCAAAAGATTAGAGCAAAGGAAGAAGGTGTAGAAAATTTAGAAGACAGAAGGAAGCTTTACCATGTGTTGAACTCTTTTGTTATTCTATAAGTTCATATTGATTCAACCTATGAACCAATAATTGCTCCAATCATTGTTGTATGTAGCAATTAGTGTTGTAAGTTTGAAGTTTTAGTTTTAGGGTTTTTCTGGTTGAAGTTGAATGCTCCCAGATTTTGTAATAGTTTTGTTCAATAGAATATAAAGAAGCAAGTATACTTGGCTAATTGTTGTCTCCCTTCTACTTAACATTACATGTTTTGCATTTAAGATATCCATACTTGAAAGTTTCTAAAGTTATCCCCTCTATGTTTTAATGGTGATCATGTCTAGACTATAAGTCTATAATTTTGTCCACTCGGTTCAGTCTTTGACCAAGTTCTCCCTCTCTACTATTACTGTCAAGCTTACTCAATATCCTCTATTTTTTAGCATCACCTTGTAATGGTGACTGAGCTCACTTAACATCTTCTTTACCAAGCTCACTTAACATACACTATCTGAGTTTCCCTTAATGTTGAGTCACTTAGCTCCTTCACACATTGAGCTTACTTAGGACCATCCTCCTATCACTCGCCACCCTCTTGTTCTGAGAAAGTTTGACACTATTCATTACCTTGTGCTAAGTGAAATTTTAAGAGTTTGTGATCTATTTTTCACGTGGTATTAGATCTTTGAGGCCTCACATCCAAAATGAGTTAGTGATTTTTTTTCTAGAATATTTGACATGGTAGGAGATGTAGGAAATGTTAGAAGAAATAGTTCACCAAGATAACTAAGAGGGTGGGGTAAATTATTTATCCAACAATTAAAACATGTATCTTCTTTAAAATAACTTAACCATTCAATAAAAGTAAACAATAACCACAAAAAGATGCACACAGACAAATACACCATATATGTTGACTAGGGAAACCCTTGATCAAAGGGAAATCCCTAGTGTGAATGGTGCCCACAAGATGATGTACTAATTTAGATATTTCTTGTTAGAGGATAGACCTTCTTATGATTTTGTTACAACATTTAGTATAATGAGTCCCTATTAGGAGTTGTGCCAACCCTATTATGAGTTTTGGTACAATATATGCAAGAAGAGCTAACTGCCCAAACATGCAATTTCAACTACAAGAAGAGCTCACTACTAAAATAAGTAATTTACTATTATCTTCCTCTTTCCTCTATCCTTTTCTCTATTCTATCAACTAGACCAATCACTTTTAGACCTTGTAGACCATGTCACAAACCTTAGATCTAAATACCAAACCTCGAATCACTTAGCAAAACCTTGGCAATGAAGTTTTCCTTCACTTCTGTATTGCTCTACTGAAATTTGCATTCTACACTCTCTACTACTTATTATCAATTGACATTCCATTTATATGATGCCAAGATAAAGGAAAATGTCCTTCCTTTATACTAAGTCTATAAAAAGATTCCCTAAGTTGGCTATTAAACCTTCTCAATTAATTATTATAGGATCATACTAAGAACATGTTACACTTAGTGATAACCTTTATCTTCTAGATTATAACTTAAATAAATTTCTGTACACATAATATTATGACAAGTGACCTTAGTCATATCATCCTCAAAATGTCTTCTTCATGTCCTCAACCTCGATCCTCAAAATGTCAATTCTACTAAGAGATATAACAAGTTTACCAGAACATGCCTCTGTAAAATCTATCTTAGAAAAGATATTACCAAAAATTACATAACTTCCTCTACACTTATCCTTTCTACTTTTTTCAATAACTACATATACAAAATACTTTGAATTATCTCCCATAACCTTGGGTGGTTATCATGCTTAACTAGTCATCCATACCAAATTGATCTTTCCACTGTTCTTCTGTCAAATACCACTGAAGACATCAAACATGCTATGTTGACATCAATGTCAAACTTAGTCATGAATATAACATATCATCAACATCATGCTTCCAACTAATATTCCAACAATCTTACCAATCTTCTGACAATCTCCCCCTTTGGCATTGATGAAAATCATCTAGTTCCAAGAATTCCAATTGTTAATTGTTAATTTTTTCTTTTCAAATGCTCTTCATCAATCATTATCCTCCATTGATATACCTCAATGCTCAATACCAAAATATTGTACACATGTCGAACATCTTCTCAGCATAATGTTTTTCATGTCCAACTCTCCCCCATTGACATCAATGTTAAAGGTTTCTACAACCAACATCTCTATAACAAATTCTCCAACAACTTGCTAGCTCAAGCGTCAAAAGATACTATTCACCACAATATCGACAAGATTCCTAAATGACTCTATCCATCATAGATCCTCCCCCATACAAGAAGCATCAACGTTCATTCCATATAAATAGAAATGCTCTATTGTGCTAAACCAATGCACTCTTGCATCTTTTACTCTGCAATAGGAAGGGCCATAAACCCAAGCATACCTCACAAATACTCAAAAGTCTCTTTGGGAAGAGGTTTAGTGAATATATCTGAAATCTTCTCTTTCGTGGTCACATACTCCAATCTAATTTCCTTCTTTGCAACTTTTTCTCTCAACATGTGATACTTAAGAGAAATGTGCTTAGTCCTCAAATGTAACACTAGATTCTTAGACATATTTACCATGCTTGTGTTGTCACAATGTATGACAATAGGTTTACTAATTTTTATACTTATATCCTTCAACATCTACTTCATCCAAATAACTTGATTGCAATTATTTGCTATTGCAATACACTATGCTTCTACTATACGTTATGATGTAAAATTGTACTTCTTGCTTAACTAAGAAACTAATCTTCCTCTAAGAAATAAAGCTCCTCCACTAGTGCTCTTTCTGTCATCCATATTGCTTACCCAATTTGCATCAATATAAGCTCTTAGAGTGAAATTTTTAGATCTATCATACCACAATCCAAATTTTAAGGTTCCTTTTAGATATCTAAATATCCTTTTCACTATTACATAATGTTCTTCTCTAGGATTGGCCTAGAATATTGCACCAATTCCAACTAGATTTTCTATATCCAGTCTTGTTTGAGTCAGATATTGTAATCCCCCAATCATAAATTTTTATTTCTTCTGCTCAATAGTAGGTGTCTCATTGTTTGTAGATAACTTGTGTCTAGTTACCATATGTATTCCAATGGGTTTTCATGCTTCCAAACCAAACCTTTTTAGTAAATCATTCAAACATTTAGTCTGAGAAATAAAGAGTCCTTCTTTATTTTGTATAATCTACAATCCTAGGAAGTATTTCATCTTTCCTATCATCCTCATTTCTTTCTTTATTTCTTCAGCAAAATTTTTACTTTCTTCATCATTTGCTCCAAATGTAATGTCATCAACAAATATCACCAAAATCATCAAACCATCATTAGTTTCTTTCCAATACAAATTACTATCTACCATACCTTTGCTACATCCAAGCTTTGTCAAATGCTTATTCAACCTTGCATACCAGGTTATTATTGCTTGCTTCAAGCCATATAATGCTTTCCCCAAACTACATACTATGTCCTTGTCATCTGTCAAAGCACATCCTTCAGGCTACTCAATGTATACCTCTTCTTCAAATTCTCCATTCAACAATGTTGACTTGACATCCATCTGATATACTTTGAATTTCCTTTTTGTTGCATAGGCTAAGAATAATCTTTCTACTTCTATTCTAGCCACTAGAGCATAGGTCTCCTCATAATATATTCCTTCTTACTAGTAGTAACCTTTACATACCAGTCTTGCTTTGTTTCTTATAACATATCCTTGCACATTCATCTTGTTTCTAAATACCCATCTAGTTATTATCACATTCTTGTCTACTAGTCTAGGGACCAATTCCCATGTCTCATTCTTTACTATCTAATCCAATTCCTCTTTCATAGCTTATTTCCAACAATAATCTTTGCATTCTTCATCTGCATTCTTAAGTTCAACTTGAAATATCAAGCATAGTTCTTTGTTAAATATTCTTGACATCACACCTTTGTTTTTTCTTCTGATGATCTACACTAATGGGTGATTCTTTATCACATTCTTTCCTAAAGTAGGAGTTGTTATCTCAAATCTTGGCTCAACTAAAGGTTCTTAGCTTTGTTCCTACCTTTTCTCTCCTTCATTCTGCAAATCATTGTTAGTCTCAAGAAATACCTCATCATTCCTTGGCTTAGTAACAACATCATCATCTGAATTGTAATCAACTATTCTCTCTAGTACTCTAAATTTCTCATTTATTCTCACATTTTCACTCTCCATAATAGTTTTAGTTCTTTTATTATAACATCTATAAGCCTTTCTTTTCAATGAATAACCAAGAAACATACTTAGATCACTTATAGCATCAACCTTACCAATTTCGTCATCTCTCTTTATGTAACATTTACTTCCAAATATTCTAATAAACTTAACTATAGGTGAGTGACCATACCATAATTCATAAGGTGTCTTGTTTGTGTCCTTCTTGACTTGCACTTTGTTCATAGTGTAGACTATTGTATTCACAACTTCTCTCCAAAATGTCTTGGATACATCATTCTCTTCTAACATAGCTCTTGCAACTTCTACAACTACTTGTTCTTTCTCTCCAACACCATTCTATTCAAGGGTTCTTAGAGCTAATATCTATCTTTTAATTCCATTTTTCTCACAAAACATGTTAAACTCATTTGAAGTAAATTCTCCTCTTCTAACGGATCTGAAACATTTAATCTTTACACTAGATTCATTCTCAACACTATTCTTGGATATCTTAAACTTGTCAAATGCCTCAAATTTCTCTTTAAGAAATGCAACCCACATCATTCTAGAAATATCATCAACTAGAATCATAAAATAACTTTAACCATAGAATCATTTCGTCTATGTATGACCATTGAGATTTGTGTGTACAATCTCCAACTTTTCTATGGTGGTAAACTTCTTACTAGGAAAAGAAGTTATGTTATGCTTTTTCAAAACACACTTCTTGCAAATAGTGTTAGTAGGCTTTAAAATCTTCAATAAATCTCTAATTGCAAACATTCTAATGGTCTTCACAATACTATCAAAGTATATATGAGAGAATCTCTTATGCCACAACCAACTATCATCTACTTTTATAACCAAATATGTTGTTTTAGTAGGATTAAACTTAAATAAATTACCTCTACATTTGGTTCCTATTCCAATTACCTTTCCATCTTTATCTTTGATCATGCATGTCTTTTCTATAAACTGTAATTGATAGCATTTGTCTACTAGTTGTCCAACACTTAAAAGATTGTTCTTTGAACCATCAACAAAGTATACATCCTTAGTATTAGTTTTATCATCATGAGTTATACATCCAACACCTTTTACTTGGCATGTTGTATTATTTCCAACTCTAATAATTCCTCCATCTTGACTTTTGAAGTCAAAAAACTTGTTCATATCACTAGTCATATGATGTGATAAACTGTTGTCAATCATCTAATTAGATTTCTTCTCAACCTATGATACCAATGTTACCTTTTCTAGACTTTCTACTTTAATTGCCATAAATCTAATTTCATCATCACTAGCACTCAATGCTTGTTCATCCGAATCATTATCTTCATTAGCATACAAATATTCTCTATCTTATTTAGGCTAATGATTTTGCTTATACTTTTTCTCCCTTTTAGGACACTTCAATGCATAATGACCATATTCATCACAAGTCCAACATTTAAAGATTTTATTACCTCCTTTTTCTCTTCTTACCACAAGTGCCACTGCTTCATCAATTTTTTTGTCTTCTTCAAATCTACTGGTGCTAGCAAAATCTCCTCTAGCACTTCTGCTCCTTGATAGACTAGGTCAAATATTCAAGGCACTCAAAGTTATCTTTGCTTTGGTCATTTCTCTGGATTGTCTAAGTTCATTCTCAACTACTTCAAGTCTTCCAAGCAATGTCTCCTTTGTGAAATATTTGGTGCATGATATCAACAACTATATTATCTAAACTACTGACTTGAATGGTGGTGTTAGAGTCTTTAATATCTTCCATATAACCCCATCATCTTCTTTGGTTCCTCCTTGAGCTCTAATACCTATAGTAATCTATGATATCCTACCTATATATGTTCTTATAGATTCATCTTCCATCATTTTAGCATCTTGAAATGCACAAATCCAAATTTTGTAGTATCAACTTCTTTGAGTGTGCATCACCTTCAAAACTATATTCCAGAGCTTTTGAAATCAAATGTGAAGTAGTAAGTGGTTTTACCTAATTGTATTCAATTTTAGGAAGTGCAATCAATAGTGCTTCTCTAGCTCTCATGTCACACATGTAAATATCTCTTTCTTCCTTAGTACAAGTTTCCAAGTCCTTCTCTTCAATGATTGTCTTCTTTGATTTTGTCAAGATACAATATCACAAAACCATACACAAAAAATGTGTCTTCATCTTTTCCTTCTAGCTATCATAATTTGTTCCATCAAAATTCAAACTATCTTCACAAAGCATGTTCACCATGGATCTCCCAAAGCTATTAAAATTTATCTTCAAGGACTTGAAGCTCTGATAACAATTGTTACAAACAATAGTCCACCAAGATAACTAAGTGGGGGGGGGGGGGAGTTGTGGGTGAATCAGTTATCCAAAAATTAAAACATTTACCTTCTTTAAACAAACTTGACCATTCAACCAAAGTAAACATCAATCATAATGGGATGCACATCAATAAATACATTAGATAAGTTGATTAGGGAAACCCTTGATAAGAGGGAAAACCCCAGTGGGAATGATGCCCACAGGATGATGTACTAATATACATATTCTTTGTTAGAGGATAGACCCTATTAGGAGTCTGTTACAAAATTTAGTACAATGAGTCCCTATGAGGAGACTTTGAATCCTTATTAGGTGATTCCAACCCTATTAGGAGTTGTGGTACAATGTATGCAAGAAGATACCAAATATATAATTTCAACTACAAGAAAAGCTCACTACTTAAATAAGTAATTTATTGTTATCTTCATCTTTCCTCTATCCTTTCCTTTTTCCTATCAATAGGACCAATCACTATCAAACCTTGTAGACTAGCTCATGAACCTTAGATCCAAATACCCAACCTTGGATCACTTAGCAAAACCTTGGAAATGAAGTTTTCCTTCACTTCTACACTACTTTGCTCAAATTCACATTCTACACTCTCTATTGCTTATCATCAATTCACATTTCATTTATTCAATACCAAGATAAATGAAAATGTCCTTCTTTTATATTGAGTCCATAAAACAATTCCCTGAGTTGGCTATCAAACCTTCTCAATTAATTATTATAGGATCACACTAATAACGTGTTACACTTAGTGATAACCTTGATCTTGTTGGAATTACTATAGGAAAAGTAAACTTCTAGTGGGGGGGGGGGGGGGGAGGGGTGAATCAGTAGCTTAAACTTAGACCCTTAAGACTTTCACCACACATCCATCTCATGCATTGAATAAGTAAGAAAAAATAACATGTAAAGCATATACATCTAAATCATGTAAAAATGTAAGCAATCACACACATAACACTAGATATTATTATGTAAAAACCCTTCAAATGAGAAGGTAAAATTGGGCTCAGGATGACATCCACAAATCTTCACTACTATAGTAATAAAGTGTATCCAATGAAGGTTACAATGTTTTGATCATGAATCATGATCTACCCTGTGAAAAGTCTACCTTGTTAAAGGCCTACCCTATTAAAGGCATACAAAGACTATTAGGTCTTAGCTTGTTAGATGATTTCAACACCCTATTAGAAGTGTGCGTTATTAGAGGACTTCAACTTACAATTAAGTAAGCACCTTATTTAAGGATTTCATATAGCCTATTAGGACTACTCTATTAAGATATTTTGACTGAAATCACCTATTAGAATGTCTCAAAATAGATCCTACAATTGGCACTTGCTTGCCTAATAATAGATCACCTCAAAAATCTTCTCTTCTTGATCCTTCTTGATCAAATATCTGAATGCCATATCCTTTTCTCTATCCTTTATTCTTCTCTAATTGATTATGCAATTCACTCTTTCTTCATAACTTCTAAGTCATTATGAATGCTCTATTTGTGCATGCAAACTTTTCTCTTCACTCCTTCAATTACTTACACACTCATTTCCACTCATAGATAGTTTAGGGTTTTTTCCTCCTTAAGAAGACTTAGTTACTTAGGGTTACGTATGAATCTACAACTGAGTTCCATCCATTTTGCCACTTAAAGCTCCCCATTTTATGATTGGTTACATGTAACTTCATAGGGAATTCAAATTGAGATTTATTCTTATCTCCAAAATATCAAAATATAATCTTAACTTGACTAAAAAATGGCTTATGTAGTTGTTTGTTCCATTACAAAAAAATATGTCAAAACTATGTCACTTGGCATATGAAGTCTCTCACGCTCGACATGCACTATAATTATTCTACGACTTAGCACCTATACTACTTGGCATCCACTATTTACTTAGCTTCTAAATCACTTGGCATGGTCTATCTACTTGGCACTTAAGTGACTCAATATGGTCTAATATTTACATGTTGTGCTTGGCATGTATTACTAGATCAGCATGAACTAAGTAAATGGCTTAAGTATGTTGACACTCACTTGTCAAAACCAATCCTAGATCAAAAAATATTCTATCTTGCAACTTGAATAACTTTTTGTACATACAATATTATGATAATCAAGCTTAGCCATGCCATCCTTGACATGTCTTCTTCATTTCTCAACATCAATCCTAACGATATCAATTCTCCTAGGAGATATAACAACTTTACCAGAACATGCCTCGATAAACTCTATCTAAGAACAAACATCACCAAAACTTATAGAACTTCTTTTAGACTTATCATTTCTACTTCCAACGTTAATTGCATACACTAGATACTCAAAAGTATCTCCCATAACCTCGGGTGGTTATCATGCTCAACCAGCCATCCATACCAAATTGATATTTTTGTTGTTTTTCTATCAGATACCATAGAAGACATTAAACATGCTATGTTGACATCAATGAAAAACCCAGTCATGAATGTAACATATCATCATCATCATGCTTCCAACCAATCTTCCAAAAATCTTACAAATCTTCCAAATGGAAAGATATGGCAACAACCACCATCCTTTAATGGACAAAATTATGACACATGGGAAAAGAAGATGAAAACCATAATGGTTGCAAATGATTTGTGGTAGTTTATGGTAAATGGGTTCAATAATGTCACCATCCCAATAGTGTATGTTGCCCTCATAAATCCATAATAGAATCAATTGAAAGAGTCAAGGAGAAAGGGTTCAAAGGCATTAAGTTTGATTAAGGCAAAAATGACATAGACAATTTTTTCCAAGATTGTAGAAACAAATTATACAAAGGACACATGGGATATCCTTGAAATGAACTTCAGGGGAACTAATAGGGTCAAATTATTAAAGATAGAGATGCTTAGAAGATAATTTGAGAACATTTAGATGAAGGACAATGAACCTATTACAAAGTTTAGCTCACGAATCTCCACTTTGATAAACCAACTCAAGTCAAATGGAGAATATTATGAAGAGTAGAGGATTGTGGAAAGAGACTAAGGAGTTTACCTTAGAAATATAACAACCTTTTGATGACTATGGAGGAAGAAAAGCACCTCACCACATTGAACATGGATGAGTTGATGGGAACTCTTCAAACTGATGAGCACCAGGTTAACAAACCAGCAATAACTTCCCAAGAGCAACCTTTCAAGGCTCAAGAGAATTCAAGAGGCAAGGGGAGAGGAAGAAATAACTCTAGTAGAGGCTCAATAAGTAGAGGTCATGGAAGGAATGGTCAAAGGAATGCTGGTATAGAAAGCTTAGGATGAGAAAGCAACCAAGAGGAAGCAAGAACCTCTCAAAACAACTCTAGAGGAGGTAAGAAGAATTAAAAATCTAACAAGAGAAATGTTGAATGCTACTGCTATCATAAGTATGGGTATTATGCAACCGAGTTCTAGAAGAAGCAGGGTGATTAGTCAAAGAAGAATGCTAATGTAGCTAATGTGAACATGGTAAATACAATCAATCCCATAGTGGTAATGAAAGTTTATTCTCTTTCATTGAAAAGAATTTTAAATCTAAAATTAAGATGGGAAATAATGGAGCCATTCCTATAGTGGGCAAGGGATATATCATGGTTTTTGGAAAGCAAGGTGAAAAGAAGGAGATATAGAATGCATATTTTTCCCTCGGCATGAAGCACAACTTGATGAGTGTTGGACAAGCCATTCAAAATGGTTACAAGGTGCTAATGGAGAGTAACAAGTGTGTCATTCATGAGAAGGATAGCAGTAATAGATTACTTATAGTCATCCAAATGATAAAGAATTGGATGTTCTCTTTGAAGATAGAGACATGTTTCTCTTCTCAAGTCAGTGTTGCACCTCCCAAACATGTATGTACAACAATACATTAGAAATTATCTCTTAGAAGAGTGATTGAAGACCCCTCCAAGATTTGGCATCTCAGGCATGGACATCTTAGCCTTGCTAGTTTAAATTTGATGTCCAAGAAAAGAATGGTAGATGGTTTGCCAAGCATTGTAGATTCCTATGACAAGTGTGAGGATTGTATTTTGGGTAAGTAAAATAGGCTTCCCTTTAATTCAAGAAATTCTAGAAGGGCTAAAGAATCATTAGAATTAGTGCATTCTAATTTACTAAGCTCTATAAAAACTACTTCTATTGGGGGGAGTACTTATTTTATTATATTCATAGATGATTTTAGTCATAGCACATGGGTGTATTTTTCGAAGAACAAGTCTAAGGCATTTGATAAATTTGTTGAATTTAAATCATTGAATGAAAAGGAATGCGGATACTATGTAAAATTCCTTAGATGAAATAGAGGAGGGGAGTATGCCTCCAATATGTTAGTAATTTTTTGCAAGAAAAATGGAATAAAAAAATATCCTATAGCTAGTTATACTCCGCATCAAAATGAAGTGGTTGAGAGAAACAATAGGACCATTGTTGAAATGGTAAGAAGAATGATGAAAGAAAAGGGACTTCCAACTAAATATTGGGGAGAGGTTGTAACAATAGCTATGTATATGATCAATAGGTGTCCCACAAAGTCAATTCATGACAAGATACCTCTTGAGGCTTGGTCAAGGAATAGATGGATAGTTGGACACTTGAGAGTGTTTGGATGTATAACATATGCACATGTGCCTAAGGAAAAAAGGAAGAAACTAGATGATAAAGGTGTGAAGTGCATCTTCATAGGGTACAACTTAGAATCAAAAGCCTATAGTCTATATGATCCAATCATCAAAAATATTATCATTTCAAGAGATGTGGAGTTTCTTGAAAATCAATCATGGGATGGCTCGGTAGATGAATCCTCAAGAACTTCTAGTAAAGTGCCTACTATTGAAGAGGAAGAAGATGGCATTGGTGATCAACAAGATGATGGATCAACTAATATAGATTATAGACAAAGGCAAAAATGAAAACAACCCATAAAAAGCCAAGCAATAGCTCCAAGTACATCAAGACAACCACAAGCTAGTATGCAAAATAGTAGTAGCAATAATACTGAAAGTTTAGATCCTACTCTCACCTCCCCATTTCTAAGAAAGACTAAGAGTCTAAGGGAGATATACCAAGATGAAAGCTATAATGAAGATTATGATGAGAGTGTAAAATTTGCATTATTTTCTCATAGTGATCTAATTTATTTTGAGGAAGCTATGAATGAAGAGACAATGGTGTAATGCCATGGATGAGGAGATAGATGCTATTGAAAGGAATGAGACATGGGAGTTAACTAATTTTCTTCCCAAGAAACAAGTAATTGGAGTGAAATGGGTTTACATGACCAAGTGCATAAGGCATGTTTAGTGGTAAAGGGGTACAAGCAATAGTATGGAAGAGAATATGATGAGATATATGCCCCAACTACAAGAATGGAAACTGTCTATGTCATCATACAACTTAAATGGAAGGTATATCAAATGGATGTGAAGTCTATGTTCTTGAATGGTGTGTTAAAGGAAGAAGTTTATGTGGAATAGCCACCTAGTTATGAAGTTGTAGGTGAAGAAGACAAGGTGTATAGATTGAAGAGAGCTCTTTATGGGCTCAAGAAAGCTCCATGGGCATGGTACAATAGGATTGACTCATATTTGATGAGAAATGACTTTAGCAAAAGTGATGGTGAGCCCACTCTCTACATCAGGGCATCAAATGGTAATGTAATGATTGTTGTCTTGTATGTTGATGAGTTAATCTTCACCAAAATTGATAGTTTCTTAATTGGTGAGTTCAAAGAGGCCATGAAGAATGAATTTTAAATGATAGACCTAAGTCTCTTGAAGTAGTTTATGGGAATAGAAGTAAAACAAATCCATAATGGCATCTTCATCTCTCAAGAAAAGTATGCAAGATAGATCTTGGAGAGATTCAAAATGCAGAATAGTAAGGCAACCCCAACACCAACAAATAAAAGTTTCAAGTTGAGTGAAGAAGATTGCAGCAAAAGTGTGAATGCAACACTTTACAAGAGTATGGTTGGAATTTTGATGTATTTGACTACAACTTGGTTTAACATGATGCATGCAGTAAGTTTAATTTCTAGATTTATAGAAACACCAAAGGATTCCCATTGGCAAGTAGGAAAGAGGATCCTAAGGTATGTGAATCGTACCAAGGGATTTGGAATTTTGTATACTATAGATAATGATTTTAAGTTAGTTGGTTACACAAATAGTGATTGGTCTAGAAGTCTAGATGATAGGAAGAGCACTTCTAGATAGATTTTCATATGGGATTGAGTGTGCAAGTTCATGGGCATCAAAGAAGCAACCTATTGTTGCTCAATCTATAGCAAAGGCTAAATGCATAGTAGTGAATACAAAAACATGTCAATCCATTTAGTTTATGGAGAATGGAGATATCAAAATGGAATTTTGCAAGTTTGTACAACAACTAGTAGACATATTTACTAAGCCTTTAGACATTGGAACTTTCGTACACCTAAGAGAGTGTCTTGGTGTAGTTAATTTGGATTAGGAGTGATCCTTGTTTTGTTTGGCTTGGGACAAAGGGGGAGTTTTGAAATATCATGCAAGAGTGGTCACCCTTTGAGCTAAATGCTCACATACCATCCTGATGGACTACACAATAGTAAAAAATTTTGAATGTGGGTAGGTGAGTTCAAATTTGAAATGAAAGGGAAAACATTTTTTCTAAGAGAAAAAAAAGAATGAATCTAATTCATTTGTTATGTAGAAGAGTTAGATCAGTTGTAAAGCAGAGGGAGAAGAGAAGTGGAGAGCAAAAGAAGTAGATCAACATATCATAGTAAAGGAAGAAGGTGCAAAAAGATTAGAGGACAGAAGGAAGCTTCAATATGTATTGAACTCGTTTTTTATTCTATAAGTTCATATTTATTTGACCAATAAAGCCATGCTTGCTCCAAGAATTATTGTATGCAACCATTAGTGTTGTAAGTTTGAAGTTTTAGGGTTTTTCTAGTTGAAGCTGAATGCTCCCAAATTTTGTAATAGTTTTGTTGAATAGAATACAAGAAAGTAAGCAAGTAGGCATACTTGGCTAATTGTCATCTCCCTTCTACTTAACATTACATGTTTTGCATTTAAGATATCCATAATTGTAAGTTTTTGATGTTATCCCCTCCGAGTTTTAATGGTGATGATGTCTAGAATATAAGTTTGTAATACAACTCATTCATTTTAGTATTTGACTGAGTTCTCCCTCTTTACTATTACTACTAAGATCACTCAAAATCCTCTATTTCCGAGCATCACCTTACAATGGTGACCAATCTCACTTGGCATCTTCAATGCTGAACTCACTTGACATACACTATGTCAAATTTCCCTTAGTGGCAAGTCAGTTAGCTCCTTTACGTGTTGAGCTTACTCGGCACCATGCTCCAATCACTCAGCACCCTCTTGTACTGAGAAAGTCTAAAACTTGACATTGCCTTGTGTTGAGTAAAATTTTAAGAGGTTGTGATCTATTTTTTACAGTAATCTAGTCTACTAGATATAGTAGGCCATACAAATGAATAAGGGAGGGATAAACATGTAAATTGTGTAAAGGGATTCCTACTTAAGGAGACCTGATGTGTATGGGAATTACAAGAAATATAGAAGCCCATCCTACATGGAATTAACTGAATGGATTGATAAATTAAAAAAATCCACTCCAAACATGACATATGGAATTTGCCAATTGAATATAAGGAAATGTGAAGAGGATAATATATGGCCAAAGAAATATCATGTCATGTTATACCAAGTCAACACAACTAATGACTATGGAATAAAGGTATGAGGGACTGCATTAGGAAATATGAAACAAAATTTATTAAAGTGAAACATAATGCCCATTAGAAAGTAGAGACATTAGACACAAACTTGATAAAGTAAAGTAACAAGTTATGATTTATGGGTAATATCTATTTTATATTCTTTACTATTATGTTACTAAATATTATGTAAAATATCATAATTGAGAACATATGAGGCAATAAACTATATATATGTAGTTATATGAATAATTATATTTCAAATTATATAAATCAATTCAAAATCATATTTAATAATTTGATATAATATATGTTAAATATAAAATGATTAATTATAGGACCATGAAAGGTAAAGATTCAATACTATTTATTTAAGAAATGATTAATATTTTATGAGATCAATATACTATCTTAAAAGAAGGGTGAAAGAAATTTAGTGATAAATATAAAATTACCACACAAGTGATGATGAAAGCAATCAAGGATTCTAATAAGTATTTATTTTCCTTAAAATTGTCTATTCATCATAGTTTTTGTCTTATTTATTATATTATAAAGAGTTATGTGCCTTCATCTTTTCCCTTGAGAATGTTCTTGTAGAAAAAAAGAGGGAGATTGAGATTTAGAGGGAGCTTAGAATTTCATTAGATGAAACCTGAAAAGAGAGGGAGTAAGGTAGAGAATATGATCTAGTTAACCTTTGGTTATCTTGATCATATTGATTTAGAGGGAGTAAACCATGATGAGATGGATTCTCTAGTGATCAATAAATTGTTGCAGTCAAGGGGACTGTGGTTCATACATCCTGACCATGTGACTTTAATGGACCTATCCACTATGTACATCATGAGGAACTAACAAATTCCACGTGATCATTACTTGAATTTGGAGAACTCATTGTAAGGTGATGATCTTACAATAACTTGTATCATGAGATCTAATTTTGAGTAACTAGTGAATGTCTTGCATCTGAACATTCTAGGAGGTTATTACTCAAAGAGTAATTGATGAATACCATTGATATTCTGGTACGCCAATACTCTTGATATCAAATGTGATACCAAACCTTATTTTCAGTACTTAGTGAATATCATTGATATTCTGGGACGCCAATACTCTTGATATCAGATGTGATATAAAACCTTATTTTGAGTACTTGATGAATATCATTGATATTCTGAGAGGCCAATACTCTTGATATCAATTTTGATATTAGACTTTTATTTTGAGTACTTAGTGTATATCGAATGTTGATATTCTGGGAGACTAATACTCATAATATAAAATGTGATATCAAAATATCTTCTTCCAAGAGATATCCTTATATTACTTTGAGGTAATATGTGTGTTTATCCTCTATAGCTAAGAGGGAGTGCTAATGTTTTGAAGCTTCTTTTGAATATATATATATATATATATATGAGTTATTACCACATTCTTAATCAAATTAAACATATGTTATTGATAACTAGTGGGAGTGTTGTGGTTCCACAGCACACATCCTATTTTGATTAGAAATGGGGACCCCCTACTTTTTGGCTTTATAGATCCCTTGTATGGGGTCTGAGTCCTTTTTGAAGTTTTATCTAGTCTCCTAGTTATAAAAATTTGAATTCTGAGAAGAAACTCAGACAATTTTTTTGTAAAATCAAAAAAGAAGGTACACTAGCACACCTCAGGTTGTGTGCTAGTGCACCAATAGTGTTTTAGGAGGGTTAAATCACCTTTGGTGATTCATAGTTGTGTAGCTATGCACTTGTGCAATATCAAACATGGGTGGGGTCTATATAACCCCCACCCTCTTTTCCTTCACCATCTTGCTTTTATTTTTATCCTCCACCAATCTTCTAGTTGTAGCTCCACACTCCCCAAGGTTCACATCCCCACATCTCCCCTTCATTTCAAAGCATAAAAAAAGTTAAATTTTTTTTTATCAAAGGTATCCATTAGCACACTTGATTCGGTGCGTTGATGCGTACCTTGGCACCTTTTAAAACCAAAAAATTATTCTTCTAAAAATTTAAAACATTTAAAAATCAAATGGACACCTAATTCAAGGTGTGTTAGTGTACCTTTTAGTTGCATTAATGCACACCTTGAATTCTTTAAAACTCCAACACCTCAAATGAGTTGTGCATCAATGCACCCCATGAGGTGCATTGATGTGCACCTTATATATATGAAGTTTTCTTTTGAAAGGGAGGGGCACACCAGATGCAGCATAACATTTTTTTTTTACATTCCAAGGGTTAACAATTAAGTTTTTTTTTTTTTTGTTCTTTAATTGGATTTTTGGGTTTTGTGTGAGTCAGTTTTAGGGCATCATTGATTCAATTTTCATTAGTTTTAGACTAATAGACGTTCTTCCTTTGTAGATATAATGGCATCTTCATCATCCTCCCTTGGTGAGAAAATGGCACCAAAACAAATAGTGTTCAAGTTCCAGGTTATTCCTACAAAATCATGATTTTAGGTTGACTAAGAGATTTGAGACACAAATTTGGGAGAATTCTTAAAGATATGCAACAAACCAACTGAGAGGTCCTAGATGATCTTTGCATTAATCTAATCAGGGCTCGTTAATGCTACATTACACCCAATGTTAGTATAGTCTTCAAAACTAATCATGACACTCATAGAACATTTTTTTTTTCTGAAGAGAGAATAGCTAAGAGCATAACGAGAGAGATCATTCTCAACCTCTGACCCAAGAACATTGAGAAAGTGTTCTATCTCCCTAGGGCAAATCAATTCATTAGACTATCTTATGAGCAAGTAGAGAGATGGTATCAGGAACATATTCATGAGGCTTTTGAGATTATCTAGTGTTCATACCTTATAGAGAAGACTCCTCTAGGAAAGAAAACTAGCAAAGTAGACATGAAAAGAGGATACATGAGGGAGGATATTAGTATTCAATCATACTCTTAAGTAGAGTTACGGGTTTTCCAGCAGCTGGACACCTAAACATTTTTATAGTGCATTTTATTGAGATGATAAAGAAAGCAAAAATGCCATTGGATTGGGCTTCTACTCTCAGTCATAATTTAGGTGAACAATATGTGGAGGAAGAGAATAATAGGAAATTTTACATGAGATCATTCCTGGTGTACTTGTTAGCCATGAGGGTGATGGATTATTCACAACTTTACAAGTGTAAATAAAGAAGATGCTTTCAGAGAAAAGCAAAGAAGATAGAATTGTAAATGATTCTTTCATGTTTACAATAATCTAGTTCATAGAAGGGGATTATGCAAAGAGAATATCAAAGGAGGTAGCCACACAAATATCACTAGTCAGAGCTTATTATATTCAATTCTAAACATTTACATATTTGAGGGTAGAAGGTACAACACTCAACTTGAAGAAGCTCCCTAGATATCTTAGTGATATACTTATTCTCCTAAAGATTTCCTAACAAGTCTTTTCTACCTATGACAAAGTTAGAAAGCAACATAAAATATGTTGGATGTGGCCTATGACTATAAGAACTTTCAGGGTAGTTTAGAGGAAAGACATTTTATCTTTTGAATGCAAATGGGACCAATATCTATTGTATGCATATAACTCCCCTCAACCTTATTTTGATAACATTGGGAGAGTATAGTACTTAGCAAGTAAAGCATTTAACCATGAAGAGGTCATTGAAGATCATTGGATGAATGCAACAAATGAGTACGATGTCCACATAAGTGACTATTATAGGATGACTTTGTATTTAGTAGAGAAGGCTTTGAAGATAAAGATTCCATTGAAGAGTGTGCATCATGATTCAAAGGATCTTCTTGATCTATTATTCAAAAGGGATAAGATTGGTGATAGGCCTATAATGAATGTTGAGGTTGACAAAGAAGAAGAATTGGATATTAATCATAGGGAAAGACACATCATAAATTTGACAAATGAGTGGATTAAGAGACCTTTTAGACTTGATCTAATTTTGGAAATAGTAATCTTCCATGCGTAAGCCCATCTAGATAGAGATAGATGAGTGAAAGTCATCATGCCTACATTTACAACTCAATCACCAATAACGCCAAAAATGGTGCACCAACTTGATAAGCTAGATGGATATTATTGAGCTCAAAAGGGTAAACATAAGGGCAAGAGGAAGAGGAATTCTCCTCAACAAGCCAAACCTAAAGAGGGAGAAATTCTGGCACCTCTACAACAAGGAGAGGAAAATATGCAAGGGTTAGAGAATGTAGAGGTTGCACAAACCCAAGCTGATCCCCAAGTACTACCAGTTGTACCAAGCCAAGGGGAAATAGAAACTAAGGTATACAAGGTTTCTGTTCCTTGACAAGTAGAGAATGCCTCCCCCTCCATGCCTAAAACCAGAAAGATTAAGACTCCAATAAAGAGGAGGAAAAAGGTGATTAAGAAAGTTATTCCTTTCCCATTAATCCTTGAGCCCATTTGAGAAGAAGCAGAAGAAGAGGATGATTAGGATGAAGAGGACAACTTACCCTTAAACCAAAGGACTCAGCTTTCTAGAGCCACAGAGGAGGAATGGAGAAGAAGCTCCAAAATCACACTTCCATCTATTCCTAAGAAACCCATTTAATCAACTCCATTAGAAGATGAGATACAACAATGGATAGATGAGCAGGATGTGGAGGGCACTGTTGTCTTTCAAATGTTAGATTTTGACTTTATGCCTATGGGTACTGAGTTGGTTGGGGATAAGATTAGAGACATTCCAACCAATCAACCTCAATAGGAGGATTGGAGTAAGATGCCATCTGAATCACAAGGACTTGAGATAGTGCCATCATCCCTAATGTAAGTCATATTTTGTGTAGATAATGAATCAACTACTCCTCTTCCACCAAGAAATGAAGAAGAATAGGTACAAGGGGAAGAACCATAGCAAGTAGCCACCAAGGTAGTGTTAGAAGAAGGGAAAATGAGTGAGAAACCTTAGAAAACTTTCTAAGAAACAAAGGAGAGAACTGTGGGCTCCAAAAATATAGAGACTCCCTATGTAGATCCCTCATAGAAGGAGAAGACTCTCAAAAGGAGTGATAAGGGAAAAGGCATAACTGAACAAACTCTGTCTTCCCAAAAGTAAAATCTCTAGTGGAATGTATCCCAAGATGGCTGAGAAAGGATTTGATAAGAAAAAGGAAGCAGCAATTCAATGCAGACAAGGAGGATATGCTAGAATTAATTGAGGTTCTTAGGAAACCTATATCACAACGAAAGGATGTACAAGCATTAGTCTTCAGTATGAGTGATCATAACTAGGATTTATGTGCACAAGTGGCTATCCCTCCTCTAGACATAGATGTTGAAGAATTGACTCCAAGGGATTATTAGATTACGTAGGTTATGCTTGGAAGACCTATCTAGGATACTACAAAGTTGATGGTAATGATAGGGATGAAGGAAGTATTTAGAATCTTAGAGTAGGATGGGGTAGAATTGATAACACTTCAGAAGAAAAATGAAATCCTAAAAGGATATTTAAGCGAATTTTTTGGTCCCTCAGATCCTACAAACCTTGAAGATAGTTTGAATGTAACAATTGAGAAGAGACAGGGGTATAGCATAGTTGGACCCATTTTTTAGAGCTTTTCAGCAATGGTGAGAAAGTTTTGAGGAGAAAGGCATATTGATCATTTTAGGGAATCTTAAATTATTATATGTTATTTAGGATAATTCAAATAAGATAGCAACAATTTTGAATCAAGATTTTGGTTTAATGGATGAAGTACATACCTAGGGGACAGATTTCCAAGCAATAAAAGGCTAAAGGTATTGAATGTTGATGGATGTATACAGCTGAGGAGTTATATAAAATAGATGGTTGGATAGAAAATATTGTGGATGGGAATAAATCAATGGAAAAATTACACACAAAGATTCATAGGCTTAGGGAGCAACCCTAAGAGCAAATTTTGGAAGGTGAGAAACACTATAGTCATGCATGTCTAGACATTTTTGAGGATAATACATAGCAAGCATTGATACCAGTAGAGGTAGTAGTTGAGAAAGTTTGAAAGATTTTTGAGGAGGCTACTAGTGATGAAGACATTAGGTAGGAATTTAGAATGGAAAAAGCTTTATTAGAGCTTGAAAGGAAACTTAGAGATTTTGCAAAAAATTAAATAGAAGTGGGCTACTACAGGCAGAAAGAAAATAACAAGTATAATGCATTAGATTTGCTAGATGTAGCTTAGGTCACTAAGATAATAAAGAAATTATAGGGAAAATATCTAGACATAGCTTTGATATAAAGGGGAAGAAAACCGAGATGCCAAAATTTCAATTTTGACAATTCATGAAATTTTGCATTTTTTTGGAGCCTACTTCTAAGGTGTGTTGCTATCTATGTGCACTAGGTGTGCTAGTGTGCCAGGTGGACTAGTGCATAGGCACGCTTTTTTAGTAGTTTTCTAGAATAATTTGATGAATTTAGAGGTGCATTGATAGTTAACTACCAGCTTTAAATTTAGAGCTTTCCATGCATCGAAAATGCATCTTGATAGTAGTTTAACTCCTATTGATGCCTAGTAAAGATGAAGCTCCTATTTTTGCCACTTCTAGTCACTCCTACATCAACTAAGGGCTCTTTTATTCTTATTCTTTCATGTTTTCTTTGTTTTATGACATGTAAAGTCTCATACATCAAATTAATGATATAAAAATGGATGGAGTACTACTAAGCACTAGTTAGATAGTTAGTTTGTATATAAATAGATTTTTTAAATTATTTTAGAAGCATATGATTGCATAAATATATCTCTCATTCTCAACACAAATTAAGGATAATATTTCTTATAAATTTAGGAATGTAACATTTATTTCGGGTCACCGTTACTTTTCCAATAATATATGCTTTTGGTGCTGACATTTGGAGTGTAGTGATTCTTGCCTAAGTGTGTTATATTTTGTGAATGTATGCTTATGGAGTGTAATTGATCCAAAATTTTATTGCTTTTTTTCTGGTTTTGTGATCTTTTAATTTTGGTTTTGGCTATAGGTCTAAAAATTCCACTAACATATCTAGTTTAAGAAGAGATCAACATATTGTTCCTTCATAGCTTTTTTTCTTGCATGAGCACACTTTTTGTGGCCATGCAAATTGATAAAAAGTGAAACATCATACAGTTACTAAATTCCCCATCAATGATTGTATCAATGGAATTAAGGATGTGCTACTCCTACTTTCATTGGTTATCCACCAATCTTTTCAAAAGCTTAACTTGCAGACACATTGTTTACGTAGTTTATGTCCATTAGGATTTACTTTTCATGTTATTTGCTTAAACTTGTTGTTACCCTATCTTTGTTATTTTCTTCTACAAAAACTTGGTTGAATTAGGAATTCATATAGTTGCATTGCTAGGTTGCATTCATTTAGAAAATTGAAAAATACAAAAAAACATAGCTCTTTTGTGTTTGCTTTATTCCTTTTGACAATAAGCAGATTCTACATCTCATCCAAAGTTTTCAAACCTACAAAGGCCTCATCATGAACATTCACATTTATCTTCAACTGAGCAGATTCTAATAGGTCACAAGATTTCCTGGAACCTTGGAGTTGATCCTCAGATTATCTTTTCAAGAGAGGAGTTTGAAAGAATTCCTTCCATTAAACATTGTGCAAAATGATAGCTCAATAGGGAGTTGAATAGACATGTCTCTATGGAGACATACATCTTTAATATCATATACATATACCATGAGAATGTAATTTGAAAAAGACAAAAATTATAAATATTGTTAGTACATTTACATCCTCTAGGAAATTCAAGACAAAGCCTTTGACAAAGGTGTCTTCTAAAAGTGTCATGCAAGCACTAATTAGGCTATGATCATCACACATCCAAAATAGTTGTTAAGGATTAGTAATAATTGAAATGAAACCAAAATGAAATCAAGGTCACATTACAAAACAAAGCACCCATTATGATTAGCTCAGAATCATTCAAATCAATTCAAAATCATATGTACTTATCATGAAAATCAAGTGAGATCAACAAAACATCAAAAGACAAGTCACTTGTTAGAGTTAGCTTTCAAAGGTCTTGACACAACATCATAAAATTCATTAACATGAGTCCAAAACCTCAAAAATAAACCCATAGTCAAAGTATAATGTCAAATAAGCTCAATAATATTTGAAATCACAAACAAAATTGAGAAGACTCCCCAAAAGATACTTTTTCTTAACCAAAGGCTACTTTATCTCACCCAAAGGTCACCTTTTCTCACTCTACATCCTACAAATGACTTTCTCTTAACTACATCCTCCTTTTTGCAACTAGAAGCTACCTATTGTCATCTCACAACACATGCCCATTCCTCACTAGGAATGGGGACCCCCTACTTTTTTCCAACTCCCAAACTCATACTTCAAGAGTTGAGAGAAAATATGTTAAGACTCAAAAAGATTAAAAAACACAAAAAAATTTAAAAATTTTAAAAATTTTTAAAAACTTAAAAAACTTAAAAAATTTAAATTTTTTTTTTAAAAATGCTGCATGCACCTTTATCATTGTGTGAGTGCACTATGAATGTTGTGCATGCCATAGAGTGCTCGCATGCACGGCATGAGCACTGTGTGCACTCCATGAGCATTGTGCACACCAAAGCATTGTGTAGTGCCATAAAGTGATGCATGCACCTAAGTTTCATGCGAGTGCTCGTGCATGCACCATGAGCATCACATGCACCAAAGCACTACACACACTCCATGAGCATCGTGCATGCCAAAGCACTGCATGTACACCATGAGCACTATGTGTGCCATGTCATGCACTATACTGAATGCCCACTTGCGCACACTGTGCATCACATGCATGCTTTTGCACCATGCACACTTCCAAAAACCCTACTCCTCTATACACTCATCTACTCCATGTCATGTGCCATCACTCCACGCATGCACCACACCTCCCATTCACCTATACCCATTGCACAACTATTTTTTAGCATTTTTGTTCCAATGTCATTAGGGTGTGTCTTAATTAAGTTATTTTCAACTCTATAGACTAATAGTTGCTTCCTTGTTTAGGTAAAAAGGCATCCTCAACTTGTCGAGGTCATAACTTTTGACTCAAAGCTCAGAATTCAGAATTATTTACACCATTGGAAAGAAGAATTGAAGATCTAATTTTAGTCCCTAAAATAGGGAGCCTTTGGCTACCCAGTTTTAGGGACCAATGAAGGTTTTGAGTTGAAATTTTGAATAGAAGACCTCTAAAAAAGCCATTTTAAAATGCTTAGAAAATCTTGTGAAAAAAATATGAAAAAGTTTCAAACATTTGATCATTTTGGATAATCTAGATCACTTGGTTTTTCACTAAGAAGGATAGGGTAGTTGGAGAGAAGACAAAGGTCAAATATACAGAGGTTGGACACATGAAGTAGAATAGGTTCCTCATCTTATGTAGCTATTAATGACAAGATTCAACGTAGGTGCCTTGGAATTTTAGATTAAAGAAGCAGAAGGAGTCCAAGTTTATGAAAGTGAATGGCTATAAAGAGGGTATAAATCATCAAAAAGGGGCAAAGAATGTAGAAAAAAAGTGATATAAAACCCCATTTGAGGAAAACCTAGAAACTATTTTCAAAATTATGAACTTTGATTTTTTGGCAAATTGAGCTTCCAAGGTGCATAGATCCACAGCTCTGCAATTCTGCAACTCCACAATTTAGAGGTGCACCAGCAATTAACTGTATGTTCCAAAAATAACACTTTCCATGCATTAGGAATGCATTCTAATGGCAGTTTAACTTTGACACATGCCTAGTGAAGGACCAGCTTCTAATTTTGACACCTCTAAACACTCTTACTTTGACTAAAGGCTTCCTCCTACTTTCTCTCTCATACTTTCTCTATTTTTGACATGTAAAGGGCTCATGCATCTAGTTAATGAATAAAATATGGATGGAGCCCCTCTAAGCACCAGATTAATGGTTAGTTTTTATATATTTAGATTGTTTTAATGTTTTAAAAACATTTTATTGCATGAAGATATCTCTCACTCTCAACACAAATTAAGGAGATGATTTCTTTTAAATACCCCATTGTAAAATGTAACAAGGGCTATCATTATTATGCAATAAAATTATGCTTTTGGTTCTCGCATTTGGAGTGTAGTTATTCTTTTCTAAATGTGTCATTGTTTTGTGGATTTTGTTCATGAGATTGTGATTGAAAAAAAGGTTTATTGTGTTGTTTCTGGTTGTGTGATCTTTTACTTCAGGTGTTTGCTATAGATTTATGAATTTTGCTGATGTAACAAGCTTGAGAAGAGATCATCAAATTATGCCTACATAGCCCTTTTTCTTGCATTAGCGCACTTTTCATGGCCTTGCAATTTGATGAAAGGTGAAATATTATATGATTGTCAAAGTTTCTCATTGATGATTGCATCAGTGGATTATAGGAAGCTTTGTCCCTATTTTCATTGGTTTCCTATGGATTTCTTGGAAAGTTTAACTCGCAGCATGTTATTTTCTGTAGCTTATTTCAATTTAGGATTTCAATTTCATGTTATTTTCTTTTAGTTTTGTTATTTTCTTTCCTAACCCCTTATTAGAATAGGAACTCATTTTAGTTGCACTATTAGAATTGCATTCATTGAAAAACTAGAAAATACAAAAATATTGTTCTTTGGTGTGCTATTTTGGGATAGAAAATAGATTTACTTCATTCTAAGATCATAGTAGAACCAAAAAAGGCCTTGTCATGAACAATCACATTTATCTTCAACTAAGCAGATTTTGGTTCATTGCAAGACAAATACCAAACCCTAGAGTTGATCCCAAAAAGATTAGTTTTTCAAGAGAGGAATTTCACAATGGATTCCTACTATTGACCTCATGTAAAACAACTACCCAACACTACCTTTTAAAACTAGGGTTGACTTTTTGAAACGAAGGGCCACCTTTGCAACCAAGGAAAACTTTCTAGAGAATTTGGGGGAACAATATATAATAGAGGTCCAAATAAGAAGATAAAAGGTAAATTTTGGGGTCTACCCCCATGGTGGGTACTAGAAATGTGTGTATAGGATGTGTACTTGTAAATAGTGTAATGTTCCATTGGTCCTGCGTGATTGATAGTAATTACCCATTGGTCCCATGTACCTTATAGAAAATTACCCATTGGTCTTGTGTGCCTAATGACCATTTCTCCATTGCTCTGATATTTCTAATAGTCAACTACCCATTGGTCCCATGTGCCTGATAGCTAGTTGCTCATTGGTCTTGTGTACCTAATGATCAACTACTTGTTGGTCCTATGTGCTTGATGCCCAGCTACCTATTGGTCTTGTGTGCTTAATGGCTAATTACCCATTCATTCTATGTGCCTGATAAATACTTACCTATTTTCTCATGTGCCTAATATCCAATTACACATTGGTCATATAGTAAAGCTAAATGGAGTGAACAATGATGTAAGGACTATTTGGGGTGGGTCGTAATGTAGCTTGGAATGGAGTATAGATGGTAGTGTTGATTGGTTGTATGGTAGCTTGAAGATTCATATGATATGGTGATGTTGCATTATAGATATAGATAGTTGTATGGTATGGTTATGTTGTAGCATGGGTAGAGATGGTCGTACAAAATGGCAATCATGCAGCACAAACATATGCACTACATGTTGTGCCAAATGAGAGTAGATGGTGTGTAGATAAAAGGTGCAAATAGTCTTGAAATTGTAAACAAACTTATAATCCCAAATATATCAGATGAAATCCAAACAAGAATGGAGATCAAACACGAATATCCTTCAATTAATATTTACAATAAGATGGTGCTCTAATTTTCCAAATCCAAGTGAAGTATTAAATGCAATAGAATAGAGTGAGGGTTGAATTCTATCAAAATCAGACAAGCCAAGTAGGGAAGATCTTTCACTTCCAAAATGGAAAAAAATAGAGAATCCCTATAGGAATTCACAGTAAATAAGAAACAATCCAAATTGCATATCTACAACTACCAACAAGCTGTGCTTAAATACCCATCGGGGAAAACCTTTTCGAGGGTGTAAAAATATAGTCGATGGTAACACTTAACAACAAAAAATAAAATAAAAAAATATGTTCGAGATACATTAAATCAATCTAAACCTCAAATAAAAATATTAACTTGGGCCCCATATTAATGAGTTAAAGTAACTAATTAAAGGCCATTTTATTATATTCTATAAATTTTGGGACCAGTTAATTAATTAATTAAATTAAATTATTAGATTAAAAATTAGGGACATTTTGAATCCTTTCCAGCCAAAGATTGCTTGTCCTCAACAAATACACAAACACCAAGATCCTAAACCATGTGCAGATGCATATTGCCATATCTGCTAAAATCTCCATGCTTCCTCAAGATCAAAAATTCAATTGAGTTGAGTAGACCACCATTCAGGCTCTGTTGTACCAATCTAATATAAAAATTATTATATCCAAAACTACCATGATCCCAAGGGCACCAATCATTAAACACATTGATGTCTAGATCTATAATCTTCATGTAATCATCAATCTCCTCAAGAACTTCACAATACATGTAGGTTTTTTTTTTTGGAGGAAACACTTCCCATAGAAAAATTGTAGTCATGCATGACTTAGGAAACACTAAAGGGTAAACTCCATATTCAATCTACTATGGTTGCTCCAACAAGGAACTATCCAGAGCATCTCTAGGAAGTTGAACAACCACTAATGGAACCTTCTCATTTGGAGGGCCATTGACAGAACCCAAATTTTTGTTGAGATGAGGATTGGGTGTTGGCTTGACAATGTTTTTGATGGTATCTTCCTCCAAAATACATTCCTTCATCTTTGATTTAGGTACCAAATAGATTCTATCTTTGTGGTAAATGATATTTCCAACTACCTTGTATTTGTCATCTTGCACTTGTCCATCCAATATTTGGCATGAAAAAGTATTCTTGGAGTATTTGGCTAAAAAATGTGCTCTTTGATTGGCTAGAAATTCAGCCATAGTGTCATCCAAGTCAAAGCTCTCCATTCTCCCAACTAGCTAGTAGAATCACTAGATCTGATACCACTATAATGTTATATTGGTCTTGTGTGCCCGATAGAAATTTCCCATTGGTCTTGTGTGTCTGATAGCCAATTACCCTTTTGTCTTGTGTGCTAAGTAGCTCTAGTTACCTATTGGTCTCATGTATCTGATGGTCAGTTACCTATTGATCCCATGTACGTGATAGGTAGCTTTACATTGGTCCTATGTGCCTGATAGCCAGTTACCTATTGGTCATGTGTGCCTAATGACTAGCTACCCATTGGTCACATGTGCTTGATGGCTAGCTACCCATTGCTCTCATTTGCCTGATGGATAGCTACCCATTGGTCCTGATTTCTTGATATCTAATTACCGTTTGGTCCCTATATATGTAAAAATGTGACCTTTAATTCTTTCACCTACACTTCAACATGGTCATTATATGTAGATTCATCCTAGAACAAACATGGAGTCATTTATCCAAGACACCTGACAATGCAACCTATTGCCTTCTAACTAGAAGGATTATACCTATATGCTCTTAGAATGAGGAGCAGGCAACCATATCTTTCTAGAATGAAGGATTTATGAAAAGTATATATGATAATATATTTAATCTAAATGAGCAATATAATTTACACTAATAACAAATAGAAACTTAAACTATATGAATGCATTTTAATCTAGATGGTGTTTAAAATGCTAAACAATATAACAGCTAAAAATCTAATTTGTATTTACTCTGACATCATTTCAATTTTGAACCTTTGTAATGAGGCATTAGAAGCCTCTTATATAGAAAAACCCTAAATCCATCAATGGTCATGATTAATTGGGATGAACGGTTGAGATCAAAGAAGAGATTAAGTTAAAATGGTAACTTCCTTGTTCAAGTGAAGTTAGCTATTTCAAATCTAAGTGTGATGAGTAGTTAACTGAGCTTTTCATGAGTGGGAGAACAAGTTGACTAAATTAATTCCAATTTGAGACATAGTTCACTTAGAGTTTCTATTTTGAAACTGAAGAGAAGATTTTGAAGAGATTATTTAATTTAATAAGATGAGATATGACCTCATTAATGCCTTTCTCATTTAATTGAATAATCTCATTCAATTAATTAAAGTGAGCATAATTATTAAAATAAATATTTCTAATTCCTTAGTACACCAGCCTTAGGAAATAACTAAATTAAATTAAATTACAAACACTTAGAATTAAACTAAATCTTAATCAATAATTTTAATGTGACTAATTTGGGTCAATACTTTAGGAATTAAGTAAGTAGCATAATTACATGTAGATTGGGGTTTCTGACATTTGACAATTAATTCAAGTAGCAAAAATTAGAATAAGAATTGCCTATTAAAATAGGACTTTAGTGTTGATCAGTATAGACATGAATTGGTTGTCATGGCAATGAGCCAATTTTGGGGTATTATATTTTGCCCCTCTTTGAATGAATGTGTGAGAAACACATTCAATTCAAAGAAAATCAGAAAGCACAATGCATAGATCAAGAAAGGAGAACAATTCTACAATTTGTTGACACAAAAACCAATTAATAAGCTTTTAAATATTATCTCTAGAATAGAGCTTAACCTTAAGGGATCCAGATAGAACACCTAGATAGCTAGGTTGATAAGATTGGTTCTAAAATTAATGACATAGAGACAAATTAATAAGCTTTTAAAGATTATCTCTAGAATTGAGCTTAATCTCAAGGGATCCAGATAGAACACCTTGATACCTAAGATAAATAATCTTTTAAAGATTATCTCTAGAATGGAGCTTAATCTGAAGGGATCTAGATAGAACACGTAGATACCTAAGATAAATAAGCTTTTAAATATTATCTCTAGAATGGAGCTTAATTTTAAAGGATCTAGATAGAACACCTAGATAACTAAGATTGATAAGATTGGTTCCAAAATTGATGATATGGAGACCAATTGATAAACTTCTAAAGATTATCTCTGGAACAGAGCTTAACCTTAAAGGATCCAGATAGAACACCTAGATACCTAAGATAAATAAGCTTTTAAGGATTATCTCAAGAATGAAGCTTAATCTTAAGGGATCCAAATAGAAAACCTAGATACCTAAGATAAATAAGCTTTTAAAGATTATCTCCAGAATGGAGCTTAATCTTATGGGATCTAGATAGAATACCTAGATACCTAGAGTTAATAGATAACAACATCCAATCATGAGTCATAGAGTCATCCTCACAATGATGCTTGATCCTCAAGAATTGGAGTTTAGACTATCCCAATACCTATCCATCAAACTTTGATAAAGACTGCTATAAGATGTGATCAACTAATGAAAAGATGAGATAGATGGAAAATGATACCAGATAGAGGGGAACAAAATGTCCCTAGTGATCAGATGCCCCAAGTGATGAGGAGATAAGATTTGGATTGAGTTGAAATTTAGATTCAATGATGTAATCATCCTGACCCCTCAAAAGAAAAATCAAAAAATGACACTTAAAGAGATCAAATTTTCACAATCCATAATAAAAATAAACTGATATATTTCTGGATTTGATTGTGTAAAGATTTTTTACCATCAACGTTTCGAATCACACCAAGTGATCCATCATCAGGATGAAGAGAGAGCAAGAGATGTCAAACAAAAAATGACACACCAGAAATATTATGTGAAGCAATATATTGAGAGATACAAAAGAAATGCGAGAGTCAATAGAGTAGAGGAGAGATCAGAATGGTTAGAAGAAAATTTGGAGCCAATTTAGCTTGAGTTCGAGGTTCAAAAGACTAAGTTTGACCAAAATTTGACTAGATTTGACCATAGTTTACTTGAGTAGACTTTTTCTAGCATAAATTTTGCAAACTTTGAGGGAAATGTGATTTGAAAACATTCACAAGATTCACAAAGTATCAAAAAAATGGACTACACAAGAGTTCAATTACATCGGTCCCAAAATTTTAAAATGTGTTTTTGAGTGACTTAATTGTGTCAAATTTCAAATTCAATCCTAAAAATGGATTTAAATTGGTCAAATTAGCCAAGGAGGTGATTTCTGCACAAATCGGACCAATTTGAAAAATTAGGTCAAAACCTATATAAGGGCCCAAAGGGTCATTTTCAAATCGTTTGTGCATTTTGTCTTTAATGAAGAAAAGAGCTCTAAGAGGAAGATGGCATTTCCTATACATACACATCATTTTGAGCACTCCCAATGACATAGCTAGTTGGTGGACTATGGACCTCTAGTGAGTAATCAACAAACCTTCCTTGCATTTGATTTTTTACGTATTTTGAAGTGTTTTTACCATGTTTTAGCATGTTTTTAGGTTATTTCTATCTGTTATCATGTGAGGGTTTTGTTCCTCATGCAAACCTAATCCATCTTCATGCAAAGATACACTAGCTCAGTGTTTCTTCACATGCATTGGCAGGGAATCTTGCCTAGGAGATACCCACTTCTCACACAAGATGTGCAAGATTTTGGGCATATCTCACCTATTGTCTCATTGCTTCTCGCATGAAGATGTTAATCCTTATGTGAGAAAGTGCATTTCTATGCAAAAATTTTGTGTCCTTGGCATAATTGAAAGTTTAATTTTTGTTATTTCATCACAAATTTGTATTTTGTTTTATTGTTGTTTTGACTTGTTGAGTGGGTACTAATTATTTGCATGTTATTTTCACTTGTGTGTGCAAGTTGTCTTTGATGACATCACATTCAGGTCCCATTATCTTCCCTAGGGAGCTCTATTTTGGAGTCTTGACAATGCTGATATGGCACATATTGGTCGATTGGGGTTACTGTATCTATGCCAAGTCCCTATAGTGCTGGTGAATCATGGCATGTTGACAGCATTGGTGGAGCATTTCCATTCATAGATGAATACCTTTTAGCTGCCACAAGGAGAGATGACCATCACCCCTGAGGATGTCTATAGGATTTTGTGTATACCCTTCCATAGGTCACGAGTGGTATATGATATAGTACCAAGGGAAATGATAGAGGCAGTATGAGTCATCTTTCAAAGAGACTTGGTAATAGGGCGATCCATCGCATGGGATGAGCTTGTCCATAGATATGGCCCTACTCATAGGTTGGCCTCAATTTTGGCCATTTTTCATTAGGTGCCTCTTATTACCAAATAGAGGACAACATGGACTAGAGTTTGGTTGGGGTGTGATGCTATAGTGGATGTTAGATGCCCCAGAGAGATTCAGGTGGGGACAGTCCATGCTCGCTCATATATATCATGAGATTTATGAGATAATCTATCATGAGTGGAGGAGCATAGCCTCAAAGTTTATGTTCTATAGATCTAGGCATGGGAGCACCTGCCAATGACAAGGCCCATTTTTTATTATCCAAGGGAGCCTATGGAGCCATACATATGTAGGTATAGGGGCTAGCTTACCTAGGCAAGTTTGGGTAAGACTAAGCACTAGAGAACACATCTCGGTGACCAAGTATCTATCATATGGTAGCCTTAGAGAGAGACTAAGGACTGGGATGACGTTGCTCAAGACCTTAGTTAGATATTTGCCTCATGACCACTATTAGGTAGAGCCACACATATTATAGAGAGATTCCCCATTACTCGAGTATGGTGATAGTACAGGCAGTCCTAGGATATCTCGCACAACTATTGCTCATACACCTAGGTAGTTAGAGATTTGGATCAAGGGTGGTTAGTGAGGTTAGACCCTGGGAGGTTGATGATAGATGTGTGCAATCTAGTTGCAACACAATGAGATTATCTCCCAAAGATAGTAGATGCCAGGATGACACCTGCCTACTAGTTGTATTTTATAAGCCATCCCTTCTCGTGATTCATGGATCCATTGGGGATGGTTGCTCCAATGCCATAAGGACCTTAGCAAGCACCCACACAGGGTCCAATTCAGTAGCTAGCACAATAGCTAGTGAAACAACCACCATAGGGTCCCAGAGAGTAGGTGAGGCATAGAGTGAGACAACTACAAATACCCCCTTAATAGATGGGGTCAAATCCAAGTGTTGGTGGTAGTAGGGTAGAGTAGGGTCAGTGGTAGAGATTGCACACAAAGGAGTAGGTGTCAGTAGAGTAGCAGGTTGAGAAATTAGATGAGGAGATGTAAGACCAGCTCACTGTCGAGCCCTAGGATGGACTAAGGAGGGATAGAGAGTAGATTCAATAGGCTTCCTGATAGCTAGAGGAGCTATAGATACAAGTGGTCATGTGGGACACATAGATAGTAGAGAGGGATTGTGAGATCCTTAGACTACAAGGTAGGTGCAGGTGGCTGAGCAGAGAGAAGAGATGTTGTAGGATGAGGTATGACTATAGGCAGCCCAAGCAGCCTATTATTTTGTAGCTTAATCCATAGTGGTGCCTAATGAGGCTCAGTAGGTGCCCTGATTTTCCTAGTATGCTCGAGAGTTAGGGGATGCAAAGCCACCAGCCAGAATAGACATGTTGTTGCCTCCTCCTCCTTTTTCGAGAGGTGACAGTACTAGATAGAGTTAGACATGATATTATTTTTCTTTTGAGTTCTGATCTGGCTATGTATCGATTGGGGTATGTACAGGATCATGCTGTACCAAAAAGTGATGATTTGAAAAATCTATAAATTTGAAACATCTTAAACCATTTCAAAATATATTCCAACTTTTGACCCACCCATCCTAATACTAAATGAAAACAATTAATATCTCTATAAGCTCTACTATATCTTTTGATACCAAACCTATATGGTTGACTTTAAAAACATCCTAAAAATGTGATTTTGGCTTGTTTTTATGTGACTTTTACTTCAAACATATAGCTGATGACTTTTTCTCACCAAAATTTGATGAAATGAAAAGGGTTTCTTAAGAATGTTTGTATCTTTCCATAAATGTAAGGTTTGTCAAATTATGAGTTTAGTAAGTAATTATTACTTATTTTCTAATGGACTTACATATAAAGTGTTAACTAACAGACTACTTGAAAAACAACTATAACTTTCAAATGGTACAACATTTTTTAAATTTAAAAGATGCATCACATTCTATGATTCTTCTACTATAAGGGAAAAAAATGAAAA
Organism: Cupressus sempervirens; assembly: GCA_028749045.1. Taxonomy (NCBI): domain Eukaryota; kingdom Viridiplantae; phylum Streptophyta; class Pinopsida; order Cupressales; family Cupressaceae; genus Cupressus; species Cupressus sempervirens. The sequence goes on along the minus strand of CM053783.1, from coordinate 372,565,909 downwards.
ATTGAATTTTGTAGAGTTTTGAATTAGTTAACGTGGTCAGACACGAGAGTATTTTTATTCCAAAAATACTAAACTTAAAAATTAATTAATTATTATTTATTTAGAATAAAAATACCCAAAAATATGTGTCACATCTAGGCATGAGTCTACTACTTGTATCTAGAACATTATTAAAAAATGTTATCATTTTATTTTGATTATGGTGGTTAGACATATGTCTACTTCTTATTTTTCTTTAGAAATTTTTGTAATATTGCATTAAAATTCAAAATTTTGACCAATCAATTTTTATTTTTTTGAGATAAATTCTAGTAGTTTAGAAACTAGGTTCAATTTTCTAGATATTCTTTTCTCTCAACTTTTTGATATAAAGTTAATAACAAGTAGCAAATTGCATGTCAAGTTGACATAACCCTAATTTTCTAATTTTTTATTGCCGCTTAAGAGCATAGTTTGGTTGACCATGATCCTACACATACCCATTAGTGTGCTAGCACCATTTTGTATCATTTTTGACCGACAGTGCTTGAGCAGCACCCTTTTTTTGTACTAACACATTCATTGATACCGATATGTATATATGAGATTTTGAGCCAAGTATCCTATGTACATGTCATTATCATTGTCTTCCTTTTAATTTGATGTAGATGAGATGTTTGATGATGTGATTATGAGATGTGAAACATGATGTGATGTATGGATGCATATTTGATTTCATTTGTACATGTAGTGAAATGAATTTATGGATATATGGATGAAATACATAGGTAAATCGACTGACATCTCAAGTAGTGTTTCATATTTTTTCTTGACAATAATAGGTATTCCATCAAGGAGCGAGAGGATCAACCAAAGAACTAAACTCTTGTGTAGCCATAAAGAATCATGATACTTTGAAGAGATAGAAAATCCCCCATTACAAAAGATAGAAGTAGATCTGCAATCAAATTATATGCTAAATCAAGTAATGTGTGCAATGTCATCCTATGTTTGATGCAAGCCTAGGTCTAGTTAGCAAACTTTGACAATTATCATCATGGAGCATATTAGTGAAATCCCATTTTCCATACAATTTCCACTAACATTGCAATCATGGAAATATGAATAGGACATATGTTATAGTTTTGTCGAGATTAAATGTAAGCATTTGAGGCACAAGAAGCTAGAATGACCAGAATCATTCTTGTGTGTAGACACTCCAAACACATGAGAGATCCTTCTTATGCTAAGTATTCCATAAGTATTCTATCTGTAATGACCCGTGCATTCATAACCTAAGACAAAAGTGTGCTATATATACTCATAGTAACCCATACGTTCACTGAGAAGGATGAGTATTAGTATGTACTACAACATGAAGAGTACATTCCAACAAGCAAGGAGAAGAACCAATCACACTAATTTATCCATATAAAAGGAGTCAAGGTACACACAACCATCCAATATAAGATGAAGACTCTTATATTGGACACCCCTCTTATATGGATGCTTTAGATTATTTGGAACTAAACCACTAACAGAAAAGAAAAAACGATCATGCCCCCAATCCTTGCTTCTCTAGTAAAAAATGACATCATTGAGTTGTTCGAGGGGACATGAGAAAGAAAAAGCATAGGAAACAAAGAAAAGCTCCATACATCCAAACAAATATATCATTTTGAGTTATGTGTTTTAGGATTGATGTCAAGTGTCAATGTTTAGAACATGTTTGAAAGAAATCTCTTTAGTAGGGTGATGATAGTAGATAGACATAGTTAGGATGGCTGGTGACTGAAGTCAAAGTAAAATCTTCAAGGTAACGAACCTAAGTAGAACTGAGTGATAGTAGATAGACATAGCCAGAATGACTGGTGACTAATGCAAGATATATTTCCATAGAAAGGAATCTCAAAAGGTGATATGAGCAATAGTAGGTAGAAATAGCTGAAACAATTGGTGACTGTCATGACAAAGATTTTATAAGGAGTATTTTGACAAAGAGTGACACTAATGACATTAGGTAGATGCAGCTAAAACAATTGGTGACTATTGTGAGAGAGATTCTATGAGGAGAATCACAACAAAGAGTGACACTAGCGACAATAGGCAGATTTAGTTGAAACAACTGGTGACTATCACGAAAGAGATTCTATGAGGAGAATCTCAAAAAAGAGTGACACTAGTGATAGTAGGTAGACATAGCTAGAACAATTGGTGACTATTTTGAAAGAGATTATAGGAAACTAAAGGGTGGTGCCCCCAAGTTGTGACAAGGTTCAATCCATGGATACATGAGGGAAAAGGTAGGAAAGCAACTATACAGGAAGCTAGAAGATGCACTGCAAGATGGAGCATTGGGAACAAGAGGTGCCTTTTTACTAGGTTTTCACCTTTTTGAAAATACTTTTTTTTTTTTTTCTACCATGATGCCTATTTTTAGGTTTTCATCAATGACACTTTTCATGTTTTTCAATTTTTTTTGTATTTTGTTCTTTTTGTTCTTTTCTTTTGGTATTACCAAGGCACCTATTACTAGGTTTTCACCAAGGTAATGATTTTTTTCAAGACTTTTTACAATTTTAGGACATTTAGATATGTACAGAGAGCTTCTAAAATTAGATCATCTTTAGAACCACTTTAGGTGGAGAGTTTTGATAGGCTCTTTGAGTGCTTCTCCTTTAGCTATAGAAAGCTAGTAAGCACCAAATCCATACACTGTAGTGATTATGTAAGGACCAAACCAGTTTGCTTCAAACATCCCTTTTTGGACCCATTGTTGTTGATTCTTAGGATTCTCTCTAAAGAGGAGGTCACCTAATTGGAAGTGACATGGCTTAACTTTCTTATTGTAGCTTCTAGAAATTCACTGCTGATAAGCTCATAGATGATCACACACCACTTGTCAATGTTCATCTAATAGTAGAAGTTCTTGAAGTGAAGCTATTTTGTAATCTTCATCTATGATGGGGCCTTTCATAGAGATTCTCAAAGTAGGAATCTCAACCTCTATTGGAAGCATAACATATGCTCCATAAACCAAAGCAAAGGGTGTTGTACCCATTGGAATTCTGATACATGTTCTGTATGCCCATAGAGCGAGATTAATTTTGAGGTGTCTATCCCTCCTAGATTTTTTGACTATGCGATGGAGGATCTTGAGGATCACCTTGTTGGATGCCTCTACCTAGCCATTACCCTAGGGGTAGTAGATAGAATACCAATGTTGCATGATTTTGAATCCTTTCCATAGCTCCTTGAGGTCTTTATTTTTAAACTATCCTACATTGTTAGTAATGATGGAGGATGGTACACCATACTTGCATATGATGTAGTTTGTGATAAAAAAGGGCTGCATTTTTTCCATTTTCTAGTGTGAGAGGTATTTCCTCTACCCATTTCATGAAATAATCTATAGTCATAATAATGAACTTATGTCCATTAGAAGAAGATGGGTGAATCTAACCCACAAGATCAAAGACCCATTATTAAAATGGCCATAGTATGGTAGATTAAATCAACTCCCTAGCTAGAGCATGAATTAAATTCCCATGTAGCTAGCACTATTTGTAGGACTCAGCAACTCAGCATACTTGATTGCCTCTTGATCCATTTTTGGCCAATAGTAACTAGCTCTAATGAGTTTGCAAGCTAGTGTCAAGCCATTTGAGTTAGATCCACAAATACCCTCATTAATGTCAATTAATGCACATTTGGACTCTTCAAGTTCTAGACACTTAAGGAGTGTTGTGTTCAGACCTCTCCTAAACAAGTCGCCAGCAATAATGACCTACTATGAAGCATTATAGATAAGGTAATTTTTTTAAATTTTGGGTTAGATCATCTAGAATGGTTTGGTCCTAGAGATAGGAGTAGATGTGGTGGTAGTGAGATTAGTCTTGTCCTACAATAGAATAGATCATTCTAAAATTAGGAGTATCGTAGGAAAGGTAGAGTAACACTTCCACCAAGAACTCATGTAGGATATCATTTTCAAGCATTTGTAGGAAGGAGGCTAGAGTAGCCATGGCATCAACCACTTTTTTATCTACTCAAGGAATTTTCTAGAAGGTGATGTCAAAAAAATATTACTTCATGTCATCAACTATGCATTTGTAAGGGATTAATTTCTAATCCTTTGTTTGATACACATCATTTACTTGGTTGATTATGAGTTGAGAGTCCTGATAGATGTTTAACCGGTCCACTCTCCATTCAACTACAATATTTATGCCATTGATTAGAGCCTTGAATTCTGCAATTTTGTTTGTACAAGGAAACAAAATCATGTATTCTTTTAGCAATGAACATCTCTATGGTGTGATGAAGATTAACCCAACACTAGATCCCTATTGTGTGAAGGAATTCTTGAAGAACATTACCCATGTTTGGTGTGTAAGCATTAGAATTGACTCATCCAAAAAATCAATATTCAATGGGAGAAGACTCTACATTGGTGTATTTTCTAGTTGATCCACAATTGTCTATCCCTTGATAGCCTTTCATTCGACATATTGAATGCCAAACTCATAGAGTATCATGACCCACTTAGCCAATCTTCCTATTAGAGCTACTTTGTTGAGCAATTACTTTAGTCGATCAATCTTATCCACTGGTCATGTAGTGTGAGCAAGCATGTAGTGTCTCAACTTTTGGGAAGCAAAGACAATTGCTAAGCAATATTTCTCAGTGATGTTGTAATTCATCTCATAAGAGATCAGTGTCTGACTCAAATAGTAAATAGCTCTTTCCTTATTATTGTTGTCTTCTTGTCTTAATAAGATACCAAGAGATGTTTCAGTTACTAAGGTGTACAAAATCAAATGCTTCCCATAGATAGGAGGCATCAAGATTGGCAGATTAGAAAATTATTGTTTTATCTGTGTCAAGCTTTTCTCACAATCTTGACTCTAGTTAAATTTCATACCCTTATATAGAGTCTTTTTAAAAGGTTGTGATCTATCTACCAGTTGTGAGATGAACTTGCAAATAGATTGGAATCTTCCTTGTAGACCTCTCATCTGACTAATATTATGGGATGGTGGCATATCCATAATTTCTTGAATTTTGTTTGGATCCACCTCGATTCCTTTTGCATGCATGATGTATCCTAGTAGTTTCCCTAATGTGATGCCAAATGCACATTTCTTAGGATTAAGCTTGAGACTAAAAAAATTTGTGCAATCTAGGATAGGTCCCAAATCTTGCAGATGATTATTGTGTTGTGTGCTCTTGACTAAGGTATCATCCACATAGTCCTCCATGGTCTTATGCATCATGTCATGGAAAATTATAGTTTCTAGCCTTTGATGTGTCACACTAGCATTTTTCAAGCCAAATGGCATCATGTTCCAGTAGAAGGTTCCCCATGCACATGTAAAAGTAGTCCTTTCTTAATCTTTTGGTGAAATTTTGATTTGATTATAACTAGAAAATCTATCCATGAGTGAGTACATCTCATATCCTATTGTAATGTCCATTATCATATCAATGTTTAGAAGTGGAAAATCATCCTTAGGACATGCTAAGTTGAGATTACAAAAATTAGTACAAACTCTGATAGACTTATCATGCTTGGAAACTAGAGTAATGTTAGATATCCATTAAGCATAATCAATAGCACAGATGAAACCAGCCTTTAGAAGCTTCTCCAATTCAGCTTTTATGAGTAAGACAACATGAGGATACATTTTTCTAATTTTTTGTTTAATTGGTTTTACACCTAGTGCGATGGACAAGTGATGCATAATTAGATCAAGATCTAATCCTAGCATGTCAGAATATGTCCATGCAAATTTTTTCTTTTTCTCCTAAAAGAAATAAATGAATTCCTCTTTTTCCTCTAGAGAAAGTGACTATGCAAGATGTATTATGTGAGATTATTCCTTTGTTTCCAAGTTGATTGCCTATTTAGGTTCTATCAATATTGATGATCTAACCTAAAGGTGACTCAAATAAGTTTTCACCCTTGGATACATCTTTCATTTTTACTTTTTTGGGTTCCGACACTACCACAATATAGTTTTCACCATCGGACCTTCTATTTTTCTTCTTTTTAATTGTATGACTAAGATATTTGATGTCAACTTCAGTGATGTTGATGCTTTGTTCACTGGTGGAAGACATTACTAGTTCGACAATGTTCTAGTAGCAACCAAAAGCATAGTCATTTTGGAATGTGAGGACTTGAGTAGATGCATTAGAATTCTAGTCTATAAGATCAAGGTAGGTGAGTGAAAGAGTTGTGGCAAGTTCAATTGCATTCATGATATAAGCATTGAATGCTTGGACAAGTAATTTGAGACCTAGAGTGGCTTCATCCACAAGTGTGTTCGAATACCTCTGAGTACTAACATCATCAATCAAAGACTCAAGAACACTAAGTGGATAGGAATCATTTGACATAATCCTAGATGCTTCACCCGCTTCAAGGAGGTTTTTATAGACATGAACTTGGTTGATGTCTTTATCTATTCTACATAGAGATAAACTATAGAATTCCTTGATAGTGGTGGGAAGAAACTCTCCTTGATCATCTAGATTTTTCCACAAGTACTCAATGTTTAAAGCATGACTAGACTCACCCTACTCTGAATGGGCATGGTGTGGATTAGTATTGTCCTTAGAGGAATCACTAATACCCTCCATAGTCTTGACACATGGCATAAAGTCATCTAGCTCAGCAAAAAATTTAGCAAGATGTTAAGGAATAGGATAAGGATATGGATCCTCATCATCAGTATTATCTTCTTAAATGTTAGACTCAAGTTGTGACTCATTTTTGGATGAACTCTAAGACTCTAGTATGAATTTATTAATCACTAAATGGAAGGGAACCTTCTTAAATCCTAGACCAAATGTGTCTCTATTTCTTCAAGCTATTGATTTAGTAGGATCAATAAGATCATTATTGTTGCATCTAATAAGACTAGTTCCCTTATAGCCAAAGCACTTCATGAGTCTAAGACTAGGGCCATATTTCTCAAGAGTGATCTCACGAGCTTGTTCTGTGAGGTCAACTAGAGTCTCTTGTTTGTAAAGCCATGCAACAATGGCTCTATTTTCACTTTCATCCTCTAAGGGGACTATAGCTTTGAAAAAAGTACCATAATACTTGGTTTGAGGTGTCAACACAAATGCTTCTTTTCCTTAGATGGTCTCCCATAATAACAGTGAGACTCAAGAAGAGATGTTAATGACAACACTAGCTCAATGTGATATTCATCCATGCTAGTTTCTTTCATTTTAAATGACTTCTCAATTTGTTTCAGCTTTTTATCATGATAATTAGTAGATTCTGTATTAGCAGGTACAAAGTTTTTAGCAGCTTTTAGCATATTGTAGGTATAGCTAGTACTGGTAGGGATAGTGACTTCAGAGCCATGAAAAGGGAATTTTATGCATTGATGGCATGTGGATAGCACAACATGCATGTCATGTTAGCATGATCTTCCTAGCAAAATATTGTAAGCTAAGGGAATGTTGATGACTTGACAAGTGACATCCCTTTCTACAGGATTGGCGTGGAGGGGCAACACCACAAGACCAAGAGACTTTCTCTCAACTTTGTCATATGCTTTGATAGTGATCTTGTGACGAGGATCAATAGATTCCTTAGAATAATCTAATTGTCTAAGTAGAATAGTGGAGACAACATTCAAACTAGCTCCATTATCAATGAGTACCTAATGCACATGTGTTTGATGTATGATGACCTCAATGTGTAGAGGTTGATTGTGTGGGTGACTCAATGAATTATTATCCTCCTCAGAGAAGTACATATATTAAGGCAAGATCAGATGACCTACCATAGATTAAAATTGCTCAAGATCAAGATCTTGAGGAAAATTTTCCTTAGTGAGGGATTTGTTAAGAATCTACCTATGAGAAAGAAATATTTTAAGCAACTCAAAGATTGTGATTTGAGCATTAGTTCATTTTAATTGATCAAGAAAATTGTAGCTAGTGGCTACTAAATTCCTTGTGAATTTTGCACCTCTGCGAGATGGACTAGCAAGGGTTTTATCTTTGTGTTGTTTAAGATCAGGAGTAGAAGGCCTAGGGCCTTTGAGCACCAACTTGGTGTGAAAGTATGTAACAACATTAGCATAGTGTTGCAAAGATGTATTGTTAGTTATGTGGGAAGTATGGCCCCTCAAGAAAAATGATGTCTTGGGTTTATCATTATCTTCCTTGCCCTTGATGGTAATAACATCACAATACTCAAAATCTATAGGTTCAACCATGTTGATCACATTGTTTTCATTAGAGTATGTATAGTTGACCTTGCTATTAGGTTTTGGTTTTGAGCTCTCCCCTTTTTCATAAGACAAGAAGGGTTCCTTGAAAGCCTTGTGATCCAAATTCTTGTTATGTCATCTACCACAAGGTCACCATCATCGATCATGTCCTAGACTTTGTGATGTAGATTTATGCAATTGCTAGTTTTGTGCCCCTTATTTTGGTGGTATTCGTAGAATGTGGTTTTGTTCCACCATGGTGGGAATGGTTGTGGATCATAGGGGCAAGAGTTGTCCAATGGTGAAATGAGTTTTTTTTGTAGCAAGATTTTATAAACCACATCCAAAGGTTCACCCAGAGGTGTATATTCTCATTTAGGGCATGTAGCCCATGAGTTTCTTGATCTATTCCTAAAGGTCTTGTGGTTAGGAGGAGGTTTCTTAAAATTCTTGGTTACATTGAGACCATCTTTGAGATTAAAGGCTACCTTGGCAGGTTTAGGGGTGACATTATCAACAACTGCATCATGTACAATTTCTTGGTTCTTCTTAGCATACTTGGGTTTGCCCTTGTTAGAGGTGGATCCTTGTTCTGTGTCCTTCTGAAGGGTAAGTTAACCCTTCTTGGTATAGCTTGTGTGACAATGTCCTCAAAGGTCCATGGACCTTGAAGTTGGACTGTATACCCAAAATTGAGCAAGAGATTATCAGTGAAGATGTAAAGATTTTCCATTTCAATAATCTTGCATGAATATTTAGTATAGAGTTGTTTCCATCTCTAAAAGAATGTGAGGAAAGGTTCCCAACCTTTTTCTTATTATTACACAAATATTAGATGTTAACAGGGTGTTGAATGTTATGACAATACTGATGGACAAATAAGTTGGCAATTTCATCAAATGTTTTGATACCAGGAGGCAAGTGTGAAAACCACTCCATAGCCTAACCACCTAGACTTCTTGGGAATAAACACATGAGATATGTCTAATTATGCATAAATTCCATAGATAAGCATCGAATTCCTACAAATGATCTCAAGGATTGGTATTCTCAAATATTTATCATATTTAGATAACTCTAATCATCTTGGAAAAGGAGGCATGTCTATGCTCTTGTAAAATGGAAATGGACAAAGAGTGTCTAGAGTGTATGTTTTCGTAGGTTTATCTTTATCATGCATCATTTGAGCTAGTTGGTCTTGCATGATTTTCAGTTATTTTTGAAGTTTGGAAGTCTCAACTTCCTCTTTAGGTGTGATGATGGTTTCCACATTGAAATGATGGAGTAACTTAGCTCCCTCTTGGGCAAGTTATGAGGAAAAAAAATTTCTTTCTCTTCGTTGAGTAGGATTTCCATGACCTTTTGAATGTTTTTGTCTTTATGGCACTTTGCTATGTGTTTAGGAAGTATTTCCACCTCTTCCTATTCCTCAATAGTGTGATGATGTTTTTCTTTCCCATTCCTAGGTTGATCATGGTTTCTGTTATGATTATTATATTCAAGTTTGTAATCAACCATTGTAGGAACATGTTCAGTTTCAGTATGTTGTGATTGGAAAGCGCCTTTGAAAAAAAATTCAAAAGTTTTTTTTGGAGATGTAGGACCTTTTTTAATCTCAGGATCCTCTTGATACAAGGGGTTCCTGGTTTGTTGTAAGTTTATGGAGAACATTCACTGGAATCGAGGTGATCTAATAGGTGAAGGAAATCATGAAGATTACTCACTGGACAAACTAGATTTAGATCATATATAAAATGGAAGGCAAATTCTACCATGATTATGACCCCTAGCTCAACCTCACCTAAGTCTAAGGGGATAAAATATGTTTCCACTTCTTATTGCGATATTCATAGACAAGGACAAGAAGCAAAGACCAAGACAAGGATTCACAATAAAACATAGTCTCAAAAAGCAAGGGAAGAGTGTGTTGGCTGATGATTTAATAGTTTTACAAACAACCAAGAAAATAGACAAGTGCATCTAAGGCTAGAAAATTCTTATAATGAATGCAATTGACTGCAGTCTTGGGCCAACTATAAGGAATAACTCCTTCTTCACTCTAGGCTCTGCTAGACCTAGGTGGGTTAACCTTGAGGTTCTAAGATATGGTACTAGTGCATTTAAAACATAAATTTGAACGTATTTACTATAGATGAAAACCCTTATTTCTCCTAATAACTCATGCAATAATAGAGATATACAGTAGCTAAATGAAAATCTATGAAACACATAAGTTTATTGAGGGTTAATCCTTTTCAGCCCACTACAAGACATGAAAAATTAAATTTATTTTCAATAAAAGATTTTGTGCAAATGACATTCATATCAGCTTGCATCTGATTTAGTGATCAGTGCCTTATCCATTGAAACATAGAGTCATTACCAATAGGATGACCTAACTTGTTTGTATTACAATCAAGTTTATCAATTGAAATCCCCAAAATCCCATTCTTACAAAATATCCCCTTCATACACCCAGAAACCCTATCAAAACACTGAAGCATTTATCTAATCTTGTTGACTTAGAAGCAACAACAAATCTGATACACAACTCATCCAAGCTATCTTAAATTGAATAAACCTTATTTACTCAATTACAAAGTTAATGGCATATGAAGAATTAGGAGACATAATAAGAAAACCCAAATAATTCATTGTAAATGTCCTTTTGTATTTATCCTTGGAAAGACCAAATACATAAATTGGTAACACTAAATGAAACTCTAGACAATTCACATAATCCAACATCAATCTCCATTTATCTCAGAAAACAATACATGAGAATGAACTAAAAATCTGCACAGGTGCGGGTGTGTGGTGTTCACTGCTAGAGCTTAGCTCAATAAATAGGAAGCAAAACCAATCACATGCATGGTTTCACAGTAGAACATTGGAACCCTACTAGTATTACCCAGAGAAAACTGCCAACCGCTACAATAGATGAAAGAAAGAAAGATATAGGAGGAAGATGAATTCTCGAATCTAATCTATGCCTGACATGTGTCCACTTGGAATTCAATCTTTAGTAATTGAAAACTTCTTTCATATTTCTACTCCTTTGATCTGATTTTTTTTTCATCATTAATCTATAACTGATTTGAAAATATCTTTGTTGAAATGATAAAAAATTGTTGAGTCGTCAAAATATCTAAAACTTCATGAAATGCTTCGTAAAATTCTAGTTTTACTTATTGAATTTGAGAAAAATGAACTCCAACTACATTCTTACCAAGTATTATTGATCCTCTAACTAGATTTTCAATTTTTACCAATTCCACTGAGAAGGCCCCAAATTTTAAGTTTCTAGCTATAACTCAAACCAGTGAGCACCTGTGCAAAAATGAATTTCATAATCATAAAGTTCATCTTCTCATGATTATTGCAATATATAACATCACTATATTTGCCTTCCAAAAACCCATTAAATCTTAATTTGAAAAAATGCCCCTCTATTACAAAGCTCAGGTCTACAACTCTAATTTTGAATTTTCAAGAATTTAAGTAAACTAAAGTATAAACTATAGATTAAAAGTCCTCTTGAATTTAAAATAAAATCACTGAACGTGCATCCACTTTGTAAAAAATAATTAAAATTTATATTTTATTTCCTTTACATTTGCCCTTGCCCTTTGAATCTGGGGTCAAACTTCCATTGACTTCTTGCCACATGTCTACCTCCTATTGGTGCACCCAGTTACCTCATCATTGCCTAGATAGCACTTACATGTCACTGCCACATGTTGATCTTTCATTTGCTAACTCAAATTGCCACATCATCCCACCTTGTCATATCTCATGCTGACCCAACACACCACCTTACCATGCACCCTGAGCCCACTGCCACGTGGTGCCCAGAGGCATGCTCACATTACTTAACATCCACGCAACTCCATATTGTGGGAATTCACCTACCACAGGATGTGCCACATGGTGCAATCCTATGCCTCTGGGTCCACATCATTAGTCATCATCACTTGGTTAAAAAACTAACCATAGTGGCCATAAGCTAGTTGATGGGTCCCAAGTGCAAGTGGCTTTGCCTTTGAAAAGGCATGTCTTTTAAAACACTTGTTATGCAACTACCGGAGTATTTGAAGATTAAAATTTTCCACTACATAGGTAATGTGAGATATTTCATTATGAAAGACTTTTGCCTGAGATTTGGTGCCCATTATGCCACCACCCCATTGTCGTTGATTCTCATCAAACTTGTCATTGAAGCTGGCCTTTAATGCCTCAACAATCCTACTAAATTCCATCTTGTCTTCATTCTTCATAGATGTCAAGCATAATGCTATGGTAGTTTTTTTTTAGCAGTTTCCTCCTCCATCAACAACAAATGTGGCAGGACATAGCTCTCCACTACAAACTATTAATTTAATCACAAAAACTTCTTTGGAGTTAAATTCAACTTCAAACTATGAAATCAACTTCAAACAATTGCGCAAATGTCTTTTGAATTATGCTAAACTTTGAAATATACCCTACATTTTTCTTTTTTAATCTGCTCCCCCTTAACATTGCTGTTGACTCCCCTATTTTTCATTTTGTCTTCTTCTTTAATGTGGTCTTTAACACCATGGGTTCCTCCCTTCAATTTAGCATGTGCATTCATTCATGCTATGTGGGGAAATGATTTTCATTGCTTGGTGTTTGGGAGGCGGCAGATTCCTTGCATGGGCTGTAAAAACTAGTCAAACTTATTAAAAAGATGCTTTCATTCATTGACATCTTCCTCTACTATGGATTTCCTCCTCTCAGGCATGGAGCTCTATTTTATGGGCTTCTTTTCAAATGTTGTGTGTTCCTTCTTACTGGCCAACAGTTCTTTGAATTCTCTAGCTCCCCTTGCACATGTTGCTCTACTTTCTACCAGTGACTTATTTCTAACCAGGCATGGATTTCCCTCTATTTTCCATATGTATCTTCCTTCTGACTTGGCTAACTTTAATAGAAAAATATGCCCAAGAATCTCCTCTATCGCTGATCTAAACTGAGATTGTTTATAGAACTCTGAACATTCGCCTTCCTAATGGACCATGGAACCATAGCCTTAATTGGAGGAGGATCTGGTGTGCCCCCACCCCCCCCGCCCCCCCCATTTTTTTTGTATGTGGAGCTTCCCTATTTTAACTACATGGACTATTGCTATTAATTTTTATTCTAAGATTCTTCCACCTCATCTCCAGTGGCTTCTTTTTTTGCACATGTTTTTTCTAAAATCTTCTTCTCAACATATACCTCTGCTCCATAGCCCTTTCCTTGAGCCCTATAACCACAAAGTTGTAGATCCTCTTTGTATCAACAAGATGTATCTTCAAGTAAGATCTACAATTGTTCCTTAGAACTTGGAGATGTTACAAAAAGTTTACCTTTTGGGTGGTCAATGAAAGTTTTTATTCAACACATTGATGGTACCCCCCTTTTTTTTGGTAAGTACTTCATCAAAAACACTCTCCACAAGCCATTCTCAATCATGTAAGAGGCCAATTTCACTAAGTGGCCATGCTTCTATCAAGATGGAACAAACAACCAAACTCTCGAAGCGATTGAACAAGAAGAACATGTGTGTGTGAATATTCAAACCTATGATGCCAAATGAATAAAACTGTGATCTCACCCATTGCTTTTGACTCAACCCCCACTTATCTGAGAACCCATACTTTATTTGTCTAAGGTCTTCATTGATATTCAGTGCTCAACATTGAGATTCTATTTAGAAACACCATCATACATCCTTTTATCCCTAAATCCCAACATCTTATCAATCTGGTGAAAATTAGTAGGGCCCCAAAGTGGGTCTAGCAAAAAAAAAAATCATTTTTGGACAACTAATCCTATCAAAATGATCTACCATTCATATCGAATTGATTAGAAACAAGTTCGATCACTGAACCATCAATTATAGCTCATTTTACCATTAATCTGCACACTGTCAATTTAATGCCAGAGGCTCTTTTGATTGGCTTTAAAATTTTCTCCAAACATCTTACCAGGCTCTGGGATCTGACACACTGATTATTTGTTCCACATTCTTGCACCCTATTGAATCTTGTCTCATGATGAATTCAGGGTCAAAAGATATTTGCTGTCAAAGTTGACCTTTTAGAACCGCCTGCAAGAAAACATGTTAGAAAATGCTAAATTGAGTTTGGATTTGGCTTTGAAAACTGGGTAAACTGACACTTGGGAAGATGAGAATTGGGGCATTAGTTCACTATCACGAGGAGAATATAAAACTATGATTTAGGCTCATGACGAACAACATGATGCATTTGGCAGTCGGTTAAAGTGAGCTACTCAGAATTTAAAAACTAGAAATAGTGTCAGAAAACCATTGTTTGGAAATTGAATTGACTTGGAAAAGTGTGCAAATGGATTTGTCAAGACCTAAAAACTACCACACTTGACTTATTTTCAGAGTACAACAGAGTGGTACAATCCATTCAACCTCACCTATCATGGATTTCAATATATAACATCACAAACAAGGGTTCTGACAAATCTGCACTTGATGACACCTGTAAAAATATAGAAATTCCATTTGGAATTGCATTTGAAAACTGATCAAATGGATTTTTCATGAGTTGAAACTTGGAACATAACAAGTCTTTGACCTCTACAATGAAACACAAAAGGAATTTCAACATTTGGGTCAACTGGGTCAAAGTAATAGCACATCAAATAGGGCTTCCCAGAATTTAGAACTAATTTCATCAGCATAACATTAAAAGACCAACTTTGAGGGATTCAAAACCTAGTCAAACAGACTCAAAATGACTCAAAATGTGAAACATAGTTTCTTAGGTATGGACACTAAACACTCACAAAGTGGTGAATCATGAAACATAACTGGGCACAATATATTCAATTACAAACATGGCCTCCTATCATTGTTTGACAAAGGTGAAAATGCAGATCTAGCAAATGCTCAAAATAAAACTTCACAAAATGGCTCAGAATCTCAATTTAACTTCATGGAACATGTGGATAGGCTAAAAGGAAGGTGTTAAAAACATTAAAAACCTTAGGGACCTCAAAGGTACAATTGGGTACACATGCATTTATGGGGCTTGATATGACTCAAAATTCCAAATAGACACTAAAAATGAGAACTCAATTTTGAGCACCAATAGTGGCTCTGTCTAGGGATGCATGCCCCTTGTAGGCATGGCAAGATTTTAGATCTTTGGGTAAAGTAGACCACACCCAAAAACTTCTCTCAAACAGCTTTATTGAAAGCAAAGACAACGACTCCTACTATGTACACACAATGGCCTCGGGCCACTCAACTTCAACAAAAACCTTTACCTTTGTCAAAAACCTGATTCTCATCTGAACTTGTATGAGGTAAAGTGTAAATATTTCTTCTATCAATTTCACCAATCAGATTAGCATCATGAATCAACTCTCTTGGTAAAATTGAATCTACAACTTCACTTTCATAATGCATATAACAACTAGCTTCATTTTGTTCAACTTGTTCATTATGAAAGTACTGATCAGCATGCTCAAACATATTAGACTAAAACTGAAACTCTTCTTTATTAGACAAATCAAGCATGCTATCATTCTCAAATATGAAGGCTTCATATTCAACTTGGTGCAAATCACACATACCTTGATATTGTGTATCCTTATACATAACCAGAGAGTATTCAAGTGAGCACTCTGACTTGTACTCACACATGTCATTAATGTCATAAACTTAAACTAATTCAAGATATTCAAATGGTTCTTCACAATCAACAAAAAAATTAGTCTTTACAATAGAAAGTTCATCATAAAAATCCTTGCAAGGTGCATACAAATTTTCAATAACTATCTTATAAATCACCTTGTTCTCAATCTCATGAGATGCAATCTCATCAATACCTTCACCATCATACTCGAAAGAAGATACATCTGATCTCTTGCAGCAGTATGATAATTCATCATCATTTATATCCAACTCAACTAAATCTAAAAGCTTGCAGTTCTCCTCAAACAGTGGGTTAATAACTCCATGTAGTGATCCTTGTTGAACATCTTGACAAAACATAAGTTGACCATCATCAGGATCTTCATCATAAAAAACATTAGTGTACATTTTAAAACTATTTCTTAAACCACTATCAAGAACACTTTCATCATGTGAAGAAGAAGAATCAAAATCATCATTCGAAGACACATCATTAACTCCATCAATGAAGCATGGAAAATATGAATCAAAATTTCTTTCATTGTCTCCTTTAAGATGATTCAAATGTCTTGCAAACCTATCATTACTGATCTTATCAATAGGTGTTGATGCATTGATCTTAGGTTCACTCATGTATTGTTGAT
This sequence comes from Cupressus sempervirens, assembly GCA_028749045.1. Taxonomy (NCBI): domain Eukaryota; kingdom Viridiplantae; phylum Streptophyta; class Pinopsida; order Cupressales; family Cupressaceae; genus Cupressus; species Cupressus sempervirens. The sequence continues at coordinate 372,549,368 of CM053783.1, read as the reverse complement.
TACTACTGAATATACCCTTAAGACATTTATCCACACAACTGGTCAATTCATCCTTATAAAAAATCCTTTTATCTTCATATTGCGTAGACAAATTTTCTTCACAAGCTTCAACCTCAAGCTAACTTACATAACTCTGAACTAAAACTTCACTTTTAGATTTAGAAATAGAACTCATACCTTCATTCTTGTAAGAGTACTCACTTATGTGATTGCTTTCTTCTTACCAATTTGCATTTGATTCACATGAAGATGAACACATACTAGCATGATCTTCTTCTTGACTTGAGCAACAAGTCTCACCATTGTCTTTACATGAAGCTTCTTCATAATATATTGGATCAACAACATCACCTTTATCACTTGGAAGATAACTTTCAGCTTCTTCATACTCATATTGAGATGTTTGTCTTTCAACTTCAGAATTAATAATATTCCCAACATGATGTAATCTATCAATAAGATAATGCATTTCTTGCATATTCAACTAATCAAGTGAATCCATCTTACCATCTATTGCTGAAACATTAGAAATATGTGCACTATGTTCTTCTAACTATGACTGAGATAAGTGCGATTCATATTATCCATCTTGTATTATCTCTCCATGACATATCAGATCAGCAACATCAAGTTTGTGATTAGAGAGATAACTTCTAGCCTTCTCATTTACATAAGACTAAGATTTAGGTGCAGCATCCTCAAAATTTGAAGCATTAGTTACATCATCATACATATACTTATCATGAGAAGAACTTACTGCTGTAACTAAACTTTGATTCATAAAATCACCACAATGTTGATCCTTATCAAAGTCTGAAATATATCTTATTGCTATAACATCATGAAAATGTGTGTCGTCATTTGTAACCAAACTAACCTTACTTATACACATATTCTGATTTGAATTTTCCACTTGATTAAAACCTTCAGTAGGGGTGTTGATATTCTTATTTGAAACTAAAGAATCAATGCTATATTCCACTTTTCTTTCAAACACATTATACCGGCAATCATTCATAGCGAAATGACCTCTAATCAATCCATACTTCATATTATTCTCAATATCCCTAGCGATCACAAAAGCTTGATATAATGGCTTTTGTTCTTTATCCCTTAGTAGATAATTCATTTTCTAGTCAAATGCATCAAAATACACTACTAAACACATTTGATCATCGGGTCTATAACTCTCAAGGATTTCATTCAGAACCTTTGCAAATCTGATATTAAATTTAGGAACCAATTCATCATCCTCAATGTGAATCTTCAAAAATTTATCATAAGAATCAGATATGCTTACCCATTCTCCAAATTGCTCCATGAAGGCTAAATGCAACTCACCCCAAGATGAAATAGAATGTGTTGGTAGGAAAGAAAACCAGTCTCTAGCATCACCTTTGAAAGTTTGAACAAATAACTTCATGTGCACATCCATATGAGCAATCTCATAGTCACCCATTAAATCATTGAACAATTCAACATGATCACTAGCTGAAACAAGATGGTTCCCACTAAACTTAGGAAAAAATTTCCTAACATCATTAGGAATGACATTCGGGAAACCATGAATACCATCAAAACATAATGGCATATACCTTTTGGTAGAAATGGATCTAGGAACTTCACTAACCGGTTGCATCTTAGGTGAAATGAATCTTGACAGCCTTTAAAATTAAAGCTCAATCACCAAGATTACTTTTAGTATTCATTAATTGTAGCAGATATATACCCTTCCACCAATCTCAACTTCAAACACACTTCACAAACTTAAATACAACCAACTGAAACTTGATCTAATGAAGTGTATAAAACCTTAAAACTATTCTCCTCTTCTTATTTCTGAAACCTCACTTGACGGAGAACACATATGTAAAAATTAATTTCTTTCATGATAAAAAAAACATCATGAAAATAAAATACCTCAAGTGTTGCTGCATGAAACCACTAATATGCTGATTGGCCTAGTATTGATCTCAATTCCTCACACCACTGATCATATCCTTTGTAGAGTCCCCATTTTCTTGAGGAGAACTAAATGAAATCACAACAATGATTCAACCTTTGAAATGAATTACATCAGTAGTCACAAGCAACCACACAAACCATTAATCAAGAAACTTATAATTTCTCTTTCCCAAAAAACTAGATCTACCCACAAATACTGAAAGCCTTTGATATTAAAAAAAAACTATGCACTGGTACAGAGATTAACTTTAGAGTTGCCACTCACACTTAGTGAGAAAAGATTTAAAACAATTTTACCATTTGTAGATTCTGAACCAGACTTTATATATGGAAAACTTGTAGATCACTAATAGCTTGGAAAGAAGATACACTTCATTTTTAGATTCTTGACTCTGATTTTTACAACAATAACTTTAAAAACTAAATTGATCAAAGGTATACTCATTTCTCAACACAAATTATAGCCAATTCAAGAACTACTACTATAAGAGATTAAAGCATACCGGGGAACATGGAAATATAGTAAGGAAATGGACTAAATACATCACTTACTACTATATAAAAACTTTCTCCATGTCAGTCCTTCTATTGTGTTGAATCCATTTAAAATCTCAAGGTTTGTCTATCATGAATCTCAACACAATTCCCTAGCAGAGTCATGATTTTGTTGGCTCCTAATTCAACAGTTTTACAATCAACCAAGAAACCAAACAAGTGCATCTAAGGCTAGCAAATTCCTATGATGAATGCACCTGACTGCAGTCTTGGGCTAACTATAAGGCATAACTCCTTCTTCACTTCAGCCTCTACTAGACCTAAGCAAGTTAACCTTGAGGTTCTGATATATGGTACCAGTGCATTTAAAACATAAATCTGAACCTATTTACTGCAAATGAAAACCCTTATTTCTCCTAATAACTCATGCAATAATAGAGATATACAGTAGCTAAATGCAAATCTATGAATCACATAAGTTGAGTGAGGGTTAATCCTTTTTAGCCCACTACAAGACATGAAAAACTAAATTTATTTTGAATAAAAGATTTTGTGCAAATGACATTCATTATCAACTTGCATCTGATTTAGTGATCAGTGCCTTATCCATTGAAACATAGAGTCATTGCTAGCAGAATGACCTAACTTGTTTGCATTACAATCAAGTTTATCAATTGAAATCTCCAAATCCCATTCTTACAAAATATCCTCTTTATACACCCAGAAACCATATCAAAACACTAAAGCATTTACCTAAGCTCCTTGAGTGAGAAGCAACAACAGATCTGATACACAACTCATCCAAGCTATCTTAAATTGAATAAACCTTATTTACTCAATTACAAAGTTAATGGGATATGAAGAATTAGGAGACAGAATAAGAAAACCCAGATAATTCATTGTAAATACCCCTTTGTATTTATCCTTGGAAAGACCAAATACATAAACTGGTATCACTAAATGAAACTCTAGAGAATTCACATAATCCATCATCAATCTCCATTTATCTTAGAAAATAATAAATGAGAATGAACTAAAAATATGTATAGGTGTGGGTGTGTGGTCTTCACTACTAGAGCTCAGCTCAATAAACAGGAAGCAAAACCAATTGCATCCATGGTTTCATAGTATAACACTCGAACCCTGCTGGTATTACCCAGAGAAAACTACCAACCCCTACAATAGATGAAAGAAAGAAAGATATAGGGGGAAGGTGAATTCCCAGATCTGATCTATGCCTAACATGTGTCCACTTGGAATTCAATCTTCAGTAACTGGAAACCTCTTTCATCTTTCTACCCCTTTGATCTAATTTTGTTTTCATCATTAATCTATAACTGATTTGAAAATATCTTTGTTGAAATGATGAAAAATTGTCGAGTCATCAAAATATCTGAAACTTCATGAAATGCTTGGTAAAATTCAAGTTTTACTAAGTGAATGTGAGAAAAATGAACTCCAATTGCATTCTTACCAAGTTTTAGTGATACTCTAACTGGATTTTCAATTTTTACAAATTGCACTGAGAAGGCCCAAAATTTCACATTTCTAGCTATAACTCAAACCAGTGAGCACCTGTGCAAAAAAGAATTCCATAATCTGAAAGTTCGTCATCTCACTATTCTGGTGATATATAACATTGCAATTTTTGTCTTCTAGAAACTCATTAAATCCTAATTTGAAAAAATGCCCCTCTATTACAAAGCTCAGGTCTACAACTCTGATTTTGAATTTTCAAAAATCTAAATAATCTAAAGTTTAAACTATAGATTAAAAGCCTTCTTGAATTTAAAATAAAATCACTGAATGTGCATCCACTTTGTAAAAAATAATTAAAACTTATATTTTATTTCCTTTACATTTTCCCTTGCTCTTTGCATCCAGGGTCAAACTTCCATTGACTTCTTGCCACATGTCTACCTCCTATTGGTCCACCAAGTTGCCTCATAATCACCCAGATAGCATGTACATGTCACTGCCACTTGTCGAGCTTTCATTCGCTGACTCAAATTGCCACATCATCCCACCTTGTCATATCTCGTGCTGACCTAATGTACCACCTTACCATGCACCCTGGGCCATCTGCCATGTGGCACCTGAGGGCATGCCCGCATTACTTAACATCTGTGCAACTCTATTCACAGTATAACATAGTGGTACAACACTGATCAAACTGATCAAATAAAAATCATCATGAGCTTAAACTTGGAACATAACAAGTCTCTAACCTCTACAATGAAACACAAAAGGAATTTCAACATTTGGGTTGATTGGGTCAAAGTTATAGCATGTCAAACAGGGCTTCCCAAAATTGAGAACTAATTTCATCAGCGTGACAACATTAAAAGACCAACTTTGAGGGATTCAAAACCTTGTAAAATAGACTCAAAATGACTGAAAATCTCAAACATAGGTTCTTGGGTATGGAAACTAAACACTCTCAAAGTAGTGAATCATGAAACATAACTAGGTGTGAGATATTGAATTGGAAACATGGCCTCCTATCGTTGTTTGACACTTTGGTGAAAATGCAGATCTAGCAAATGCTCAAAATGAGACTTCACAGAATGACTTAGAATCTCAATTTAACTTCATGGAACATGTGAATGGGTGAAATGGAAGGTGTTAGAAATATTAAAAAAATTGAGGGGCCTCAAATGTATAGTTTGGTACACATGCATTTATGGGCATTTATGGGGCTTGATTTGACTCAAAATTGCAAATAGACACTCAAAATGAGAACTCAATTTTGAGCACCAATAGAGTGTTGTATACTAAGGTACACGTAGTCTAAGTGAAGCCTAGAACAACCAAATATTATGACTATCGTGAGATGGAGTATAATAAACACTAGAGTATAAGAACAAGACAATTGAGAGATGAGACTAGTTAAAGTATAGACCATGAGTCATCAGTCAAGCAAGATGTTGCTATTTGGGACTATTTACAGATAGAGAAAAGATAAACTAATGTAGGAAAAAAATTAGACACAGAGTGTGGATAGCTTGAATAAATTGATTTGATAGTTTTGATTCAAGATCCCACACGAAGAACCTCTAGGAGGCACACAAGAAAGCACACAGGCACAAATGGATTCTCAGAACAACAATTTAAACTCGCATGAAGATGTGTTATAGGCAACGTGAAGAAGTGTTAGGATTTAGCAGATAGGATAGAATGCTATTAAAAAGATCTTGCACAGAGATGTGCAAGTACTTGTGTGAGGATTTGGATAGAACCACGTGAAGAATTGATAGGACAAAAAAAGTACTTGCATGAAATGTTGCAAACTATGCACGAAAATTGAGACCAAACTAACAACTAAACTAGATTTTGAAAATTTCAAACTACTATGAATGGATTGTTGGTTGGTTTGATAGATTTTAAACAAAACACAAGCTTGAATTTCAAGTTGTGAAGTAGTTTTGAGTTTCAAACAAGAAAACGTGTTTTGAAATAGGCATTAGAAGCAAGCAATAGTCAAATACAATCCAACTAAGCACAAAGCAACTCAAAGGGATGGGGGAGTCTTGACTTCTAGTTCGTTTAGATAGGTTTGGACATGTTTAAGACTTGACAAAAAACTTGCTTTATCCTTAAAAAACCAAAAATGGTAGAGAAAGAAAAACTAGGAGAGATTCTTCCCCCTACTTACACAAAGATTATGCCCCCTTTCAAAGGTGAACCGGGTAGCCTCTTGTCATAAGCCATCATTGGGGTTGATATTTAGATATATATGGACAAATATAAATAAAAAACCAATACTCTTAAAATTATTAATAGTAAATAAAAATATATTCATTAAATTGAGTTTTATAATGGTTAAAAATACACAGTAAATCAAAATATATTTAAAATGAATTGTATAATGGTTATGAATACATAATTATCAAGTATATGGCTAATAAAATGTGTTTAGTATATTAATAATGATTGGATATAAAGATTATAAATTTATCAATGTCAAAAATAATATATAATATTAATATACACATATTATCATTTAACTTAATTATTAATACAATGGAACTTAAATTAAGTAGTAAAGGTTATAAATAGCTAGCATTACTTCACACTATTTGGATATAGTATTTAATGTGGAAGAGTAAGAGGAAGGAGGGGATAGACATTTTTGGGATGGAAGTTGGATTGAATGCAAATCTGAGCTGATGGTTCATAAAAATCAAGGAAGTATAGTTGCAACAGGTTTTAAGAAAATTTCAAATAGCCACTCACACCCTAATTACCGTGCAATAATGGAAAGGAAGATCAATACACAAACCCTAAAATTGTAAGTGATAAAGAATAGTGTAATGTTATGACATCATTATTACTTTATTTTAAAGATGAAAACCTAGTTGGTATGATATTAATGGGATGAGATGATGATATTCTAAAATAGCATTTAATTACAAGAAACCCTAATTTGATAAGAATGAATATAAAGATTAAATGGGCAGTTTAATGCCATTAATTATAGATTTTGGGATACAAAAGGAACAAACCCAACTATATGTTAAATGAACAAAGTAATCATATGTTTTTGATACTGAATAAACAACTTAATTATGAAAGAAATAAACATGTTTCAATGTTCAAATTAAGTTATCACATTATTATAGAAAAAAAAATGAATACAAAAAAAAGAGAGAAATAAATAAATAAAATAAGTTGATTAAGAAATGATGATCCCTAAGAATTGCATTCAGTAAGAACTAGTTAGGTAAGAGGGTAGAGTTGAGTCTTAAGGCAAGAGGAGGGGAAAATGCTCTCTCTTGGGTTTAGGTTTATTGAGCTATGGGACCTCACTACAATGTTTGAGGACTGAGGTATGGTATAACATCTAGGCATGGTGAGGGATGGAAGGCTCACATTTGAAAGGTGAGGACTCGGGGTCTTGTCAAGCCTTTAATGTGGTGTCTTTGTCCAATCTCTGAATGACCTAGCCTATAAGTACAATGTAATAGTCTTGGAAGGAAAATATATAAAGAATTATTTTATTCTATTTTAAATTAATACAATAATAAACCTTGGACTGATTATTTGGAGTTAATAGGGTAATATTATAAGCCATTACAAGTGGGGACATTATAGTGGTATCAAAGCATGATCTTGCCATCTTGTAGAGTTAAAGAGGATATAGAAAAATAATTTATATCAAAGACTAATGTAGAAACTTAATCACTATTAGAAAGGATTCAAACATACCCATGATGGTAACCTAATAATTTGGACTAAAGGAAATATATATTTCAACTCAAGGAAAGAAATTATCTAATTGTTTAAGGACAAGCAATTTAAGGAAGCGTGGTTTGTCATATCCCCATTTGAAGATAGAATTTTAATAATCATTAGATAAAAAAATGTTATTAAATAAATAAAAAAATTATATTAATACTAATACAAAATTACAAAACAAAAAAATAATTATTATTTAATCTATATTATTATGAAAAAAATATTTAGTATGATATTTTAAATAATTAAAATAATAATAAAATTTCAATGAGTAAAGAAATAAAAAAAATTAAATACAAGAGACAATACTATAGAAAGTATGTTAACTTTGTAAATAGAATTTAATAATAAATAATAATAAACACAAATAAGTAAGTAAATAAATAATATAACATAGAATAATATAAATTAACTAAATCTAATGAAAAGTCCAGAGAGATTTAATAGATAGACATGACTCTTTAAAATTAAGATATAAAAGGGAGGAGATTTTATTTTAGAGATGGAAAAAGAAAGGAGGAAAAGAGAGGAGTTTAGAAAGGAAAAATGGAAGAGGAAAGTAATATCATGAAGAAAATAAGGAAGTGACTTTTTGAAAAGGTATGAATGATATTGAAAGGATGTGAAACTTCGAAAGGGTCATAATTATGAATAGTTGTGACTCTTCAAAAATATTGTGATTGTAAAGTATTGGGATTTTTCCAAAGGATTTTAGTTATGAAGTGTTGTAATTTTTTGAAAGGATTATAGTAATGAAGTGTTGTGACTTCTCAAAGGATTTGTATTCTGAAAGGTTGTGACTCTTGGAAAAGAAGAAATGAAAAGTACATTTTTTCATTTCCTTGAATTAGAAAATGAAGAGTTTTTTAAATTAAATATAGAGTTTAGACAATCTAGAAGGAATAATTCATTAAAGGGCCAACTAAGGATAGAGCCACATAGACCAAGAAAAGAAAAAGGTAATAAGGTAAACTTTTATGATTTAAAATATTGTTTAATATTAATTATGATAATAATGAGGTAACATAATTATATAGAAATACCAAGGCAATAAGAACGAACATTTTCTTTCATTTTACATAATAAAATAAAATAAATAAACATCTAATCGATGTAATTGATTAAGAAATGATAATGACTTGAAAATAATCCCAAGAATTACATTAATCAGTAAGAACTAGGTGTATAAGAGGGTAGGGTTGAGTCCTAAGGCAAGAGAGGGGAATATACTAACTATTGGGCTTAGGTTTATCAAGCTATGGGACCCCACCAATATGTTCGAGGACTAAGGTATGCTATAGCATCTAGGCATGGTGAGGGACGGAAAGCACTCATTTGGAAGGTGGGGACCAAGGTCTTATGAAGCCTTTAATACGGTCTCCTTGTCCAATCCCTAAGTGACCTAGCCTATATGTACAATGTAATAGATTGGGTAGTAATATATACAAATATAAATAATAAATTGATAATGCAATAATAACCTTTAAATTGATTAATTGGAAAAAAAAAGGGGACGCTATTATAAGCCCTTACAAGTAGGGACATTATAGTCTATCATAAGCCATCATTAATGTTGATATTCAAATATATATGGACAAATATAAATAAAAAACCAATGCTCTTCAAATTATTAATAGTAAATAAAAATATATTCATTAAAATGAATTGTATAATGGTTATGAATACATAACTATCAAGTATATGGTTAATAAAATATGTTTAGTATCATTAATAATGATTGGATGTAAAGATTATAAATTTATAAATATCAAAAAACAATATACAATATTAATATACACATATTATCATTTAACCTAATTACTAATACAATGGAACTCAAATTAAGTAATGAAGGTTATAAATAACTGGCATTACTTCAAACTATTTGGACATAGTATTTAATGTGGAAGAGTAAGAGGAAGGAGGGGGAAAACATTTTTGGGATAGAAGTTGGATAGAATGTGAATCTGAGTTGATAGTTCATAAAAATTAATGAAGTACAACTACGGAAATTTTTAAGCAAGTTTTGAACAGCCACTCACACCCTAATTACTACAAGCAAAGGAAAGGAAGATCGATATGCAAACCCTAAAATTGTAAGTGATAAAGAACAATGTAATGTTATGACATCATTATTATATTATTTTTAAGATGAAAACCTGATTGGTATGATATTCATGGGACAACATGATGATATTCTAACATATCATTTAATTATAGGAAACCCTAATTTGATAAGAATGCATATAAATATTAAATGGGTAGTTTAATGTTATTAATTATATATTTTGGGATATGGAAGGAACGAACCCAACTATGTGTTAAATGAACAAAGTAATCATATGTTTTGATACTGAGTAAATAACTTTCATGTATATATAAAATAAACAAATTAATTGTATGATGAAAATAAACAACTTAATTATGAAAGAAATAAACATGTTTCAATATTCAAATTAATTTATCACATTGTTATAGAAAAAAAAATGAATACAAAAAAAAGAGAGAAATGAATAAATAAAATAAGTTGATTAAGAAATTATGATGCCCAAGAATTGCATTTAGTAAGAACCATGTGGGTAAGAGTGTAGAGTTGAGTCCTACGGCAAGGGGAGGGGAAAATGCCCTCTGTTGGGTTTAGGTTTATCAAGCTATGGGACCCCACCACAATGTTCAAGGACTGAGGTATGGTATAACATCTAGGTATGGTGGGGGATGGAAGGCTCACATTTGAAAGGCAGGGTCCTAGGGTCTTGTCAAGCCTTTAATGGGGTGTCCTTGTCCAATCTTTGGATGACCTAGCCTATACATACAATGTAATAGTCTTGGAAGGAAAATATATAAAGAATTATTTTATTCTATTTTTAATTAATACAATAATATACCTTGGATTGATTATTTGGAATTAACAAGGTAATATTATAAGCCATTACAAGTGGGGACATTGCTGTGGTTTTTATTTGGCTTCCATTTGTATTGATCCCTAGTGACTCTACAAGTGGAGTTGAGACCAACAACCCACACTAGCATCTAAAAGTGCACACACTTTGTTAGCAAGACAGGGGCTAGTGCCAAATAGTCCAATAGATAGAGCCTCTCCTTGATATGTGATACCAAGAATGAAGGAGAGGAAATTAATATAGCTTTGGAGTCTTTTGCTCTACAAAGCTTCTTTATTTTAGTGAGTTGGAATCTCTAGTGAAAATCGTGTGCTCACTTGGGTCATTCCCAAAGGTTGGATCACTCTAGCAGGTACGCACTCTAATGGATTGACTTTGACTAGTGCTTTGGATCTAAGGGTCAAAGTTTATGATTTCCCTCAAGGGGAAAGAGCATACTCCTCTACCTCATTTCCTCACCCAAACATGCAAGACATTTTAATGATTGAGTTAGCTTAATCAATCCCACCTTGGCCTATTCCAAGACTTTGATCCCTTAAAAGGAATCATCATCTCTTCATTAAAGGATTCATTTGGGAGAACCATTAACTTGCTTGCCTCCCTCAAATGTCATCTTTTAGAGGCTCCTAGATTTTTTATTCACCTTTTGTCATGACTTCCAAGTGGTGAAGAGCATACTCCCTTATTCCTCTGTCTTGCACCCTACGAAGTTCACAAGCCCTAATTAGACTGTGCTTTGAAAGCAAGAAAAAGAGACATTGCTTTAGTGGGTTTTAAGATTGGTCTTTGACAAATGCATGTTTGACACTGTCCTACAAACACACTGTCAGTTCATGTTTGGGAAAGTTTGTGTAAAGGAGTCTTTGTCAAATGTCCTACAAACAACTGTTAGGCTGTAGAAAATTAGAAAATAAGAAATAAAAATTCTTTAGAGAAAATACATTAATGAAAAATGATCAACAACATAGTGAAAAACTGTTTCTTAACTGTGTTGTTTCAAGATTTTGTGTGAAATCTTGCATAGCTATGCATGAATTCTTTCACTTATATGCATGAGAAAATGAGGTGCCATGCGAGACTTGGGAAATAGGACACTTTTTTACATAAGGAAGTGGACAAAGATTGGCAAAACCATCAAATTTTCATTCAAAAATGAGATTTCCTATGCAAAAATCTAGAAGACTATATGTGCAAGTATGACAAAATGATGAAAATGTTAGAAAATAAGATAGATGAGGCCAAAAAAATTGGTTTTCTTGGCCCCACAGTGGGTACCAGAAATGTATACATGAAAATGTGACCTCTTACTCTTTCACCTACACTTCAACATGGTCATTAGATGCATATTCATCTTGGAATAAACATGGAGTTGTTTATCCAAGACACTTGACAATGCAACTTGTTTCCTTCTAACTAGAAAGATTATGCCTATATGCTCTCAAAATGAGGAGCAGGCAACCAAACCTTTCTAGAATGAAGGATTTGTGCAATGTATATATGATAATATATTTAATCCAAATGAGCAATGCAATTTACACTAATAACAAATAGAAATTTAAACTATATGAATGCATTTTAATCTAGATGATGTTTAAAATGGTAAACAATATAACAACTAGAAATCTAATGAGTATTTAGTCTAACAACAATTCAATGCAATTCATTTTCCAATCTCTATGATCAGTGATTAGGAGCCTCTTATATAGAAAGCCCAAAATTCATCAACATTCATGATTAATTGGGATGAACGATTGAGATCAAAGAGGAGATTCAGTTAAAATGGAAACTTCTTTATGCAAGTGAAGTTAACTATTTCAAATCTAAGTGTGATGAGTAGTTAATTGAGCTTTTCATAGTGTGAGAATAAGTTAACTAAATTAATTCCAATTCAACAGGTAGTTCACTCAGAGTTTCCATTTTGGAACTATAGAGAATATTTTTGAAGAGATTATTTAATTTAATAAGATCAGATATGACCTCGTAAATTCCTTTTTCATTTAATTGCACAATCTCCTTCAATTAATTAAAGTGAACATAATAATTAAATTAAATATTTCTAATTCCTTAGTACATTAGCCTTAGGAAATAATTTAATTTAATTAAAGTACAAACATTTTGAATTAAATTAAATCTTAAATAGGTTTAATGTGACTAATTTGATTCAATACTTTAGGAATTAAATAAGTAGCATGGTTAAATGTAGATTAGGGTTTCTAGCATTTGACAATTAAGTCAAGTAGTGAAATTTAGAATAAGAATTTCCTATTAAAATAGGACTTTAGGGTTGATCAGAATAGACTAGAATTGGTTGTCATGGCAATGAGACAATTTTGGGGTATTATAGATATATTACCTTTAAATTAAATATTAATGCAATAAAGGTTGTTAGAAAGTTAAAAGAAATGCTAAAAATAATTAACAAATATGTACTTAATATTTTAACTACCTTCCTCATATTGGTGCCAACACAACAAAAGTTGGCTAAGTGTGATAATTTTGAGGTGATTTCAGAAAACTATAGGAAATTTTAATCATTTGTTGTCATGAGTGTTTGGTTACCAAGGGGTCATGGTTGGGGTTGAGAATTTGAATGGCATTTGGAGGAATGGACAAAGGCATAAAGAAGAGTCAATGAAAATCCTGAATCCTAATGCTTACCCTATGAGGGAGGTAACATATCATGAATTTTACTCAACACTTTAGCTACTTTCTTTGAAAATTGAGTTTGAGCTTCTCTCATTCAATCATATTAACATTCTTTTCTTCTTTGTAATTCTTTGCTTTTACACACTTCATCCAATAGTATACTTCCTTTCCATTGTTAGTAAAAAAATGGTGCAAAAATGCTTTTTGAATGCCAAATTAATAGAAAAATATGCAAGAACAAAATTGCAAAGATGTGCATGTAAAATAAATACTAGGCATATCGAACATAAGACATAGAGAAAATAACATTTGACATGGGAAACCCTTTCAGGAGAAAACCCACCACTATAAAATCCCTAAGAAATTTTTTATTATAGTATAAAGTTGCATACAAAAAAATCTTTGATTTTTGCATAGGATTAGATTTACTTTACAATCAACCTGATTTCAACAACCTTATTCATGAAACTTGTAGCCATTTATATACACTACAATTCATTGAAGAATTCCATAAAGAAATAGTTACATTATAGAACTGTCTACCATCCATCAATCATAATGGATGCCTTTAGCGATGTGGATGCTTCAGTCACATGGATGCTTCAATCACTCTAGACTCCTTCTATGATAGTCTATCACATAGATTGTTCAGTCACTCTAGTCTCCTTCGGTGACACTCAGTCATGTGGATGCTTCTGTCATTGTGTAGTGCCCACCCCTAGTTTTCTGTTCAATTATTATTGCTAGACTCTTTTAGGATGCTTTATGTTTATTCTTGATGATCAATGACATTGTTTTCTAGATTGTTAGATACTATTTCATTACGAGTTAGTTATTTCATGTATGCATGATTATACTTTGATGATGATTGTTTATAATGATTTTAATTATTTAATGATGTTAGTTAGATGAATTTTTTATATGTGGTTTCTATGGATACTTACCTCATACTTGCATGTGTATTGTAATGCCCCACCAAGGGATCCAAAAGAACTAACCTAAAGTTTTACAGAGGTTGCCAAACATGTTCTTTTTAAAGAATAACATATACGACAATTATAAAATAGTAGAAGCAATAACATACAATCATACATAACCAACACATAATAGATTATACATTCCTTAAGGATCCCAAGATATTGAATCACATTTAAATTTAAATAATACTAAGTCCAATAACACATCCACATAAAAGAATATCTACAAGCTCAAATCTATTTAAATAATATACATTTGTTCCATATGCCACTTGGCAATAATTGAAATGCATAATCATCCACTCTACATGTCACAGGTTATGAAAAGCTAAAAGAATATACATTTATTTAAAATAAATTACATCATCCCTTTCTGATCCATGAAACAAAATACAATTTACACTAAGTAAAATCATCCATCATAATACATAAAGATAGAATGAAAGGATATGTAGAACAAGGAACTCCATCCATGGCAACCATAGATAGATCCCAGTGGTAAAAGTAAAAAGCACTACCACCTAACCTTGTGCTAATCCAAAAGGGTCCACTCCCACCATCTTGAGGAGATAGTCTCAAGTAGTAAATAAGATAACAATCCCAAAAATCAAAAGTAATATCTAGGTCAAGGAAAATGCCACAAGTAATCTAACTAAAATGTTCCAAGATAATATGACATCTAAACCCAGAGGCTACAAGACATGTAGGGAATCTATAATGCTAATGGGAAAGTGTCATCACATGAGCCAACTCTAGGATTCCCTTGCTATTCTTTTAATACTTTGGCCCCCTAGTGACTTTATGTGGCACTACTATCCTTTCATACTGATAAAGCATACTAAAAATGTATGGTCACAACCAATCATCCTCCCCCTATCATCCTACTTTGGACTAGGACTCGAGGCATGGGAAAGTAAAGACAAAGGCGCTTATTATGTTCATTTTGTTCTCATTTAGTGTAGTGTTTTCACTTATTAACTACTTACAAGGGTTACCTGTTGGCCTCTTTAGGGCCTCAGTCTCTATTGCAAGCCACTTCCCAACTTAACATATAGATAACCTACCCTAAGCTCAGCAAAGAAAAAAGATCTCAAAAGACCACAACCATAAATCAGTTCTCTAAACAAGCAACTGGCAAGTATAGAAATTACTTAGTCAAAGTACAACATCACAAATACAATCATCCTAATATGAATGATCCAAGAAGGTACACATAAGTCAAAACATAATCATCACATATAATCACCAAAATAATACTTCTTGGCCTCTAGTAAACATCCTAGGACTGGTCAACACTCTAGTCAACCCAAACCCAAAACCTAAGATAACATACAATTAATAGTGTAGTTTCATAGTTTTATTTGATTTTGAAGACACACAGTCCAAGTTAATAGTAAGGTTTAAGTTTTTGTTTCAATGTAAGTTTTCAAACAGACAAGATTTACATTTTACCATTACAACCTAACCCATTTCTTGTGTTTGAACACATTGCACAATTACCTTTATCTTATGAGATTACAAGGATACAATTAAATATTATAAGATGACTTCAAAAAAAATCTCTATATAAATTATTAAAATAATAATTATTGATCAATAATTAAAATTACTATGATTTTATTAGCAATGAAAATTATTAAATAATAATATAATTGAATAAACTCAAACATTACTAAATAATATTTATTATTAATTAAAACTTAATTAAACTTAATTAATTTAATTAATTTAATACTTTTTAAAAAAAAAACTATATAAAAAAAGTATTCATCATTAATCAATTAATGAAAAAACTTATTAATAATTTTTTAAAAATAAATAATATTAATTTTATAAAATTTAAATTTAAAAAACCAAATTACAACATGTTTATGGCCCGCTCATTAGCTTTTAAAGGTTTTAGTCATGTGGCCGTAGGCAGTAGTATTAATATTGCTACTACATGCAGTAGTAATTCTGCTACTCATAGACCTATCAAGGTCGGGACAAAGGGTTGGAGTGTGGGGTTTGGTGGCCCCGCCCTCATGCTTTTTATATTATTATTTTTTTATAAATTTAAAACTCCCCCTTGTATTAATGTGGATTTTTTTTTTAATAAATAAAACAAAACACATTTCCATTAATCCATTTTTTAATACATACATACATACATACATACATACATACATACATACATACATACATACATACATACATACATACATACATACATATATATATATATATATATATATATATATATATATATATATATATATATATATATATATATATATATATATGTATATATAATTTATTCAAGGAAATTTATGAAAATACTCTAATAGAGAAATTTTGATTCACTGATTGATTTAATATTCCATAATTTTGATTTTATTTTTCAAAACCTTTCCTAATTAAATTAACAACTCTTTTGTCTACAGAATGTGAGTTTTCTAATGTGTCAATTCCCATAATATACATAGAATTTGATGTGACTATCAATATAATTCACAATGAAAGATTCATCACAAATAAATTTTGGAAATAGATTCAACAAACATGATATAGATAGGAATTTCAAAGACTATAATTTATTGTACGAATAAAACACATGATTCTTCTTGAATCTGATGCTAATACGTAACCACCCAAAGATTGTGAGAAATTTTTCTTTTCTCTCAAAACTTTCTTTCTGAAAATCCTTCCTTCAAAATCCTAGTCCTTGCGAAATGAACTCTCAATCTCTGATAAGGAGTTCTCCCCTAAACTCGGGGCACTAATTGTGCAATCACATGAGGGAACTTTTTGATTACAATCTTTTCTAATCTTTAATTACATTTTGGATATTCATGCACACTTTTATAATTCAATTTAAAATATCTTTATTAAATTAATTTCTCTTTCTCTCTTTAATGAATTTTTGAAGCAACTTTTTTTGATAAAATATTTATTAAGGTAAATAATAATAATATTTAACATTTATTTTAAAATGATCTAAATATATTATTATTAAATTAAATTAATATTATTACACTCTAAAATTAGAACTGTATATTTCTCTTTGAATTTAATTCTTCTATTTAATTATTTTCTCTATTAATTAAATATAATTAAATATTGAAATTATCTTAATAATTTTCTATTAAATTAAGTCATTAAATATTCTTTTATTTTTACTTAATCAATAGAAAGATCACCAAAGAGCTACATGATGAAATATGAAACCCCATCATAAAACACAACATACAAGATCAAACTCAAGGGTTATAATCATGAATTTACATCATACGAGGAATTTGAAAGGGTAAATTTTTTTAATCAGTAAACGACCAAAGCTTAGATTAATTTTTATTATTTCTTGGAATTAATTGTTATTATAAGTTAAGCAAAGGTAGATTCGAACCCAAGACCTCTCACATGAGAGGCTTGCAAGTTGCCATTGCATTGTAGGCTTTTACCTAATTCGAAAGGGTAATCATCTCAAATACTTGTCCTAATTTTCTAAGACAACTGGTTTTAAGGTTAGGATTTGAACTCAAGAATTTATCTCCCCTCTCTTATGATTGAGATATTGTGATAGGGTACACTCATCCTAACAATTCAGGGAAGTCGATACCTAGTACTAGCAATCTATGTAAAATTCACACATATATACACAATATTCTAAATGGGTAATGATAGGAAGTGGTGCATCATGTAGATCCCAACTAGTAGGTGACTATGACTCCCTTCCTCAACCACATCATAAATGTCAAACATAAATGCACACCATACACATCAAGCATGGGGTAAGTCTTAATAGAAAATACATATAAATCATTCATCTAACAAACATTATCAAATAACTGAAAATCACTACATGAACATAGATATCATCATCAAGGTATAATGATGCATACATGAAATAATTGGTTAAAAAGTAGTCTTATCATATAATCATCTATGTATGAAAATAATATCAATAATCTAGAAAATAATGTTACTAATCATCAAGCATAAACATAAACTGGCCTAAAGAATTTAGCAATAATAACTGAAAGTAAACTAGGGGCAAGCACTATGTTCACCCCCCTAGACTTAGGCTTACTCATGGAAGCCTACAAGAAAGGTAAAACTAAAAAATTCATTTTGCAGGTCCCATTGGACCCTTTCCCCTTGTAGGAGGACATGACTCTACCAAGAACACTTTTTGTAACCTACCCATGTCTCCAACTGTAGGCTATAAAGCTACAGGTCTCTAGTCTAAGAATTTTGATTTCCATTGAGGGCAATGGGATGACTTGTGTCTGCATTGTCTACATGAGAAATACTCTCCGTCAAAATTCTTCTGCACTCTAGGTGCACTAGATTGCTAAACACTACACCCAGTAAAATAAGAATGAATATTTTGAGACGGTCGGTCATATTGGTTGTGCTTATTACATTGAGAGTGCTCAGTATCCCTAGACTATGATCAAACACCACCACTTTGAGTTGGAAGATAAGGTCCTTCCTACTATTGATTACCTCTAGAAGGAGGTTTCCTACTATCACTCTAGTTGTTGTTACCCTTGGATCCAGATACTATAGGTGCTCCCACAAAACCTCCCTATCCTAGGGTAACACTTTTCTCTACAAGTATGGCTTGATGTACTACATCTTTGAGGGTTTTAGGTTCAAATACCTTAACACCCCCAACTGGACGGTTGTTCAAACCTACATGATGAAATGTTAAGTCAATTGTGCTAGTTTATCACTAATTCTCACACAAGGCATTAGCTCATAGAATTTATGCCCATACTCTACTACAGTCATAGTGAACTCTCTCATGTTGTGGAATTCATCTTCTCTCTGCTAATTCCATTCTTTTGGTATGAATTGCTCATGGAAGTTTTCCAAAAATAACTCCCATTTGACATTGTTCATGTTTATACCTAGTTTTTCCTCTTTGATAGTCCAACATGTTGCTCCAAAGAGTTCTAGGTTGGTGATAGCAAATCTCGCTTTGACATTAGTGTCCAAGTCCCGAATGGTAAAAACCCTATCAAGACCAATAAGCCACTACTCAATTATATAACCTGAACCCAACCCATTAAAGGGTTTGACCTTGGACCTCTGAATGTGTTTCATCTAAGTAGCTATAATAGATCTATGTTTGTCCCTTTAAGGGATCCTAGACCTAGGTCTAATCCCATTACCTATCTAGTGTGCTCCATCCTAACCAATACCCTAAAGATGAGGTAGGAAATCCATGATGGTCTTCATCATTTGCTTTAGGCCAAGGGATTCAAAAGAGCTATCCTAAAGTTTTACTAAGTTTTCTTGAAACATTTTTTTTTAAAGAATAACATATACAACAATTATAAAATAGTGGAAGCAATAATATACAATCACACATAAGAACAACATAATAGATTAGATTCCTTAAGCATCCCAAGATATTGAATCACATTTAAATTTAAATAATAATATGTGCAATAACACATCCACATAAAAGAATATCTACAAGCTCAAATCTATTTATACATTTGTCCTGTATGCCACTTGGCAATACTTAGATGCACAATCATCCATTGTACATGTCATAGGGTATGAAAGACTAAAAGAATATACATTTATAAAATAGATTACATGATCCCTTTCTGATCCATGAAACAAAATATAATACAAGAAGTAAAATCATCCATCATAATATACAAAGATAGAATGAAAGGAAATGCAGAACAAGGAACTCCAACCATGGCAAAAATGAATGGATCTCAATGGTAAAAGTAAAAAGCACTACTACTCGACCTCATGGTAACCCAAAAAGGTCCACTCCCAATGTGCTGAGGAGATAGTCTCAAGTTCCAAACATGATAACAATCCAAAAAAAGAAAATTATTATCTAGATCAAGGAAAACCCTAAAAGTAATCTAACTCAAAGGTTCAAAGAAAATACGACATCTAAACCAAGAGGTTACAAGATATATAGGTAATCTATAATGTTAGTGGGCAAGTGCCATCACATGAGCCAACTCTAGGGTTACCCAACTAGTCATTTAATCCTCTAGCCCCTAGTGACTCTATGCAGCACTAGTATCCTTTCATATTGAGAAGGCATACTAACTATGCATGGTCACAACCAAGTGTCCTCTCTACTCCCATGTAGTCTGTACTTGGACTTCAAGCATGGGAAAGAAAAGACAAAGACTATTATTAGGTTCATTTTACTCTCATTTAGTGTAGTGTTTTCACTTATTAACTACTTACAATGGGTTACCTGTCAGCCTCTTTAGCACCTCAACCTCCATTACAAACCACTTCCCAACTTAACGTATAGATAACCTAACCTAAGCTTAGAAAAAAAAAAAGATCTCAAAAGACTAAAACCATACATTAGTTCTCTAACCAAGCAACTGACAAGTATAGAAAATACTTATTCAAAATACAACATCACATATATGATCATCCTAACAGGATTGATCCAAGAAGGTACACATAAGTCAAAACATAATCATCATATATAATCACCTTAATAATACTTCCTGGCCTTTGGTAAACATCCTAGGACTGGTCAACACTCTAGTCAACCCAAACCCAAAACATAAGACAACATACAGTTAACAATGTAGTTTCATAGTTTTATTTGATTTTGGAGACACAGTCCAAGTTAAAAGTAAGGTTTAGGTTTTCATTTCAATGTATGTTTTTGAGTAGATAAGATTTACATTTTATCCTTACAACCTAACCCATTTCTCGTGTTTGAACATATTGCACAATTACCTTTATCTTATGAAATTGCAAGGATTAAAATTAAATATCATCATATGACTTCAAAATAATGCTCTATATAAATTATTAAAATAATAATTATTGATCATTAATTAAAATTACTACAATTTTATTAATAAGAAAAATTATTAAATAATAATATCAATAAATAATCTCAACTGTTACTAAATAATATTTATTATTAATTAGAACTTAATTTAACTGAATTAATTAAATTAATTTAATAATTATTTAAAATAAACTATATAAATAAATTATTAATCATTAATCAATTAATAATAAAAACTTTTTAATTAATTTTTTTTGTAAATAATAATTAATTTTATAAAAATTAAAATTTTAATAAATAAATAAAACTAAATTACAATGCATTTATGATGCACCGACCGACCATTAGAGGCTGTTGCCATGCAGCCACAAATGTGACTGTTGTGTGCAACAATACATCTAATGTGTGCAATCCTATCAAGGTTGTGATAGAGGGTTGGGGTGTGGGGTTTGGTGGTCCCACTCCCACCCTTTTTATATTATTATTATTACTCATAAATTTAAAACTTTTCCCCTGTATTAATATGGATTCAATTTTTTTCTGTAAATGAAACAAAATAATATTTCCATAGATCCATTTTTTAATATATATATTTTTTAAGAAATTTGTGAAAATACTCTAATAGAGAAATGTTGTTTTAGGCTACAAAATGAGGGTTTTCTAATGTCTCAATTCTCATAATAAAGACAGAATGTGATATGAATATCAATATAATTTACAATGAAAGATTCATCACAAATGAATTTTGGAAAATAGATTTCACAAATATGATGTAGATAGGAATTTCAAAGAACATAATTTATTGTGCAAATAAAACACAAGATTCTACCTGAATCTGATGCTAATACACAACCACCCGAAGATTGTGAGAGAATTCTCTTTTCTCTCAAAACCTTCTTTCTGAAAATCTCTCCTCCAAAATTCCAGTCCTTATGAAATGAATTCTCAATATCTAATAAGGAGTTCTCCCTTAAATTTGTGCCATTGATTGTGCAATCTCTTAAGGGAACTCATTGGTCGCAATCTTTTCTAATCTTTAATTACTTTTTGGATATTCATGCACACTTTATGCAATTTAAAATATCTTTATTAAATTAATTTCTCTTACTCTTTAATTAATTTTTGAAGCTTTTTTTTAATAAAAATATTTTTTAACTTAAGTAATAATATTTAACATTTATTTAAAATGATCTCCTAAATATATTATTAAATTAAATACATATTATTACACTCTAAAATTAGAACTATATACTTTTCTTTAAATTTAATTCTTCTATTTAATTAATTTTATAATTAATTAAATATAATTAAATATTGAAATTATCTTAATAATTTTCTATTAAATTAAATCATTAAATGCTCTTTTAATTTGATTTAATTAATAGAAAGATCAGCAAAGACCTATATGATGAAATATGAAAACCCATCATAAAATACCACATACAAGTTTAAACTCAAGGGTTATAGCCATGAATTTATATCATAAGATGAATTTGAAAGGGTAATCATCTCAGATACTTGTCCTAATTTTCTAGGACAATTATTTTTAAGGTTAGGATTTTGACTCAAGAATTTATCTCCTCTCTCTTACCATTGATATATTGTGATAGAGTATGTTCATCCTAGAAATTTAGAGAAGTTGATACTCAATACCTACAATCTACATAAAATCCATGCATGTAGACACGCAATATTCTAAACTAAAGAAGCAATGAGAGGAAGTGGTGCATCATGTAGATCTCGACTAGAAGCTAACTACAACTCCCTTCCTCAACCACATTGAAAATATCAAACATAAAGAAAACAAAAGATGCACACCATACACATGAAAGTATGAGATAAGTATTAATAGAAAATGCATATAAATCATTCATATAACTAACATCATTAAATAACTAAAAATCACTACATGAACATAGATATCATCATCAATGTATACTCATGCATACATGAAATAACTGGTACCAAAGTAGTCTCATCATATAATCATATGTGTATGAAAACAATATCATTAATCTAGAAAAAAAATGTTACTAATCATAGAGAATAAACATTAACTGGCCTAAAATAGTTTGGCAATAGTAACTGAAAGTAAACTAAGTGCATGCACCACATGTATGGTGTACATGTATGTTTTCTTTGTATCTAATGTGGTTGAGGAAGGGAGTCATAGTTACCTGCTAGTTAGGATCTACATGATGCACCACTTCCCACCATTTCCTATTTAGTTCAGAATATATATGTTTGAACATGCATGTATTTTATGTAGATTGTACATATCATGTATCGACTTCCCTAAATTGCCAAGATGAGCGTACCCTATTGCAATATCTTAATGGTAAGAGAGGGGAGATAACTCTTGAGTCCAAATTCTATCATTAAACCATTTGTTTTAAAAAGTAGGGCAAGTATCTCAGATGTTTACCCTTTTGAATTTTTCATATGACGTAAATTCATGATTATAACCCTTGAGTTTGATCTAGTATGTTGTATTATATGATGGGTTTTCATAGTTTGTCTTGTGAGTCTATGGTGATTTTTCTATTAATTAAATCAAATTGAAAGAATAATTAATGATTTAATTTAGTACAAAATTATTAAGATAATTTCAATATTTAATTAATTGAGAAATTAATTAAATAAAAGAATTAAATTTAAAGAGAAAATTATTAGTTGTAATTTTAGAGTGTAATAATATTTATTTAATTTAATAATATATTTATGAGATCATTTTTAAATAAATGCTAAATAATATTATTACTTAAGTTAATAAATATTTTTATAAAAAATCCTTTGAAAATTAATTAAAGAGATAGAGAGAAATTAATTTAATTAACATATTTTAAATTGCAAAAAGTGCGCATGAATATTTAAAAAGTAATAAAATATTATTTAAAATAATTGTGATGAATGAATTCCCTCATGTGATTGCACAATTAGAGCCCCAAATTTAGGGGAGAACTCTTTATCAAAGATCTAGAGCTTATTTCACAGGGATCGAGATTTTGGAAGAGGGATTTTTGGAAAGAAGGATTTTAGAAGAAAGAGGATTTCTTGTGTTCTTTGTGTAGTTCCATATTAACATCACATTCATGTAGAATCTTGTGGTTTATTCATATAATGATTTCTATTCTTTGAATTTCCTATCTTCTTCATGTCTAATAAAAAATTTTCCTGAGTTTTATTTAAGATGAATCTTTTGTTGTAAATTTTATTGTTATTTGTATCAAATTTATCCATATTAGAGAGATGGAGTTTTTAGAACCCTCATTCTATGAGTTCTAACAATTAAGTATTTTAATCGAGAAGGATTTTGAAAAGAAATTGAATTTTTAGAGTGCAAAATCGATTCGGGGGCTCTGTTTTGTTCTATTAAATAAAATTTATATTAGAAATAAAAATAAATAAAAATTGGTTGGGGGTGGGGCCACCAAACCCCCACCCCTCACTGCTGCCCTACATGTCAGTGGAGGTGCTAACTACCATTAAAGGCTACACATGAGAGATCCCATTGTCGTGATAGCAGAAGTACCATTGTGGCAATACTTTGTTATCATGATATCAAAGCTATCACAGCAGCAACCTAGCCTATAGGCTCTAAACAATTTATGGTAAGTTATTTTTTTGGTTAGTTTTCTTTAATTTAAAATCTAGTTTTATTAAATTTAAATAAAATAAAATAATATTTATATTAAAATGTTAATTTTTAATAAAGGTTTAAATTATTAAAAGTTAGTTTTAAATTTTATAAATGTTATAAATATTAAATGTTGTAACATAAAATTATTATTATTATTTTCTTTTAATAGTTATTATTTTATTATTAGATCAATAATTACTTTATTAATAATTTAATATATATATTATTTTATTAATAAATTAGTGAATATTATCTTTAATAATCTAATGATTATTGAATTAAATATTAATATTATTTAATTAAAATTGGAATTAATGGATTATGAAATTGTATGTGCAAAGTAGAATTGAAAGTTTATAAACTTTAGGTTAGTTCTTTTGGATCCCTTGGTGGGGTGTTACACACTAGCTGAGAGCATCACTACATGATGGACACTACTCCATGTGGAAGTTTAGCAGAGTTGTCATACATATCCATGTGGGTAGATTCACCACACTCATCGTACTCTCCACAAACACCATGCCCTTCACACACTATACTCTACCATACTTTTTATATGGTCAAAACACATCCCTTTGACTCCCATGACATGGTGCAATTTTCCTCCACTATGTGATGGTCTTGTTGTATGGGCTCATAGCTATATGACAGTTGACACTTCACCATTCCAACAATCTCCCTCTGAATGAAGTGTAGAACCAATTACTTGATGTAGCTAACAAGTGTCGAGGTTTCTAAGCCCCATAAAACTTGTGCACCATTTGAACTTAGTTGTGCTCACTAGCTTTGTTAATGCATCTGCAACATTTTCCTTAGTGTCAACCTTTTCTAGATTTACCCTTCCATCTTCAACCATGTCATGAACAAAATGATATTATACATCAATGTGTTTTGTTATGGTATGGAAAGTAGGATTCTTTTCCAAACATATTACACTTTGACTATCAAAGAGAATTAAAATCCTACATCATAGCCAACATCCAAATATAAATTGTTAAGATAAACTAATTCCTAACACAGACAAGTAGATGCCATGTACTCTGCATGAGTTATTGCTAGTGCAACTACACTTTTTCATTTTCTCATCCAAGTGGTAGCACCACCATTTTCCATGAATATATATCCACTACTAGATATTCTTCTATCAATGTCTCAAATCCAATCGACATCTGCATAACCTTGAATGCTAACCAATCTATTAGATCCAACTTAGTTACCTTGATAACATAATATGTACCATGACATACCCTTCAAATATTGGAGAACTCTTTTCATAGAATCCCAATGTGACTTGGTAGGATTCGCCATAAACTGATTCAATACTCCCATTGCTTGTACAATATCTAGTCTTGTATAGACCATTACATACATGAGGCTTCCAATAGAACTTGCATAAGGTACTTGTTTCATGTATTCAATCTCATTAAGAGATTTTGGTTTGTCATTGACTAATAACATCATTCCATTTAACACTAGAACTACCTACTCCTTGTAGTCCATGATACTAAACCACTCCGCAATGTTGGTAATATATTTTCTCTAGTTGAGCCAAATATTTCTCCCAACCCTATCCATTTTGATTTCCATCCCCAAAATAAATATTTTGAACCCTAAATCTTTCATTTCAAACTTCAAGCACAACTAAGATTTTAATTTTTAAATCATTTCCTTACTATTGCCTATAAACAACATATTGCCTACATATAGAGTAATAATAAGTATCTGATCACCTTCAGCTTTATAATACACACACTATTCTAATTTAGGTCTCATAAAACCTAAAGAAAAATTATATGTATCATACTTTTGGTGCCACATTTTGGGTGACTATTTCAAACTACATAGAGACTTTTCTAGTTTACATACTAGATGCTCTTTACCTTTTTCTACAAAGTATCCTGGTTTGGAATGTGTATCTCTTCTTCAAAATCACCATGAAGAAATATCTCCATCACATCCATCTACTCAATTTCAAAGCCACACACCACTGCAAGTGACAATAGAAGTCTGATAGATGTTAGCTCAAATACAAGAGAAAATATTTCTCCATACTCAATACATTCTTTTTGAGAACACCCCTTCACAACCAATGTTTCCTTGTACTTGTGAATCATACCATTAGGACCATACTCCTTAAACACCCATTAACATCTCACTTGATTTCTACTATTAGGAAAGGATGCTAGATACCAGGTTTCATTCTTCTCCAAAGAATTCATTTCATCCTTCATGGCTAACAACTAAGAATTTGAATTTGGCATATTAATTGCTTCTTTGATTATCCTAGGCATATCAACATCCATAAGAAAAGCATAGGAACAATTGAAATTCAACATAGAATAAGTAAACCTCATGAGTGAATAACTGTACCTATTAGGTTATAACCTCTATCAAGTAGATCTCCTCACTTCCTATGGTAAAATTTCCCAAGGTTTAACATGAGTTTAGGATCATATTCTTCTTCACTTGTGTGACTGCTCAAGCTCTACCCATCCTCATTCTTAGGTAATTTTGGATTATCATTCTCTACTTCATTTGGAGTATGAAATACCTCTCATCTTGAAGCTAAAGGCATTTGAACTACTTCCTTTCTCATTTTAGTCATTTCTAGCTACTCTAGTGAGATAGCTTTCATCTCAAGAAAGATAACACCTCATTGTACAACACCTTTTAAGTGAAAGGGTTCCAAAATTTGTATCACTTCACACCAATTCCATTCTCGATGAATATACACTTCACTTCTTTTTTATCTAAATTAGACCTACTCACTTAAGGTACACGAGTATGCATCTCATAGACAAAGGCATTCAAATGTCTTAACAAGGGCTTCTTAATAGACCATGCTTCCATAAGCATTTTGTCAGCTAGTGCTTTCATAGGAGAATGATTTAATAAGTAACACATTGTAGCCATTTATTTCGCCCAAAATTTCTATTCAAGACCAACACTTCCCAAGATGCTACTAGGTATGTGCAAGATCGTGGTGTGCCAAAATGTGGTGATCTGAAAAGTATGTAGTTTTGAAATGCCTCAAAGCATTTTAAAACCTATTCAAATTTTTTTCCAATCCATCTTGATACCAAATGAAAAAATTAATACCTTTATAAGGCCTATTATATCTTTGGATACCAACCCACATGATCAACTTTAAAAACATCCCAAAAATATATTTTCTTACCTGTTCTTATGTGTTTTTTAGTTCAAACATGTATCTAACAAGTTTTTTTTACCCTAATTTGATAAAATGAAAGGGGTTTCTTAAGAATGGTCTTATATTTCCATAAATTTAATGTCTATCAAATTACAAGTTTAGTAAGTGATTATTATTTATTTTCTAATGGAGTTACATATAAATTGTTGATTGAAAAATAAATATAACTTTCAAATGATGCAATGTTTTTGAAATCCAAAAGGTGCATCACATTCTAAACTTCTTCTACTATAAGGTAAAAAAAGAAATATTAAATTTTGCAGAGTTTTGAATTACTCAAGGTGGTCAGACATGAGATTTTTTTTATTCAAAAAATACTATAGTAGAAAAATCATAATTAATTATTTATTTAGAATAAAACTACCTAAAATTTATGTTTCACATCTAGGCATGAGTCTACTTCTAATATCTAGAATCTTATTAAAAAATATTGTCATTTGATTTTAATTAAGGTGGTTAGACATACATCTACTTCTTATTTTTGTCCTAAATTATTTATTATTGCATTAAAATTAAAATATTTGACCAATTTGTTTTTTTTTTTTTTTTCCAGATAAGGCTTATTAGTTTAGAAACTAAATTCAATTTCCCAAAGATTCTTTTCACTCAACATTTTTGTATAAACTTCATAACTAGTTGAAAATTGCATGTCAAGTTAACACAGCCCCTGATTTTTTGATTTTTTGTTTCCAATTAAGGGCATAGTTTCGTTGACCATGATCTTGCACATACCCTCCTTGCTCTTTCCATCAATGAATAATTCATCCTTTCCACTACTCCATTTTGTTATTAAGTATACAGTGTTTTCTTATGCCTCTTGATGCCATGATCTACATAGAATTTGTGAAAATATAGATTGTAAAACTCCTCACCACTACCCATCCTTAAGCATATAATCTTTCTCCCATTCTGAAAGCCAACTAAACACTTCAATTTTAATTTTTTTTAAAGTAAGTGAATGTTCTTGAATAATTATCAATAAATGATACATAATATCTTCCATTAGATAGAGAAGGAACATCTACAAGACCAAACATATCAAAGTGAATATAATCCAACAAACTAGAAGATATTTAATAACTTGAATAAAACTGAACAAAGTTTTACTTTCCATAGATACAATGTTCACAGATATTAAATTCAATGTTACAATCAACCAACACTTCAACTAGGTTTTTATTTTACAAGGTTTTTAAATCTTTTTCACCAATATGGAAAAATGTATAATGCTAGAGCATTGTTTTCTTAGTAGGAAATTTAACTTCCATCACATTTATACCATATATTGTCATATTAATTTTATTAGACTTGATAGAGATGCTATTACAACATACACATTTGGTATCTAACTTATATAGTGTTCCAATGCATTTAGCCTTAGCTAAAATGGTAAATCCCCTAGTCATCTTGCAACCATTATGGACAAATGTTACCTGGACTCTGACATCATTCAACTTATGGAGAGAAAGTATTTTTCAAGCCAAACTGGGTATGTGAAGTACTCTATCAATTCCATTTACTCTATCATTGGGAAACCGAATTCTAACTCTTCCTCTGCCAAAAAAATTTCATGTGGAATCTCTCACCAAGAACATCTTTCCACCATTGTAAAGTTTATATTTTTAGCACCACTCTTTATGAGACATCATGTGGAATGAGGCTCCTAAATCTACCAACCATACATCATAAGATGTGGTCACAACCAAGGCTACTACAAAGGAATTAACATCACTTTTGGAGGATTTAGTGTGAGAAGAATATTTCTTCTTCTTTTTCTCCTCCTTGCAATCCATTTGGATATGACCTTTCTTCCCATAGTTCCAACACTTTATCTTGGACTTCTTTCCAGGAGTGGTAGATAACTCCTAAGAATTTGAATTTGTATCCTTCATCTTAATTTTGTTCATAGATCTGCCTCATACACCCAAAGCTTCTTTGCCCACCTCAAAGGACTTATTTTGGATCTCCTCTGATAGAAGTGTAGCAACTATATTAGAGTAATTACATATTTCCTAATTAACTCTAGTTTTCTTAAGATAAACTTTAGGCATCTAATACTAAATTATGTTATTAATGGGAATTGATAGTTTTCTTTGCTGTCAAAGTTAGGGGTATAATTTTGCACTCTATAAGACATATCTTGAGCATCTGATCTCTGATTTGAGAATTCTTTATATCATTGGAAAGGTCTTTCTGAGCTCTTTCCAATGATTCTAGTCATTTTTTCAGATTCTCTTCTAGGCACATTTTATTCATTCTTTTGCATTTTTGCATTCTGGTGGATATCTTGGTTGTTTCAGGTCCAAGAATTGATTTCATTACTTCAAATGATTCGTCATGACTTGCACTATCTATTGAATTAGTCTTATGTCTCCTCTAGTCTATTTAGACATTATTCATATGCATTCTTACAAATGAATTGAAATAAATTATCATATTGCATATGTATTTTTTGTTTTAATTGTTTTTCCTTGTTTTGCCTTCTGATTTGAGTAGTGTCATCTAAGGACACTCATGCAAATTATTGTATTCTTGGGATTTACCATATCTTTTACCTTATTGTACATGCACTACTCATGATTAAAGTGCCATGGGGTTTGATGTTTTGCCTTTTTTTACCATCTTCCTTTGCCTAGTGAGTTTTCCTTCTATGGCATTAGCCACATAACATGTCTAAGATTGATCACCTTACTACATACATATGTACTCTTTTGTGCATCTTGATCTTGGTTCCTTGACATGTAGTTCTACTAGCCCACTTTTTCAGTTGCCTGTCACCTTACCCTTGTCTACATTAGGGGGGCCCTTCTATTATTTCTCATGCTTCCTTGGTTAGATGGAGTGAGTTATGCATTAGCTTTCATTCCTATGTACTAGGAAAATGCAATGGTTGGGTACCTATGCATTTCGATGAGATGGATTATTCACCATATAGACACTCTTCTTTTTGTTCTTACTTTGGATGTAGCCTTCCATGATTCGATTGATCAAATCTTAAAGCTTTGGTGTTTTATGCCATATGTATCTTCAAGTTTAGTTGCCTACCTTTGTGTGCCTCCTAATTCAATGCAGATTATAGTATTCTCTACCTAGTTAGATTATATTTCAATGTAGGTTCTTTAGATTAATAGTTACTTTTGATAGAGCTTTGTAGCTTCTACATGCTCTAGTGGTGTTCCTCATGATCATCTTTTGTTCCCATCTTCTAGGACATTCCCTAGTTTGTAGGCTTCTTAAATCCTTCACTAATTTCTTTCAACATATTTTTCCATCTCTTTTTAAAGTAGGGCTTTCCCATGTGGTTTTTTCTATTTCTCTTCTTACAGATTTGGTTGTGCTTGGGTATCTCATTAGGCCTTGTTTGTGGGGACCCAATTCTACTTTCTATAGTGGTTTCTAGGTTTTTAGCTACTCTCTAAGAGCCCATTTGTTTGTCAGTATAGAAATAGAAAATTAGAATAGGAATGGAAATGTGGAAAGGCAATGGAAAAGAGCAATCCCATTCTTGTTTGGTTAACCTATTATTTGATTCAAAATATGTTACTCCCTTGTTTGGTTGTAAAAAAATGGAATAGGAATAAAGTGAAGTTTTGTATTTTTAAAAATAGATATAATAAAGAAATGTTTTATTCAAAAAAATGTAATTTTTTTTTTTTAATTGAAAAAATCAAACAAAAAAATTTTTAAAAAAATTAACCAATTATTATTATTATTTATTTTAAAATCAGATTGGGAATAGGAATGGCCTATTCCAATAACAACTATCTTTTGGAATGGACATATGCTCATTTTAGGGGCAAAATTGGAATATGTTTGCCCATTACCTATTCCAATTTGGAGTACCAAACGAAGAATACATTTCCTATTCCTATTCCAGCAAACAAATGGGCCCTAAGTTTATCTTGGTGGGGGGGGGAGTGGGTGCATATTAGAGAAATTAGATATTTTCTAATTAGCTCTAGTTTACTTAAGCTAAACTTGAGGTATACAATAATTAATTATTATGATGAAACCTAGGTTAGATCTTTTTAGGGTTTTGATATCCTTTATAAGAATGATCTCTCTTTGTAATTATTAACTAATTCACTTTGGATTATGGCCATCTCTTTTTTGCTCTTCAATAATGTCTCATATATGGAGGCTGGAATTCTCCATAGCTTTTTGCTTCTCTCTTCTATTACATGGTTTTGCATGTAGGTTATCCTTGGGAGCTATGGGGTTGATCTTTAATCAACTTTAACAACTACTTTGTCCATTTTCAACCTACTAGTCATACTTCTCATAGTCATTACCAAATGATCCCATGGATTAGGCAATGAGCATAATAGTAACATGCACCAATCTTCTTCATCACTGGATACACCACATATGTTAATTGTGCAATCACCATATTAAATGAGTTTGAGATATCTACCACAAGCATTCTTCCATCCATCTTCAAGGAGTAAAATTTCTTTCTTAGAAAAATCTTGTTTAGCAAGGATTTTCCCTGACAAATGTCTCCTAATTTCTTCCACAAGGAATGTGCAGTTTTCTATTCATGGACATTTAATAAAATTGAATCTGCAAGACTTAGTCTTATAAATGCTTTGGCCTTCCAATCCATTAGTTCCCAATCTTCCTATTTCATACCTAAAGGTTTGATGCCAGACACGATAGTCCACAAATCTCAATCAACTAGCTAATCTTCTACTTTAAGTTTCTATAGCTGAAAGTTGGTGCCATTGAACTTTTCAATATCCAGTCCTCTTGATGTACCCACCATCTCAATTTATAGACAGTTTTTTTTACAAACTCCCACTAAAACCAAATTGGCACAAAAAAACAAACCCTACCCAACAAGCATAACACAACTTGCTAGGCTTTGATACCACTTGTTAGGAAAACAATGGTGTGGGAATGCTTTTTGAATGCTAAATTAACAAGGAATTATGCAAGAACAAAATTATAGAGATGTGCAGGTAAATAAAATATTAAACATATCAGACACAAAACATAGAGAAAACAAAATTTAACTTGGGAAACTCTTTTGGAAAAAAACCAACCACCACAAAAACCTTGAGCAACTTTATATTACAATAAAAAATTACATACAAAAACCCTTGATTTTTGCATAGGCTCAGATTGCTTTTACAATCAACTTGATTTCAACATCCTTCTTCATGAAACTTGCATCCATTTATGCACACTGCAATTTATCGCAGAATTTGGTAAAAAAATGGTTACATTACAAAACTATCTACCATGCATTAGTCACAATGGAAGCCATCAGTGACATGCACTCTTTGGTCACATAGATGCTTCAGTCACTTCAGACTCCTTCGGTGACACCTGGTCATGTAGATGCTTCGGTTATGTAGATGCTTCAATCACTCTAGACTCCTTTGGAAACACTTGGTCACAAAGATGCTTTAGTCATTGGCTAAGAGCATCACTACACAAGCAACACTACTCCATGTACAAGTTTAATAGAGTTGTCATACATGTCCATATGGGTGGATTCACCACACTTGTTGTACTCGCCACACACATTGTACTCCTCACTCATCATGCTCTACTATACTTTCCATAAGATCAAACACGTTCCTTTGACTCCCACTGCACGATGCAATTTTCGTCCACCGTAAAGTAGTCTTGTCATACAATGAGGCTTATAGCCATACGAGAGTCCACACTTCACCATTCTGACATCTATGCCATTTGTAAATCCACCTTAGTTTGTTGACAAATGACAATATTATCAAATCTCAACTAGCTAAGTGTCATTCTAATCTGAGTAAGAATGGACAGAAATCTAAAATTTTAAATTTTTTAATTTCTAGGTTTTGACTTGGATTCAGTTTTCTTCTTATCTCAAAAGGGACACCAAAGTAAAGAAAATTAGAAACTAGGTAATAAAGATATTTGGCAAAAGACAAGACATATCAAATAGAAAATTGCCTTGATAGCTCGTATGTTGAAAACTATGAAATACATTGTCCCATTTACTTTTGGTTTAGGAACACTTTTTCATTACTGTGGTGAAACTGTAGCATGCATTTTCAAAGTGAAAGAGAATGGAAAACCAACAAAATTCAGTGAAAGCAAGCATTACGGGTTATTTTTTTCGACCAGCTACATGGATGTTCATTGGCAATCTTCATCTATGGAGAAGATTGAAGTCTCCTATTAAAGTCCATAGTGGATTGCCTATTCATTTGTCAGCATCAGGTGAAGAGCCACCATCAATTTAATTTATATTTTATTAATAGCAGGTAAAAATAGAGTCTCGTGATTGAGCAACGTAATTGCCATAATGTGTAAGTGAAAGGCCAATAGTTCTTGGGACTCTATCGATGATTAAACTACTCATTCCAGAAACTTTATTGATTTTCGAAGCAAGTGCAGAGGCATTCACAACTATTCCACTAACTAACAGCGGAGACTTTGTCGTTTCACTAATAGAATATATTATAGTTTTTTCTAACAATTTTAATGAAGTTTTCTGTTTAGACACAATTTTAAAATATATAAAAACTTTAACTAAAATTTTAATTCTAATAATATCACAAAGTTTTTAACATTGTATTTATAGTTTTTTTAAACAAAAATAATCTTAATATCATTTTTAATAACATTTATATTTTAATTTAATACTATTAAATAAATCAGAATTAGTATATTTTTATAAATATAAATTTGTGAGATTTGTAAGATTTTTTTTTCATTAAAAAAAACTTATATTTAAACCTTGCATTTAGTAATAAATTTAACAAATTAAATATTTAAATAATGAAAATGAATAATAACTATTCATCAATAAATAACTATAGAAATTATTTAAAAATTTATATTATAAATTGTTGATATAAATCTAATTACTTAGTACATTCGATGTCTTATACTAAGGTTGTGATGAGGATTGCCTAAGTCATAGGTTGAATAGTGCACGGAAAGGACAAGAAAAAGGAGAAAAAGCGAGAGAAAAGAGGATGAGGAGAAGAAGAAGGGGAAGGGACAAAAATAGAGGGGAAGAATAAGAAGCAAAGGAGACGAAGTACAAGAAAAGGTACACGAAATAAGTAGGAGGAGGAGGAGGATATCAAGGAAGAGGAAAATGATAGATGAAGTGGGCAAAGAAGAAGAGGGAGAAGATAGAAAGAAAAAGAGATGAAGCCATAGGACAAGATCAAGGATTTGAGGAAGCAACAAAATAGAAAGGACTAAGAGGGGTAAAAGAAGAAGATTCAGACAAAGTAAAAATGAGCATAACCAAAATTTTGCAAGTTTTAATTAGTATCATTTGTATTTCTAAGAAATTTTTATTAAAAAATAAGTGCCACATAGTGGTGTGTACTTTCCATTTTAGTGACTAGCATGGATATTTATAATGTATAAGTGTGCTTATAATGTATAATTTTATTATTAAATTGTGTAACATTTTTTAGGTTAGACATTGAAACAAGTATGTGCATGAAATAATTAGCAAATAAAATCAAATAGATGACATTAATTAACTTTTCATATTAATAATGAATAGTAATGTAGTGTGCATTTATATATGAGTAATATAGCATAAGATATAAGATGTAAGGTTACAAGTGTATTGTTCCAAGTGCAATATATGTTTGGTTTATCACTTAAATCTATTACATGATATTAATTAACTCTTTGCATATTGATAGTGAAAAGTAATACAATCTATATTAAAATAAGAATAAAAGCATTAAATGTATCCATGTTAAAAAATAATATAGTGTGCAATAAATAATGTCTTTATATAAGAGTAAGTAGAGGAAGATATACTATATTATTTTGAGTGAATATAAAATTAGTTTTATAGGGACCAAAAACCCAATGTGAATAAGAGTGGAATGCATATTTGGTTTTATAGGGACCAAAAACCCAATGTAAATAGAGTAACATAAGTTGTGTTTTAAAAACTAGGAAGTAACTGTCATAAGCTTAAGCCATGAGGTAATTTTAAATTACTTTTTAGTAATTTGCAATATTTCTTGATTTACCTATACAAGAAATTAATTTTATTACATTAGACATGAATATGAATATGACATTTAGTTAAATTCTATTTTTAAGTAATAAATATTATTTCATTTGTTTACCTAGAATGGAGAATTCAAGAGTAGTGTATCATCTTCACCGAGATCAACTATCACATTATTGTGATCTAATTTGTAAATACCTTCAACATGGAGCCCATGAAAAATGAAGATAATCTTTTCTTTTTGTTTGATGTAATTAACATAACTGATATTTTGAAGCCCTAGAAGTAAACGCTAGAACATATCATTTTAGATAGTGCATTCAACATTTTTTTCTTGTTAATTGTTAAAATACATTTGAGTGACTTTATATATGTGAGCTCTATATGTTCATTGCATTTGTGATAGTAAACAACATTATCTTGGATTGCACAAAAAGTGAATCTTATACAATTGTATTTTACACATGTTGGCTGAAAAGGTATTAAGAATAGGTTTGCTGCTCTTAAAGCTCCATACACCTACAAATAAAATGTGAAAAAATATAATTTAAGTAAGTTAGAAGTTGTAGTAAAAATTTGATAACATAAAAAGTTATGTGAGATTGCCAATATAATTTGTGTGAAAAAGTAGAACAAATTTTGAGAAAAATACTTGATCCATACATACCTCTTTGGTTGAATGTAGGTGATCTATTATTTCTTTATTTGTAAAGGGTCCAATAAAAGTGGACTTTGAAGTGTGAAACACCAAGTCCTCTCCATCATTTCCTTTTACAATATTTTTGAATAGTATCATGGGGAAATCTTTTATTCAGATGCATTCCTCAATGGCAATATAATTGTGCAAAAGATTGGGATGAATATATATCTATTGTAATTAAAGAGTATTGTTTGTAAAAAAAGTGTGTAATGTAATTTTTTTTTTGGATTAAAGCAATAGGCTATATTTTTTTGAATGGGGTACTTATTCTTCACCTATGTAGAATCATGTTTTGTTTCTCCATCTTTTATGCCAAGGATATAGTGAAGTGTAGTCCTCTTTGGTGCCACTCGAATTGCACCAATTGTGCCCACTGTATATTTTTTCTATAGATAGTGAGAGAAGTTTTTTTTGTTGTGCTACATATAAAGAAAAATTGTCAACAAACTTTAATATGGGTTCAATAGTGCTTTCTCTAGTAAGTAGCAAAATGCATTCATAGCCACCATGGTCACATCCTATTTTTGAATCAATTTGAAAGTTTTTTATTTTAACACTTGACCTAGGACAAATGATTTGTTCATACTTTAAAAAAAAATATTCTTGTTGTAACATTGAGGGTTACAATTATCTCTCCTTTTTTATCTATTAAATCTGCATGGAGGACTTAAATTGTGTTTCTTGTTTTATCAATGTTTGTTTTGTATGCAACTATAGTGTCACCATCAAAAATATTACCAACTTTGTGTGCATTAAATTCTTCAATTGATACTAAATTATGAAAGTTCATTTTGGTTCTGAAATGTTTGCAAGTTTGTATTTTTTAATTTCTTAAGTACAAATTGTTAATCATACATAATTTGTTCAGAGATTAAAAATACTCTTACACTTTTTGTTGTCCTAGTTGAATGACATTGATGTTTGTAATGAACCCATTTTGTGGGTCATTCATTTTTTTGTGACTTTTTCTTTTATTTTTATCCTTTTTCCATATTTTCTCTGATTTATATGTGACATGATCTTAACCTATTTCAAGCATGATTTTTTTGTAAGATTGAAATGGTGATTTGTTATAAATGATCTATTGATTGTATAACACTAACTCTACACTCTTACGTATTGGTTGTATCATTGTTGTCCTTTGTTCTACCTCCTATAGTTGTTATCGCTTCAAAACTTGAGGGCATCTAATGTTTTGCATGTCATTCAAACCCTAATGATTTCTATGATTTCCTTTCTATCTCAGATTCTAAGTCTATTGATAAATATTTTCCTTGTCGAATATGAAGTCAATAACAATCCTTAGATTCATATAATATCTTCATTCCCATGCAAACACTCTAAACAATTATTAAACTTGTTGAGTATGCTAAGTGTGATATCTCTCCAGGCAATTATTGGATGCTAAATTGATTATGGTCCCCTGTATGTAGACTATAATCTCGGTTATATCTTCTACTTAAGAGTTGTAAATCCTCAATAAAAGAGACATGACTCATTCCTAATTACATCTCTCCATAACAACCAAATTATTTGTCTCTAATCATTATTGGCTATTTATCAATATAATTGTCATAGTATATCTTTTTGTAACCTTTAATATATCACTTTTAATCATCTAGGCTAACTTCCTCTTCACTGAAACTAATGGAGACATCCACTATTGCTATTCTCTTATGTGGACTATGCAAGCATTCTGCTAATAACATAGTCAACTAGTTGGTTCTAGTGTGACTCAAGAGCAGGGTCGACCTTATCTGCAGAGAACATAAATAGCTTAGATTACCGTCACACTTTTCTTCAATATTATTAATCATTATCATGGAATGAATTGTTGTCATCTACATGATATTGAGTGGTATCAATATAGATAATTGATGTATCATAATTTACATTCTTCCTTTAATCATATTAAGAGCTATCATATTTTATAATAAATTTATTATAATTAATATATTTATTTAACACTTTGAATGACTATTCATATATTAAAATATTATATTATTATTTATGTAATTATATTATTTTCATATTATCAATATATCAATAATATATGATATTATATAGAAACATGTTTTTTTCGTAATATAATAATTATATTATATTGATTATGTAATCATATTAATAACAACATTATAACATATCATATATTATATTAATAATAATATTATTAGTAATATCATTATACTTAACACTATTGTGTATTATATTCTCTTTATATATTATTTATCTATAATAGTTGTCTATCAACTATAGAATATAGTTACTCACTCTATATAATTTGGTTAACTATTATCTTATTTATTGATAATACCAAATTATTATAATTTATTCTTTTATCATCATATTAATCATATTTAAAACCACATGATTATATCAATCAATATGGTACCAATCTTCTATTTAATTTACATTATTATTTGATATGCAATATTATTTTATTATCAATCTTATAAATATGGGGACATGACACTTTTCAATATAATAATTATATTATAATAATATGAATATTAATATCACAAAATATAAATTATTTATTTATAATAATATCACAAAATATTTATATTATAATATATATTAATTTAATGATATATCAACTATATTATTAGATTATTATTATTATTATAACATGATATGATATTTTTATATAATTAGAATGTAATATTACTTTAAAAATATTATTATTTTAATATCATTATTAATATTACTTTATATTAAACATTTATTTAATATTTATATTATATACTAATATGGGGACATCACAATGTTTTCTTCTAATCTTTTGTTTCCCTTCATTTTTGTCAATCATGAACAAGAATGAAATGTTAGAAGAGTATTTTTTTAAGGAAACAAAGATAATAGTTAGGAGTAAGCCATTTTTGTTTCTTATTAGAAATTTTTTATGGTTTTCAATATTGAAGTAGTAGAGAGATAGCATCGTGATCACTCCAATATGCTTCTATCATTGAGATTTTGCAATTTGTTTTGTTAATAGTTGACCAAGCATGGTCAAGAAGTCATGTTTGAAAATTATTAGTTTCATTAAGCAAGAAATATATGTTTTTCTTGTTTAAAAAAAATTGTAGTGTAATTGTGTTTGTATTATTATTTTTGTATTGATATTGAAATCACCAAGAATTAGTATATTATAGTTCAATATAGTAGTTGAAAATGTTTGTTCAATCCTATGAATGATTGAGGTTATTTTTGTGTTTGGTGATGAATACAAGTTAATTATTACTAGTTTAGAAGTTGTAGTGCATGCCCCTGGTTCGCGTTTTGTTATCGTTGCTGAACTCTTTTAAAGCTAGTTTTATGTTGTTGGTTAGCAGCATTGTTTTGACACTATCAAATATTGTGCTATGGATTCAACTTATTATGTGATGTGATTACTTAGACTTTATAGTTCATGTATGCATGATGATTATTCAAGTGATTTCAGTTATTAATGGTTATTAGCTAGATGGTTTTTATTATCATATGTGTTTTCTTATGGATACTTACCCCATACTTGCATGTGTATGGTGTGTGTGTTTGCTTTGCGTGTTTGCTTTTGTATGGCGTGTCTGATGTGGTTAAGGAAGGGAGTTGTAGTCACCTGCTAGTTAGGATTTACATGATGCACCACTTCTTGCCATTGCCTATTTAGTTTAGTATATATTGTGCTTGTACATGCGTAGTTTTTATGCAGGATGCAAGTACCGGGTATCGACTTCTCTGAGTTGCCAGGATGAGCGTACCCTATCACATTATCTCAATGATAAGAGAGGGGAGATAAATTCTCAAGTCCAAATCCCAACCCTTTAACCCATTTGTCCTAATTGGAAAATTAGGACAAGTATCTGAGTTGAGTACCTTCTGACTACGTTGGATAACATAATTCCTAATATAAACCCTTGATTTGATTTTGTATGTATTTTGGCTATGACGAGTTTTCATATTTTTACCTTATGAGTCTTTGGTGTATTTTCTATTAATTAAGCCTAATTAAAAGATTTAATTAATGATTTAATTAAATAAAAAATTAATATTATATTTTAATATTTATTTTATTTAATTAACTAAGAAAATAATTAAATTAAATAATTAAATTTGAAAATAAAAAGTTATAAGTTTAAATTTGGAATGTGACAATATTTATTTTAATAATAATATATTTGGAGTTCATTTTTAAATAAATGACTAAATAATATTATTATTAAAGCTAATAAATATTTTAGCAATTAAATTTTGGAAAATAAAATTTAAAAGTGAAAAATATATTTTAAATTATTAAAAGATTCTAGATTTCATGTGATTAAAATATAAAGATATTAAGATTGAAAAGTGGAATTATTAAAGTTAGTGCATGAGATTTAATAAATAAATAAATTAAATTGGAAAGAGTAAAGTAAATATTATATTAATGATTGTGCATTATTTTAATATTTGCTCACATAGGAGTTGGCAAATTCTCGGGAGTTGTCATGTAGACAACACAAGAGTTTGCACTCTAAGAATGCACAAGTTGTCTACACTTAGAAGTTAGCATTTTATTTGAGCACATGGTGTCTACAACCTTAAGACTCATCTAGAAGGTTGGACAAGACCCATGCTTGGTTGTCATGCTTATTTTCTAGTTGTTTCTAGAGACACTCTAGATGCATCTTAGAGGCCTATAAATAGAAGCTCTCCTAGTGTGTTATGGCAAGCTGAATGGAAGTTACAAGCTTAAATGGAAGCTACAAGATGAATGAAAGCTATAAGCTTCAAGCTAAAATGGAAGCTTCAAAGCTTACATTCATTGAGAAAATCATATGCTTCTACATGCTCATATATTTTTCACATGCTTCTATGCTTTTTCTAACACTTCTAGTCACTTGGAGGATTCGATTGGCTTGGATCTTGGAGGAATTGCAAAGAATGTAGAACGAAGGAATTTTCTATGGACTTCTAAGGCATGACAAATTTAGCATCAGTGTCCAAGTGCACTTGTGATATTCATATACTCTCTTTGTACTATTTCTCTTCCTGTCTTCATCGTGTTTGTTATATGTGTCTGAATACTCTCTGTGATTGAATCTACAATTTGAAATTGCAATTTAGATATTTTATTTGCTTGAGAAGAAAACAATATAAAAACCCTAGTTCCAAATGAGAAAGAAATTAGATCTTAATCGGGTTTGGGTTCAAATTTATATTGTGAAATTAGATAGACAAGATTTGAAATTAAAATAGAAATTCTAAGTTGAAAATTTC
Organism: Cupressus sempervirens; assembly: GCA_028749045.1. Lineage (NCBI taxonomy): Eukaryota > Viridiplantae > Streptophyta > Pinopsida > Cupressales > Cupressaceae > Cupressus > Cupressus sempervirens. The sequence continues at coordinate 372,507,590 of CM053783.1, read as the reverse complement.
AATGATTAGATGTAATCTTTCTATCAAATTATATTTTTATATCCGTATGGATAAACCTATTAGATGGATGAATGGGTAAATTTAGAGAACAATTACCTTTTAAGAAAAATTCTTAATTCATCACAAATTGCCCTGTCGCTGCCCCTTGGATAGACCCGAACTCAATCATTCATAACTTTTTACCATGATTAAATTTATTCGATTGCTCGAGTCAGAAGTGGTGCAACTTGACCCTCTCCAACATATTTCAATTTCAGCCCAATCCAACGGATCATTAGGGAGATATGGCCCTCGTACTGCGACTGTTTTATTCAAGGACAAATATTTCTCCATTTCCCATAACCAAGAGTTCTTTATGCTTAAACTTCACAAAAATAATATATCAAAGCATGAAATGAATTAAAGATATTATTGCAATCTTCCCTTAGTAGAATCTTATTTTTATGCATTAGTTTTATATGATTTATTAACTAATTTAATTTAATTAAGATTAGTTAATAGTAGAAGAAGTATAATTAATCTATTTATCAACCAACATAGGAGGTATTTAGTTGAGATATTAATATTGGAGATTTATTATAATTTTTATTAGTAAAGTAATAATTTGAACATTGATGGAATGATACATAGTTGACTCTTGATGAACGAAACTATTATCAACTGATAATCATGTAGTTATTGACATAGCTACTAGTTAATTTAATTGTAAAATTAATTAGATTTAATTGATAATAGAGTTTTAATTATTTTTATCAAGGGAATATTAGTATTCATTGAAAGTATGATGAATGTGGTCATTATAGATTTATTAATAAGATTCCCAATATAGCTTGTTATTAGATATTAACAAATTATTATTATTGAATTATTAATATGATATTTGTGCATTGAATTATAGTTGACTTTTATCTTACAGAATTCTAGTTAGTTATTAGTCAACTGATACTAATTGGAATGTTGCTATGGTTATGCAATTATTAATTAAAAGAATTAATGAGAGTTAATTAGATTGAATTAATAATTAAGGTATGTAATAGAGATTTAATTAAAGTAATTCTTTTAACAAGATTGTAGATTATCTATATCAAAGTTGATAGGTCTTAGTCTGAATAAGTTTCAATTATGACCTTAGACATTTTTATGGTGAGGACTTAGTAATATTTAATTGAGAACTATTAGAATGTTGATAGGTCATGGATGGTGTACCAATGTTAATTGATTGGTTAAATTGATCATTTTAATAAAGTTATAATCTTCTTATTCGAAGAATGATAATTGGTCCTCTAATAATATAACGAATAATGATCCTTGAAAAGTTGAAAGGTTAATCAATTAGAATATGGATCATGGTTAAATATAAAAGACAATTTAATTAAAGGTCAATGATGATTAGTTTAGTGAATATTTATCTTTAAGTTATTCTTAGAATATTTTTTAAATTGATGGAAGGATAATGCTATCAAGGAACAATTAGGTTGACTTGTAGGTCAAATGATGAAACTTAGACACTTGAGGTATATTTGCAAATGAAAAACTAAATTTCCACACATCATTCAACTATAAGATTTTAGCAAAACCAAAACATGTGTTTGCATCGTGTATTCTATATGCTTCTTGTTTTGGGTTTTGGGTTGACTAGTGTTGACCAATCTTAAGTTGTTACAGATGCTCGAGGGTTATGAGGTGTGTTGGCATGTTGATCTTGTTTGGTCTCAATCTTCATAAGCCCAACCATGGTAATGTGATCTTATGCTCTATGAATTGTTTGTATTTACTAATTGTTATTGTTCATCAATCTTCACGTGTGAAGCTAAGATGTACATGTATCTAAGACACTTGAGCTAATCATTTTTGAGTCATCGATCAGTTATCTTTGGGATATTTTCTAGTCGCCATGACGGGACTAAAATGTTGATTTATTTCTTAATGATGTCATGTTGTGACATGTTTTGACTCAACCATTTTGGAGTCTTCGATCAATATGATTTTGAGATATATTTTGGTTATTGAGAACCAATGGATATTGTGATTTATTTTGAGATATATTTTGGTTATTGAGAACCAATGGATACTTATGATTATCAATGATGCATTCAGTTGCCAATAGAGAACTATTGTGGTCATGATTTTCTATGGATTCTTTTTCAGATGCTCATGGAGATTTGATGATTCTTATCTTGGTGATTTGATGATTCTTATTGTGGATATTTGATGCTTTTATCATGGACATTTGATGATTCTTCTTTATAGATTATCTTTTGTATTTTTTTTACAGTCGCTTGTACAAGACTATGGTGATTTTATGATTTCATGAGCTTAGGGTAGGTAATCTACTTGTAGTGTCAGAAAGTGGCTTGCAATGGGGGCCGAGGCCCTAAGTGGCTGCCAGGGTAACTCATTGTAAGTTTGGTTAATAAGTAATAACATTTACACACTAAATGGAGAGTAAATGAACCTAAAAAGATAATTATTTTGGTTCTCGTCCATGCCTTGAGTGCTTGTACAGGCTAGGATGGGAGTAGTGAGAACGCATGGTTGCGACCTTGCATTCCGTAGTATGCCTCATCAGTATGAGAGGATACTAGTGGCCGCATGAGATCACTATGAACTCATGGAGTTTAGCTAACTTCCAAGGTAACTTGTATGTGATAAATGCGATGACACTTTCTCGCTTGCAGAGTAGGTTTCGTACATGTCTTTGTGTGTCTCTAGGAACTAGATGTTAGTTTTTTGTGATCGAACCTTTGAGTTAGTATACTTTTAGGATTCTTGGACTCAAAGAGTATTTGTGGTATGTGTTTTTGATAGCCTATTTGGGACTTGAGATTATCTCCTAAGGATGGTGGGAGTGAACCGTTTAGGTTCCAGGCGGTCGGGTGGTGGTGTATTTTTCACTCTTATCATTTGAGACCGTCCGAGACACCGTGGCTGAAGCATTCTTTGTTGGTATTTATCTTCATTATGTTCTTGGATCATTATGATAGATGATATACCCTATGATGGATGTATTTACTAGTATGTTCTTATATTGATGATTTGCATATGTTAGATGTTGTTAATTTATGCTTTACTTTGCATGTTAGTAAGATGTTTTAGGAGTGACATTCCTACTATGTTAATAGCTGATGATCTCTTCGGTGCTTTGAAATGTTATGCATGGAGGGATGGCTAGGATCCATGATGGTCTAATGATGCTATTTACGGTTGGGAGGAACCATGCACTTAGTTAGTTATGTTTTGTGATATATGGTTATCTTTTATGATGGATGTTTATATCTTTATGATGATAATGTATCATGTGTGATTTGTGATTTCGTTTGTGTTATTGCATCATGGATTAATATTGGATGATGATGTACTTTATTTACACAGATGTTTATTCTTTTAAGCCTTTTGTATCTTGTAACATGTACAGTGGATGATTGAGCAATCTAAAATGTAATTACTAAAACAATACTTGTATATTGTTTAAGAACATTGGATGTATCATTGTTATTTCATAAAGATGTGATGTTAAATGAATAAGTTATGATTAGATGTGATTCAATGTTAAGGGATCTTTAAAGAATGTAATCTGTTATGTTATGTTATATGTACTTTTATTCAAATTATTTCTATTGCTTCCACAAATGTTATGAATGGTTTTACTTTCATATTTTAAAAAAAAAAATTGTTTGGAAAACTTAGTGAAATTCTTTAGATCCCTTGGCGGGGCATTACATTTGGTATCAGAGCCCGAGTTTCAACATTGGGATCTCTGGGTATATTAGAATGCCACTAGTCGTTAACTAATTGAACAAAACCAAAAATTTGAACTATCATGTGTATCTCTTTCAAACTGAAAACTTGAAACTAGGTGAACTGAAATAGAACTTAAAATTGTTACTTGCATATTTTTCATGCTTCAACACTTAGCTTTCAAGATTGAAAATTTTACCTAAACCTAAAAGAGGGCAAAACTGAAAATTGAAACTCATTCTAGTTGCAAAACATGTATCATTCTATCTATGTTTTAAGGTAGTATGCCTTTGATTTGTGTGCATTAAGTTGCTCTTGTTTAGAATGTATTAGGGGATCTATATCAGTAGTTGTTAAAGGAATGATGTTGGATCGATATGATTTTCGGTTTACCATTAAACAAGAATCATATTGCTCTAAGTGTGTTGTATTATTCCTAGTGGAATCAAATCCCCCTGTAGGGAGGAAAATAGATCAATGGGACCCACATAGTGAGTATCTTAGTTTTGTCATTTTTGTAGGCTTCCATGAGTAAGCCTAATCCTGGGGGGGTGGATGTAGTGTCTACCCCTGGTTCACATTTTGTTATCATTGCTAAACTCTTTTAGAGCTAGTTTTATATTGTTGGTTGGCAACATTGTTTTGAGACTATCAAATATTGTGCTATGGATTCATCTTATTACGTGATGTGATTACTTATACTTTATAGTTCGTGTATGCATGATGATTATTCAAGTGATTTCAATTATTGATGTTATTAGCTAGATGTTTTTATTATCATATGTGTTTTCTTATGGATACTTACCCCATACTTGCATGTGTATGGTGTGTGTTTTTTCTTTTGTATGGCATATTTGATGTGGTTAAGGAAGAAAGTTGTAGTCACCTGCTAGTCGAGATCTACACGATGCACCACTTCCTACCATTGCATGTTTAGTTTAGTATGTATTGTGCTTGTCCATGCGTGATTTTTATGCAGGTTGTAGGTACTGGGTATCGACTTCCCTGAATTGTCAGGATGAGCGTACCCTATCACATTATCTCAATGATAAGAGAGGGGAGATAAATTCTCAAGTCCAAATCCCAACCCTTTAAGCCATTTGTCCTAATTGAAAAATTAGGACAAATATCTGAGTTGAGTACCCTCCGAATACATTGGATAACGTAATTCGTGATATAAACACTTGGTTTGATTTTGTATGTATTTTGGCTATGATGGATTTTCATATTTTTACCTTATGAGTCTTTGGTGTATTTTTTATTAATTAAGCCTAATTAAAAGATTTAATTAATGGTTTAATTAAACAGAAAATTAATATGATATTTTTAATATTTATTTCATTTAATTAAATAAAAAATTAATTAAATAAAATAATTAAATTTGAACATAAAAAGTTATAAGTTTAAATTTGGAATGTGACAATATTTATTTTAATAATAATATATTTGGAGTTATTTTTTAAATAAATGACTAAATAATATTATTATTAAAGCTAATAAATATTTTAGCAATTAAGTTTTGGGAAATAAAATTTAAAAGTAAAAAATATATTTTAAATTATTAAAAGATTCTAGATTTCATGTGATTAAAATATAAAGATATTAAGATTGAAAAGTGGAATTATTAAAGTTAGTGCATGAGATTTAATAAATAAATTAATTAAATTGGAAAGAGTAAAGTAAATATTATATTAATGATTGTGCATTACTTTAATATTTGCTCACATAGGAGTTGGCAAATTTTTGAGAGTTGTCATATAGACAACACAGGAGTTTGCACTCTAAGAATGCACAAGTTGTCTACACTTAGAAGTTGGCATTTTATTTGAGCACATGGTGTCTACAATCTTAAGACTCATCTAGAAGGTTGGAGAAGACCCATGCTTTGTTGTCATGCTTATCTTCTAGATGTTTCTACAGACACTCTAGATGCATCTTAAAGGTCTTTAAATAGAGGCTCTCCTAGTGTGTTTTGGCAAGCTGAATGGAAGCTACAAGCTACAAGCTTAAATGGAAGGTACAAGCTGAATGGAAGCTAAAAGCTACAAGCTACAAGCTTCAAACTAAAATGGAAGCTTCAAATCTTACATTCATTGAGAAGATCATATGCTTCTATATGCTCATATATTTTCTACATGCTTTTATGCTTCTTCTAGAACTTCTAGTCACTTGGAGGATTCGATTGGCTTGGATCTTGGAGGAATTGTGAATGATGAGGAAGGAAGGGATTTTCTATGGACTTCTGAGGCATGAAAAAATTAGCATCAATGTCTAGGTGCACTCGTGATATTCACATACTCTCTTTGCACTATTTCTCTTCTTGTCTTCATCGTGTTTGTTATATGTGTTTGAATACTCTCTGTGATTGATTCTACAATTTGAAATTAGAATCTAAATATTTTATTTGGTTGAGAAGAAAACAATAAAAAAATCCTAGTTTCAAATGAGAAAGAAATTAGATCTTAATCGGGTTTGGGCTCGAATTTATATTATGAAATTAGATAGACAAGATTTGAAATTAAAATAGAAATTCTAAGTTGAAAATTTGAATGGTTAGATGTAATCTTTCTATCAAATTATATTTTCAGATGCGTATGGATAAACCTATTAGATAGATGAATGGGTAAATTTAGAGAACAATTACCTTTTAGGAGAAATTCTTAATTCATCACAAACTGCCCTGTCGCTGCCCCTTGGATAGACCCGAACTCAGTCATTCATAACTTTTTATCATGATTGAATTTATTCGATCACTCCGATCAGAAGTGGTGCAACTTGGGCCTCTCCAACATATTTCAATTTCAGCCTGATCCAACGGTTCATTAGGGAGATATGGCCCTTGTACTGGGATTGTTTTATTCAAAGATAGATATTTTTCCATTTTTCATAACCAAAAGTTCTTTATGCTTAAACTTCACAAAAATAATATATCAAAGCATCGAATGAATTAAATATATTATTGTAATCTTCCCTTAGTAGAATCTTATTTTTATGCATTAGTTTTATATGATTTATTAGCTAATCTAATTTAATTAAGATTAGTTAATAGTAGAAAAAGTATAATTAATCTATTTATCAACCAACATAAGAGGTATTTAGTTGAGATATTAATATTGGAGATTTATTATAATTTTTATTAGTAAAATAATAATTTGAACATTGATGGAATGATACATAGTTGACTCTTAATGAACGAAACTATTATCAGCTGACAATCACGTAGTTATTGATATAGCTACTAGTTAATTTAATCGTAAAATTAATTAGACTTAATTGATAATAGAGTTTTAATTATTTTTATCAAGGGAATATTAGTATTCATTCAAAGTATGACGAATGTGGTCATTATAGATTTATTAATAAGATTCCCAATATAGCTTGTTATTAGATATTAACAAATTATTATTATTGAATTATTAATATTATCATTTGTGTATTGAATTATAGTTGACTTTTATCTTACAGAATTTTAGTTAGTTATTAGTCAACTAATATTAATTGGAACGTTGCTATGGTTATGCAATTATTAATTAAATCAATTAATGAGAGTTAATTAGATTTAATTAATAATTACGTTATGTAATAGAGATTTAATTGATATAATTCTTTTAACGAGATTGTAGATTATCTATATCAAAGTTGATAGGTCTTATTCTGATGACTTGAATTATGACCTTAGATGTTTTAATGGCGAGGACTTAGTAATATTTAATTGATAACTATTAGAGTGTTGATAGGTCATGGATGGTGTGCCTATGTTAATTGATTGGTTAAATTGATCATTTTAATAAAGTTATAATCTTCTTATTCGAAGAATGATAATTGGTCCTCTTATAATATAACGAATAATGATCCTTGGAAAGTTGAAAGGTTAATCAATTAGAATGTGGATCATGGTTAAATATAAAGGACAATTTAATTAAAGGTCAATGATGATCAACTTAGTGAATATTTATCCTTAAGTTATTCTTAAAATATTATTTAAATTAATGGAAGGATAATGCTATCGGGGAACAATTGGGTTGACTTGTAGGTCAAATGATGAAACTTAGACACTTGAGGTATACTTGCAAATGGAAAACTGAAAGTCCACACATTATTCAACTATGAGATTTTAGCAAAACCAAAACATGTGTTTGCATCATGTATTCTATATGCTTCTTGTTTTGGATTTTGGGTTGACTAGTGTTGACCAGTCTTAGGTTGTTACCAGAGGCTCGGGGGTTATGAGGTGTGTTGGCATGTTGATCTTATTTGGTCTTGATCTTTAAAAGCCCAACCATGGTAATATGATTGTATGCTCTATGAATTGTTTGTATTTACTGATTGTTATTCTTCATCAGTCTTCATGTGTGGAGCTGAGGTGTACATGTATCTAAGACACTTGAGCTAATCATTTTTGAGTCATCGATCAATTATCCTTGGGATATTTTCTAGTTGCCATGATGGGACTGAAATGTTGAATTATTTCTTGATGATGTCATGTTGTGACATGGTTTGACTCAACCATTTTGGAGTCTTCGATCAGTATGGTTTGGAGATATATTTTGGTTATTGAGAACCAATGGATATTGTGATTTATTTTGAGATATATTTTGGTTATCGAGAACCAATGGATACTTATGATTATTAGTGATGCCTTTAGTTGCCAATAGAGAACTATTGTGGTCATGATTTTCTATGGATGCTTTTTTAGATGCTCATAGAGATTTGATGATTCTTATCTTGATGATTTGATGATTTTTATTGTGGATATTTGATGCTTTTATCATCGATATTTGATGATTCTTCTTTATGGATTATCTTTTGTATTTTCATAATAGTTACTTGTACAAGACTGTGGTGATTTTATGATTCCATGAGCTTAGGGTAGGTAATCTACTTGTAGTGTCGAAAAGTGGCTTGCAATGGGGGCCAGAGCCCTAAGTGGTTGCCAGGGTAACTCATTGTAAGTTTGGTTAATAAGTGATAACATTTACACACTAAATGGGGATTAAATGAACCTAAAAAGATAATTTTTTTGGTTCTCGCCCATGCCTTGAGTGCTTGTACAGGCTAGGATGGGAGTAGTGAGAATGCATGGTTGTGACCTTACATTCTGTAGTATTCCTTATCAGTATGAGAGGATACTAGTGGCCGCATAAGATCAGTATGGACCCGTGGAGTTTAGCTAACTGCCAAGGTAACTTGTACGTGATAAATGCGATGACACTTTCCTGCTTGCAGAGTAGGTTTCCTACATGTCATTGTGTGCCTCTGAGAACTAGATGTCAATTTTGTGTGATGGAACCTTTCAGTTAGTATACTTTTAGGATTCCTGGACTCAAAGAGTATTTGTGATATGTGTTTTTGATAGCCTATTTGGGACTTGAGATTATCTCCTCAGCATGGTTGGAGTGGACCACTTAGGTTCCACGTGGTCAAGTGGTAGTGTATTTTCCACTCTTATTATTTGAGATCCGTCCGAGACATCGTGGCTGGAGCATTCTTGGTTGGTATTTATCTTCATTATATTCTTGAATCAATATGATAGATGATATACCCTATGATGGATGTATTTACTGGTATGTTCTTATATTGATGATTTGCATATGTTAGATGTTGTTACTTTATGCTTTACTTTGCATGTTAGTAAGATTTTTTAGGAGTGACATTCCTACTATGTTAATAGCCAGTGATCTCTTTGGTGCTTTGGAATGTTACACATGGAGGGATGGTTAGGATCCATGATGGTCTAATGATGCTATTTACGATTGGGAGAAATTGTGCACTTAGTTATGTTTTGTGATATATGGTTATCTTTTATGATGGATGTTTATATCTTTATGATGATGATGTATCATGTGTGATTTTTGATTTTATTTATGTTATTGCATCATGGATTAATATTGGATGATGGTGTACTTTATTTACACGGATGTTTATTCTTTTAAGCCTTTCGTACCTTGTAACATGTACAGTGAATGATTGAGCAATCTAAAATGTAATTACTAAAAAGATACTTGTATATTGTTTAAGAAAATTGGATGTATCATTATTATTTCATAAGGATTTGATGTTAAATGAATAAGTTATGATTAGATGTGATTCAACGTTAAGGGATCTTTAAAGAATGTAATCTGTTATGTTATGTTATGTGTAGTTTTATTCGAATTGTTCCTATTGCTTCTGCAAATGTTATGAATGGTTTTACTTTGATGTTTAAAAAAAAAAATTTTGTTTGGCAAACTTAGTGAAATTCTTTGGATCCCTTGGCAGGGCATTACAGAAGTATTGATAACCAAATTTGTTTCCAATATTTCTACATTGTTTGCCTTAATTTTTCTAGAATTATTAATGATGATATTGTTCTTAACTAATGTGACAAGTCCATCACTATGATGCATGCAAATATATTGAAACATTATTTGTTTTTCATGATATGATATCTAAAATGTATGTGTTTCTTGTAAACATATTATGTCAGATTGCAAAAAAAGGTAGTCATTTGCAATATGATCAATATGTGATGGAAGAATTATTGCATTTAGTGATATAATTTTTATTGTCTTATTCATATCATTGTCAAAATGTGTATGTGTTAATTTCTATTTTGCATCTAGTGTTAATTGACACATCTCAACTATTATTTTATCCTTGAGTTTGAAAAAAAAAATCATTAGTGCATTAGCAAGAACAGTGAAATTATATCTCAAACACTAGATAGAGTTGTGTATACTAATCCATGATTATTAACTCCCAATGGATCAAATGCAATTCCATCAAGTGTAAGTCCTTTGATCTATGAATTGTTCGGGCACATGCTAGTTGCATGGGAAATTGTTTGCGCACTTTGACATGTGATGGATTTTTTTTTGAGATGTGAGCTTTCTTATTAATGGAACAGGTATCCATTGTCTAATAGTTTTGTCATTGATTTTAATCCAAATTATGCCTCCCTTATTTGATGTTGTGTATTTTTTGAAAATTCAATCTATACCATTTACTAGTCCATCTTTAATGTTATAGTTTCTTTGATATAACTCAACCAACATGTTTTTTTAAAAAATAATTTATTGTGGTAGTGTTTTTTCTAGGATATTATCTTACATTTTCATAGTTTTCATCTATTTCATTGATTGCATTAACGATAAATGGTTTTCTAGGGATAGTGAATAGCATTCTTTGATTATGTGAATTCACTAACTTATTACTATGAAAAAGATATGGGAAAGTTGGGTCAATAGGAGGCTGTCTAAAAATATTTTTGTTGACATATTATATTTCATAATTTTTTTGTGAATTTCTTCACATTTTGTTTAGTCTAGAGATAAATAAATTATTTTTTATCACATTGTAGTTCAAAATTGATAATAGTTTATCATATCTTCCAAAAAATTATATGCTACCTTTTCGTTGTTAATAATAAGATTTTTAAAAATAAGACTATCTTGTATTGGTTGTACTTGACAGAAGTCTCCACACAAAACAATGTGAACACCACCAAAATACATTGTTGGGCAATGCTTGATTTCTCCAAGTCTTTTGTCAATTAGATATAGAAATAAAATTCTTATTAGAGAGGCCTCATCTATGAAAAGTATTTTTAATTGTGCATAATGAGTATTATTGTGGTTCCACAATGTACGCCCCATTTTTAAAACAAAATGGGGACCCTCCACTTCATTCTAGGTATTTGGACTCCTAAATTTTAGATCCTAGTCATAGATCTCCAAAAAAACCCTAGTTCATGTCCAAGTCCTTGCGAAAAAGTTTAGAGGTCAAAAATCAAAGAACTCAAAGAAAAAGATAAGTATTGATGATTTTAGTGCACTAGGCACACCATAGGAACTACACTACTGCACTCAAAGATTGGAGAAAAGGTTTTAAGCATAGCTACGTAGTGGTGCAGTAGTGCACCTACACAGTTGCAGACCTCGCGGAAAAGGGTTACCTTGGGGAGGCTATAAATCACTCCCCACCTCCCCTAAACTCCTTACTTTTTATATTTTTCTTTCACTCCTCACATCTCTAAAATTCAAAGCTCCTACACCTCCTAGCTCCATAGTTTCACATCAACCAAGGTGTGATACCTTCCTCACTTGTCCACACAAACACACACAACTTTAAATGGGGTGCAAAGTAGCACACCTAGTTGGGTGTGCCTATCCATAGCCCTAAGACTTTGAAAACTTGAGTGAAACAAATAAAAAACAAGGGTTGGGTGTGCATTGGCACACCTGACTTGATGCACTAGTGTGCCACCAACCCTATCCACCAAAACACAAAAATAAACAAACTTAAAAAGAAAAATAGGAGTACACTAGTGCACCTAATTTGGTGTGTTAGTGCATACCTTATATATGAATTTGGTTTTAAAAATTACACATCTGGTGCACCTACCCAATGCACTAGGTATTCCAATAGGTTTTTTTTAAAGGATAATGGGGTTTTTTAATGCAAAATGGGACTAACTGTTATTATAACCTTTTTCATTCTTAATTCCAAACTAATGGGTACCCTTTTTCTATAGATATAATATCATCTTCATTAGTTTCCTTGAGTGAGAAAATGACACCAAAACTGGTGTTCTTCAAGTTCTAAGGAGTTCCATCAAAATCAAGATTCCAAGATGACTACTCAGAAATCAAGGATATGAAATTGGGACACACAAATTTGGGAGAATTCCTAAAGATTTGCAACAAACCCAATGAGAGATCACAAATGGTCTTAGCATTCATCTAATCAAGATTGGTCAATGTTGCTTCACACTGATTATCGGTGCAATCTTCAGAGCTCATAATGACACTTGCAGAACACTTGGTCCAAGAGGAAAAGGTGGTCAAGAGTGTTACAGGAGAGATTGTCCTCAATCTACAACCCAACAACATTGAGAAAGTATTCCATCTCCCAAAGGTGGATAAATTTATCAACTTAACCTAAGAGGTAGTAGAAAAATGGTATTAGAAGCATATCGAGGAAGACTCTGAGATCTTGTAATCCTCTTATCTTATAGAGAAGACTCCTCTGGGGAAGTCAACTAGCAAAGTAGACATGACCTAGGGATATATGAAGGAAGACATTGGGCACTCAATCATACTTTTGAGTAGAGTAATGGGTCTGCCAGCAACTGGACACCTAAATATCTTCATGGTACATTTTATCAAGACTATCAAGATGGTGAAGATGCCACTTGATTAGACCATTACTTTAAGTGAAAATTTGTGTGAGCAGTTGGAGGCAATAAACACGAGTACATTTGACCTCTTTTTTTGACGAATATTGGTCAAAATTTTGACCTAGGTTGGTCAAAATTTGGACCAACCAATTGGTTGAATTTTTTCTCATCAAAATTTCAACCAACTTATTAGTTGGTCAAAATTTTGACCAATATATTGGTCAAAAACATTCAAAATTGTTGGTACAATTTCTAATAAATTTTGGTCAAAATTTTGACCATTACTAGTAGAATACTACAAAGCATTGGTCAAAATTTTGACCAAATCTTGGTTGAATTTTTTTTTGAGGCATTCCATAAAATAGTTCACATGACTTGCCTATGATTTGACATTTTGCATGAATCCTGCACTCTCTCATCTAGCTGATGGATTGTATGGAGTGATATGAAATGATGATGCTAAGAAACACACAAAATCAAATCCAAAACAAACTTGCATTACAAATGGATTGTGTAAATCTATTATATATATGTTTAGGTTGTGATTGTCCTGGTAGACATGCATGCCAAATTAACAATATTAGATTTCCACAATTCATTTGTAATGGAAGTTCGTTTGGATTTGATTCTATGTATTTTTAAGCATCATCATTTCAGATCACTCTCTAGAATCTATCATCAACTAGATGAAAGAGTGCATGATGCATGAAAAATGTCAAATCATAGGTAAGGCATGTGAACTATTTTATAGAATGCCTCAAAGAAATGTGGTCTCTTTAACTTGCACCACTGACCAATGCTGAAGCATTAGTACGGGGAAGTTGGCAAGGTTTAAGAAGAGGAAATAGTTGTAGAAGAAGAAAGTGTTTTTCCTTGCTACTTTTAATGCCCCACCAAGGAATCCAAAGAATTAACCTAGAATTTTAGTAAGTTTAGAAACAATTTTTTTTTTTTTTATGATAGTAAATATCACATATAACTTTTGCACAATAATGGAAGCAATATCATTGTCCATCTGAAAGTAAACATAGCATAAATAACATATTACATTCTTTAAGATCCAACAACATTTAATTACATACATGAATCCATCTAGTACATCATCCAAATGAAATAATAATGATAAGTCCAATGTTTACACATTACATTTCAAATGCTCATTCATCCACTGTACATGTCACAGGGTATGACAAGCTCAAAAGAATATACATACATAGAATAAGGTACATCATCCTATTCTAATCCATGATACATCAAAGTAGAGATAATCACATGATACAGCATCATAGAGAACATATACATCCATCATAAAGAACAACATAATAAACTAAGTGCACGGTTCCTTCCAACCATCAATAGCATCATTAGACCATCGTGGATGCTAGCCATCCCTTCGTGCGTAACATTCCAAATTACCGAAGAGATCATCGGTATTACATAGTAGGAATGTCACTCCTAATAAATACAACATCATATGTAGAAGTGATCTAACATGAAAATAAAAGCATAAGATAACATCATCTAACATATGCTAATCATCAATGAAAAAAGATACATATCCACCATCATGAAGGATGCATCAGCCACGATGTCTCAATGAATCTCAAAATGATAAGAGTGGAAAATACACTACCACCCGACCGCATGGTACTTAAGTGGTCCACTCCAACCGTGCTAAGGAGATAATCTCAAGTCCCAAACAGGCTATCAAAATCACATAGCACATATCTCTATAAGTCCAGGAATCCTAAAAGTATACTAACTCAAGGGTTCCAAACACAAAATCTAACATCTAATCCTAGAGGCACACAGTGACATGTAGGAACCTACTATGCAAGTGGGAAAGTGTCGTCACAATTATCACGTACAAGTTAACATGACAATTAGCTAAACCCAATGGGTCCATACTGATTTCATGCGACCACTAGTATCCTCTCATACTGACGAGGCATACTACGGAATGCAAGGTCACAACCATGCATCTCACTACTCCCATCCTAGCCTATACAAGCACTCAAGGCATGGGCGAGAACACAACTCTTATCTTTTTAGGTTCATTCAGTTAGTATTAGGTGTGAATGTTATCACTTATTAATCCAACTTACAATGAGTTACCCTGGCAGCCTCTTAGGGCCTTGATCCCCATTGCAAGCCACTTCCCATCACTACATGCAGATATCCTACCCTAATACTCATGGACTCATAAATCTCAAAACCACAAAAGATAATCCATAAAATCATCAAATATGCATAAAAGCATCAAATCTCCATGAGCAAACATTCATAGAAAATCATGACCACAACAGCTCTCTATTGGCAACTGAAGTATCACTGATAATCAAATATCCAATGGTTCTCAATAACCAAAATATATATCTCAATCATACTGATCGAAGACTCCAAAAATGGTTGAGTGAAACATGTCACATCATGACATCATCAAAATAAATCCACATTTCAGTCCCATCATGGTGACTAGAAAAATAACCAAGGATAACTGATCGATGACCAAAAATAATGGTTAGGTCAAGTGTCTCAAACATAAGAATCTCAACTATAACAATCAATAATCACAACCAATACATAGAGCATTCCATCACATAACCATGGTTGGGTTTATAAAGATCAGGATTAAAACATCATCATGTCACCACAGTCACATAACCCCAGGGCCTCTGGTAGACGTCCTATAATGATCAACACTAGTCAACCCAAACCCTAAAATAGCATAAAGAATACACAATGCAAACACATGTTTTGGTTTTACAACTTGAATTTAAATGTAGAGATCTCCGTTTAAGTTTCCAAGTCTGAAGAATGAATGAAGAAACACACATATTGTTTTTGGATAAATAAAAGTTTTCCTAAAAATCCATTTTCCAATTAATAACATTTGTTTGATACATTCCCCACTCAACTATCAATTCCTTATTTAATAATTTAAAACATTTAAATTATTAAAAAATTATTAAAGAGACACCTTTATGAAAATAAACCATCAATATAAGTCATTATCAAATAATAAATTAAATAACATATTTACATATTACATACATTTACATTTTACATACACATATATGTATATACATACATACATATATATATATACATACATATATATATATATATATACATATACATATATATATATATATATGTATATATATATATATGTATGTATATATATATGTATGTATATATATATATATGTATGTATATACATATATGTATATATATATATGTATATACATATATGTATATATATATATATACATATATGTATATATATATATGTATATATATATGTATATATATATATATATACACACACATACATACATACATACATACATACATACATACATACATACATACATACATACATATGTAAATATGTTTTCATGAAATCGAATTAACAATTTTAGATTGACTTCATATTACATAGTAATGAGAAATCAACTGTATATAAATGTTTTTAACATAAACGTTAATTTTTTTTTTGGTATAACATAAACATCAATTAAACCCCCCCCCTCCCCCCCCCCCCCCCCCTAACTCTTACTGCGGTATGCAGTACCTGCGGTCACAGGCACTACACCGACAGCGGGTATGTAGTACCCTTGTCGTCGCAGACCTGCGACGGCAGGTCTCTGCCTTCCGCCGGCGCGAGGAACAAAACATGCCCACGACATATAATATATACTATACTTTGTTCCATGTGATATAAATCGCGATGCGAATTAATAAATTCTCCCACTGCGATTTTATTAATCGCTCAATTCGGTGCATTATATATAAATATATATATATATATATATCAGTATGTATATATATATGTATGTATATATATATATTTGGATTTTATAATAGATCTATAATAAATGTATACATATGCATATATATAAATATATATTTATATATATATAAATGTATACATATGCATATATATAAATATATATTTATATATATGTATATGTATGCAGATCTGAATATAATCATGTATGTTATTTTTTTTTCCACAAAGATTATATCTAAAATTTTAGGAATTTTAAAATATTTGCATTATAGATTCACTCAATTCATTCTCTAATAGATTTGGCTATAAATTAAACCCTAGCCCCATGATCTTTCAGATCTATGCATATAAAATTCTCAAATAAATTAATCTACCCATATTGAGAATGCATAAAAATATGAAACTTCTCAGAAGACATATGGAAGACACGAAGAAGACAGGGAATACGTGATGCAAAAATAGCATAAATAAAATCACAAGAATCTACCCAAATTCTGATGCTAAATCGCTCTTCCTTAGAAAATCCGTAGAGCAAGCTCCTGCCTTCTTTATAATTCTCGAGTCCTCCAATGCTCCAATTGCTCTCCCAACGCTATCCCTAAGCTTCTATGAATGCCTGAATATAAAGAGCTTTCAAGAAACATCTAGAATGCTTCTAGAAACAACTAGAAGGTGTCACCAAGTAAGCATGGGTCCTTTCCAACCTTCAAGATGAGCCATAGGGTTGTAGACACCATGTGCTTAATTGATGCACAAACCCCCATGTTGTTGACACATGAGAAATAGAGAAGTGCATTAATTCCCATGCAAGCTTATAACTCCAATCACTTTTTATATAATTTTTATTTAAATATTTATAACTTTCATTTTAACTTTATAACTTTTATTATTATTATTTATTTATTACTTTATTATTATTTTATTATTATTGTTAATTTTAATTTCTAATTTTCTTTTCTTAATTCATTTTTTTCTCAATTAATTATAATCAAAATATCAAATAACATGATATTTTATATTAATTTTCTCAAATAATTAATTTATTAATTTAAATCCATTTATTAAGACTTAATTAATAGAAAATGCACCATAGACCTCTAAGATAAAATATGAAAACCCATCATAGAGAAAATCACTAAAAATCAGTCTAAAGGGTTAAAAATCATGAATCATGTCATCTGACACATTCGGTGGGTAAAATATCCAAATACTTGTCCTACCTTACTAGGACAATTAGTTTGAAGGTTTGGGATTTGGACTTGAGAATTTATCTCCCTTCTCTTATCATTGAAACTCCATCCATCGCCTCTGGCGAGCATTCAAATTAGGCTGAGTAAAAATGTACTGAAGACTATGATGATCACTGTGTAGCTAAAATCTGTGCCCCAACAAGAAATGTCTCCACCTTGTCAAAGCATGAACTACTACTGCTAACTCAAGATCATGTGTAGGGCAATTTAACTCATGATCCTTGAGCTTACGTGATTCATATGCAATCACTCGTCCATTCTGCATCAATACTGCCCCAATCCCTTCAAGAGAAGCATCTGCACATACCATGAAATCACCTTCTAGATCCAGTACTGCCAATATCAGTGCACTGGTCAAAAGCTCCTTGAGCTTCTGGAAAGCTTGCTCGCATTTCTCTGTCCATACAAACTTCTTTCCTTTCCTTTGAAGAGAAGTGATAAGATGTGCTATCCTAGAGAAGTTTTGGACAAATCTGCGATAATAACCAGCTAAACCCATGAAACTACGAATCTTTGACACATTAGTCAATTTCGGCCAATCTATTATCACTTGAATCTTTGCAAAATCCACTGAAATACCATCACCTAAAATAACATGCCCTAAATACTGAATCTCTGTTTTGAAGAATTCACACTTAGCTGCATTAGCATAAAGTTGATTATCTCTCAAACACTACAATACCAACTGTAGGTGTTGCTCATGCTCCTTCTGAGTCCTAAAATATATCAATATGTCATCAAGAAACATGACTACAAACCTATCCAGACAAGATCAGAACACGCCATTCATCAAACTCATGAAAATCGATGGAGCATTAGTCAATCCAAAAGGTACCACTGTGAACTCATAATGCCCATAACGAGTTCAAAAAGAAGTCTTGTGAATAGTCGCTTCGTTAATGCAAAGCTGGTGGTATCCTGACTTAAGATCAATCTTGGAGAATATTGTAGCTCCCTTGATCTGATCAAATAAGTCATTAATCCTAGGTAAAGGATACCTGTTCTTAGTAGTCACCTTATTCAACTGTTTATAGTCAATACAAAGGCGCAAAGAACCATCTTTCTTCTTCACAAAGAGCACTAGAGCTCCCCATGGTGACACACTAGGTCGAATGCTCCCTTTGGCTAGAAGTTCCTCTAGCTGAAGACGTAGCTCACCCAATTCTTGAGCAATCATGCAATAAGGAGCTTTAGAGGTAGGCTTTGCTCCAGGAATCAGATCAATACTAAAATCAATGTCCCTCTTTGAAGGCATGCCTGAAATCTCACTTGGAAAAACATTTGCATACTCCTGCAAAATTGGGTGATCTAAAATCTCCCTCATGGGATCTTCCCCATCAAAATCGTTTACCATAACAGCAAATATCTGACATCCCTTATGGAAAATTTGCTTCAATTGCATAGTAGAAATCATGCATAGAGATATAGGCCTCAGTATCCCAACTATTTGCACATCATTCCCTTGGTCATCTTGGGACATAATAATCTTCTTTCTGCAATCTATACTGGCTCTATGAGATCCAAGCCAGTCCATGCCTAGAACCACATCATAGGAACCAAGGGGTATGACTTGAAGATCCACTGCCATATCGAAGCTTCCTAAGCTAAGCCCACACTTATGAACTACAGAATCTATGGAAACCTTAATGCCTGAGGCTAGTTCCACTTGCCAACAATGATCTTGCTTCACTGCATCCAAATTACACTTAGAAACTATAAATGGTGAAATAAATGAATTTGTAGCTCCTAAGTCAAACAATACTGAAAGAGATATATCTCTAATAGCACTTGTGGTCTCAACCACTGTTCCTTGATGATCTGCCTGACGCTGATCAATTGTTGCAAAAACTCTATGAGCTCTACCAGCATCACCAACTGTAGGCTCTAAAACTATAGGTCTAGGTCTTGAAAACTAAGGTGCTCGCTAAGGACACTGAGCTACATAATGCCCAATCTGACAACATGAAAAGAATTTTGTATTTCTGCCAGAACCTCTTCCCATAGGTGGTACATTTGATTGCTGACGACTGTTCCTGCTCACAAAAGATTGGCTACTCTGAGCTGGCTGATTGGTTTGATTTTGTTTATTGCGTTGATCATTGCAGTTGTTCTTGGTGTTAGAACCTTTACCACCGCCTTGAGCTTGAGAATTTGAGCCCTTCTGTTGCTGTGTCTGTTGAGACTGTTGCTGATACTATTTCCCCTTAGAGAAAGAAAAATTCTTGTTACCACCTGAATTGTAGTTGCTTTTAGTTCTTGATGCCACTGGTGCTCCTACAAAACCACTTTTACCAAGGTTGAAACTTTTCTCAACAAGGATAGCTCAATGCACCGCATCCTTGAGGGTTTTTGGTTCAAATACCTTAACTCTCCCAATAATACGGTTATTCAATCCCCTAATAAAATGTTGTGTCAACTGAGCTGAATTTTCACTGAACCCTGAAAAAGGCATAAGCTCATAAAACTTATGCTCATACTTGGTCTTTGACAAGGTATACTATCTGAGATTATGAAATTCATCAGCCCTTTATTGTTTCCATTCCTCTGGTAGGAATCGTTCATGAAAACTCTCTAGGAATAATTCCCATGTAACACTGCTCATATCGATTCCCAATTTCTTCCCCTTAATCGTCCACCAAGTGGCCCCAAAATTCTCTAAATTAGTGATCACAAATCTTGCCTTAACATTTTTGTCGAACTCCTGCATGGCAAAAATCCTGTCGAGAGAAATAAGCCACTGCTCGGCCACATAACCAGAACCTTTCCCATTGAAAGGCTTAACCTTGGATCTTAAAAGATCCTTCATCTAAGTGGACACAATGGACCTCTGACGTTCCTTCTAAGGACTTCTAGATCTGGGTCTATGCTCTTATTCTGTCTGATGCACTTTAGGTTGTTCTTGAACAGGAGGTAGACATTCTAGAATAGTCTACATCATCTACCTCAAACTGACCTCTTCAGACTCAGCTTGGTCCTCTCTATGGCTCTCTTCCTATTTCCTACTAGAGTGCTCTTCCCTACTCTCTACATGAGTCGATCCCTCATGGACAGACTCACGAACACTGATAGTTCTGCCATGACCACGGCCTCTACCACGGCCTCTAATAGAAGACTTAGTCCCAGATACCATCCTACAATAGTACAAGGTACTAAGTTCAGTTCTATGTCTAAGTTTAAGGAAAATTTCTAGTTTTGAAACTAAGTGTTGAAGTATGAAAAATATTCAAGTAACAGTTTGAGTCCTATTTTCAATTCACCTAGATCAAGTTTGGAAAGTTACACTTAATAGTTCAAAGTTCTAGTTGTTCCAAAATACCCAGAGCTCCCAATGTAGTAACTCGGGCTCTGATACCACATGTAATGCCCCACCAAGGAATCCAAAGAATTAACCTATTCTAATTCATGATACATCAAAGTAGAGATAATCACATGATAAAAAATCATAGAGAACATATACATACATCATAAAGAACAACATAATAAACTAAGTGCACAGTTCCTCCCAACTGTCAATAGCATCATTAGACCATCATGGATCCTAGCCATCCCTCATGCGTAACATTCCAAATCACCAAAGAGATCATCGGTATTACATAGTAGGAATGTCACTCCTAATAAATACAACATCATATGTAGAAGTAATCTAACATGCAAATAAAAGCATAAGATAACATCATCTAACATATGCTAATCATCAATGAAAAAGGATACATATCCACCATCATGAAGGATGCATCAACCATGATGTCTCAATGAATCTCAAATGATAAGAGTGGAAAATACACTACCACTCGACCACGTGGTACCTAAGTGGTCCACTCCCACCGTGCTAAGGAGATAATGTCAAGTCCCAAATAGGCTATCAAAATCACATAGTACATATCTTTATAAGTCCAGGAATCCTAAAAGCATACTAACTCAAGGGTTTCAAACACAAAATTTGACATCTAATCCTAGAGGCACACAATGACATGTAGGAACCTACTATGCAAGCGGGAAAGTGTCATCGCAATTATCACGTACAAGTTACACTGACAGTTAGCTAAACTCCATGGGTCCATACTGATTTCATGTGGCCACTAGTATCCTCTCATACGGATGAGGCATACTACGGAATGCAAGGTCGCAACCATGCGTCTCACTACTCCCATTCTAGCCTGTACAAGCACTCAAGGCATGGGCGAGAACAAAACTCTTATCTTTTTAGGTTCATTCAGTTAGTATTAGGTGTGAATGTTATCACTTATTAATCCAACTTACAATGAGTTACCCTGGTAGCCTCTTAGGGCCCCGGCCCCCATTGCAAGCCACTTCCCGTCACTACATGAAGATATCCTACCCTAATGCTCATTGACTCATAAATCTCAAAATCACAAAAGATAATCCATAAAATCATCAAATATGCATAAAAGCATCAAATCTCCATGAGCAAACATCCATAGAAGATCATGAACACAACAACTCTCTATTGGCAACTGAAGTATCACTGATAATCAAATATACAATGGTTCTCAATAACCAAAATATATATGTCAATCATACTGATCGAAGACTCCAAAAATGGTTGAGTGAAACATGTCACATCATGACATTAGCAAAATAAATCCACATTTCAGTCCCATCATGGCGACTAGAAAAATAACCAAGGATAACTGATTGATGACCAAAAATAATGGTTAGGTCAAGTGTCTCATACATAAGAATCTCAACTATAACAATCAATAATCACAACCAATACATAGAGCATTCCATCACATAACCATGGTTTGGTTTATAAAGATCGAGATTAAAACATCATCATGTCACCACAATCACATAACCCCCAAGCCTCTGGTAGACGTCCTATACTGGTCAACACTAGTCAACCCAAAACCCAAAATAGCATAAAGAATACACAATGCAAACACATGTTTTGGGTTTACAACTTGAATTTAAATGTAGAAATCTCAGTTTAAGTTTCCAAGTCTGAAGAATGAATGGAGGAACACACATATTGTTTTTGGATAAATAAAAGTTTTCCTAAAAATCCATTTTCCAATTAATAACATTTTTTTGATGCATCCCCCACTCAACTATTAATTCCTCATTTAATAATTTAAAACATTTAAATTATTAAAAAATTATTAAAGAGACACCTTTATGAAAATAAACCATCAATATAAGTCATTATCAAATAATAACTTAAATAACATATTTACATATTACATATATACATACACCAACACACACACACACACACACAAATATATATATATATATATATATATATATATATATATATATATATATATATATATATATATATATATATATATATATATATATATATATATATATATATATATATATATATATATATATATATATATATATTTATATATATTTATATATATATATACATACATACATATGTAAATACGTTTTCATGAAATCGAATTAACAATTTTCGATTGACTTCATATTACATAGTAATGAGAAATCGACTCTATACAAATGTTTTTAACATAAACATTTTTTTTTTTTTTTTTTGCATAACATAAACATCAATTAAAAAAACCCCCCCAACTCTTACTACGATATGCAGTACCTGCGGTCGTAGGCACTGCACCGACAGCAGGTACGTAGTACCCCTGTTGCCACAAACCTGTGACTGGAGGTCTCTGCCTTCTGCCGATACAGGGAACGAAACATGCCCATGGCATATAATATATATTATACTTTGTTCCGTGCGATATAAATCGCGATGCGAATTAATAAATTCTCCCACTGCGATTTTATTAATTGCTCAATTCGGTGCATTATATATAAATATACATAGGTATATATATATATATATATATATATATATATATATATATATATATATATATATATATATATATATATATATATATATATATATATATATATATATATATATATATATATATATATATATATATATATATATATATATATATATATATATCAGTATGTATATATATATTCGAATTTTATAATAGATCCATAATAAATGTATACATATGCATATATATAAATATATATTTATATATATGTATATGTATGCAGATCTAAATATAATCATGTATGTTATTTTTTTTTCCACAAAGATTATATCTACAATTTGAGGAATTTTAAAATATTTGCATTATAGATTCACTCAATTCATTCTTTAATGGATTTGGCTATAAATTAAACACTAGCCCTGTGATCTTTCAGATCTATGCATATAAAATTCTCAAATAAATTAATCTACCCATATTGAGAATGCATAAAAATATGAAACTTCTCAGAAGACATATGGAAGACACGAAGAAGACAGGGAATGTATGATGCGAAAATAGCATAAATAAAATCACAAGAATCTACCCAAATTCTGATGCTAAATCATTCTTCCTCAGAAAATCCATAGAGCAAGCTCCTCCCTTCTTCAGAATTTCCGAGTCCTCCAATGCTCCAATTGCTCTCCCAACGCTATCCCTAAGCTTCTATGAATGTTTGAATATAAAGAGCTTTTAGGAAACATATAGAATGCTTCTAGAAACAGCTGGAAGGTGTCACCAACTAAGAATGGGTCATTTACAACCTTCAAGATGAGCCATAGGGTTGTAGACACCATGTTCTTAATTGATGCACAAACCCCCATGTTGTTGACACATGAGAAATAGAGAAGTGCGTTAATTCCCATGCAAGCGTATAACTCCAATTCACTTTTTATATAATTTTTATTTAAATATTTATAACTTTCATTTTAACTTTATAACTTTTATTATTATTATTTATTTATTACTTTTTTATTATTTTATTATTATTGTTAATTTTAATTTCTAATTTTCTTTTATTTAATTCATTTTTTCTCAATTAATTCCATTCAATTAATTATAATCAAAATATCAAATAACATGATATTTTATATTAATTTTCTCGAATAATTAATTTATTAATTTAAATCCATTTATTAAGACTTAATTAATAGAAAATGCACCATAGACCTCTAAGATAAAATATGAAAACCCATCATAGAGCAAATCACTAAAAGTTAGTCTAAAGGGTTAAAAATCACGAATCATGTCATCCGACACAATCGGTGGGTAAAATATCCAGATACTTGTCCTACCTCGCTAGGACAATTGGTTTAAAGGTTTGGGATTTGGACTTGAGAATTTATCTCCCTTCTCTTATCATTGAGATAGTATAGTAGGGTATGCTTATCCTGGCAATTCAGGGAAGTCGATACCCGGTACCTGCAACCTATAGAAAAACCATGCATGTACATACAATATATAATGCTAAGCTAAACAGACAATGGCAGGAAGTGGTGCATCATGTAGATCCCGACTAAGTAGGTGACTATGACTCCCTTCCTTAACCACATCAGAAACACCTTACAATAAGAAAACATGCACACCATACACATGCAAGTATGGGGTTAGTATAATAAAACACATAAGATAATAAACCATCCATCTAATCATCCATAGTGACTGAAAATAGTATAATGATCATCATGTATGCATGAAATGTAAAATCTATATGATCTCATCATATAACCACTGAATCCATAACATAATGTCTGATAGTGTCAAAACACTACCGCTAATCCATCAACATAAAACTAGTGTATCATAGTCTGATAATAACAACAATGTCCAGAAAAGATGTTAACGAGGGTAGGCACTACACTAGTCAGGTCTCTCTAGTTTTTGGTGATCCCTAAACCCTTTGATCTAGCTGAGATAAGTAGTCCAAAATGTTCTAATGAAACTTTAAGGGCACTAGTGAAAGACTTCAGCAAGCATAGGTTCACATGCCCAAAACGAGCATTGCCATCAGACCATATATGTCTAATATAGTTGTTTCAAGCTTGATGATGATGATATGGACGCAATGGAGTACAATTTTATAACATTATCTAGGAATTGCAATTGCTTGTAGCCAAGAGATAGTTACTATAATAAAGGCTATAATGAGGGGATGGTTATCATCATAAAGAACATGAAAGGAAAGGAAAATATTTCCCACCAAATGCAGAGGAGATAAAAGGTCATAAAGCACAGTTAAACATATGACTAAATGGAAGGTGAAAGGGAACCATACAGTAATGGTTTAAGTTTCTCCACAAGAATGAAATGGAGCCATATATCAACTATGCCTAGATATCTTAGATCTATAATAGTCAAGATAAGAAATTAAAGTAAATAATGTTTTTGATTAGTAAATTTAGGATTCAATGCTTGAATACCTAATCATTTAATTCAACATTTGAATATACTCATTAATGGGTATACTAAGACACTCAAAGTAAATTGAATGGCAGTAATTTCTTGTTTCTCATTAGCAAGTGTTATTTCAAATTTGCAAGAAACATTACACTACCTGATCAATCACAAGAGTTGATAGGTCTTTCATTATTTGGTGCAGCTGATTTACTAATTCAACAATCTACCTGGGATAGCAAGACAAAAATAGATAATTTATATTTTGATAGAACTACACCAAAGCAAGTACCACAAAACAAATATATGCAAAAAATAAAATTGGAAAGATTGAAATTAAAGTTGTATTAACTAGAGAATTTCCCTTTCCCTTTCATCTATTAGCACTTCTATTTTCTTCATCCTAGCTAGCTACTGTGTATTGAAACCCTATGAAAAAAATTGTAACCAAAACTCAAAAAGTCAGCATACATGCATATCTTGATGCTAATGAGAACAGAACTTATTCAAACACTCAAAATTCCAAAACTTTGTGAATTATTCAAAAACAAAAAAGGGCAATCCTCTTCACCAAGTCAAAAGATTGGTTATCCTCTTATCTAGTTTTTGGACCATTCAGATGCATGCCCATGTCAACTTCATCTGATCCCTACACAGAAAAAACCAAATAAACTCATTTAGTAAATTGCATTATTATCCATTCTTAGACTAGATACACATCCTAAATAGGAAGACGTGAATGACACCACACATATTTTCATTTCCGTAAGCACTCTAGATAAGCATTTTGTTGTTTACAAAACTCCATTGAAAGTGCCTAAAGACTTGTGGCAAGAGATCTCTGCATATAGAATAAATTCGTTTGATCATTAAGTATAATGATAATAAGATTCTGCATGCTGATGTCTGTAAATAGGACCTTTTTTATTGATTTAATCTCTTGATCATAAATCACATATTCTAATAGTTATATTTTATTGGCTAGAAGAAACACTTGAACATTCTTCTGAACATTTGCATCCTCAGATAGGCCTTGCCCTAAAAGCTTTTGTAGCATTTGCTCACTTCTTTTCAGCAAGCATGTTATCTCTTGGGTGAGTTCTTTAATTGCATGTTGATTTGTCATTGTGTCACCAAATGTTGGCATCAATGCCTTAGCATATGACTTTTTCAACATAGCAATTTTATTGCGTGCATGTTGCATGTTAGTTGCTATCTCTTTTGATATATCCACCCATGCTGGAGGTAGGCCAATAACTATAGCATCTCCTCTATGAAACACATATACATGCATTTAAGGGTTAACATACTATTTTTCAAAACATAATAGAATTTTATCAATACATGGAATCCACATTAGATCCAGGGTATGTGCAGGATCATTGTGTACCAAACTATGGCCTTAAGTGGCTGTGAAAAAGTAGCAAATCAGGGTTATGTCAACTTGACACATAATTTTAAAGTGGTTCTGGACTTTATATAAAAAAGTTGTAAAAAACTAATCTGTAGGAAATTGAATCTACTTTCTAAACTACAAGGCCTTATCTGGAGAAAAAATTATTTGATTGGTCAAAATTTTGGATTTTAATGCAGTACTACAAAAATTTTAGGGAAAAAATAAAAAGTAGGTGTATGTCTAACCACCTTAATCATAATCAAATGATAATATTTTTAAATATAATTTTGGATATAAAAAGTAGACTCATGCCTGGATGTGACGCATTTTTTGGCAATTTTTATTCCAAATAAATAATTAATTATGAATTTTCTACTATACTATTTTCAGAATTAAAAAACTCCCGTGTCTAACCACCTTAACTACTTCAAAAAAAATCAAATTTAAATTTTTAAAAAAATTTTCTTATACTTGTCAAAGCATAGAATGTGACGCATCTTTTGGATTTCACAAATCTTATATGGTTTGAAAGTTATAGCTATTTTTCAACCAGTATGTCAATCAGCACTTTGTAGCTAACTCCATTAGAAAATAAGTAATAATTACTTATTGAACTTGTAATTTGACAAAAGTTACATTTATGAAAAGCTAAGAACATTCTTAAGAAACCCTTTTCATTACATCAAATTTTGGTTAAAAAAAAGTCATCAGCTACATGCTTGAAGTAAAAAAACACATAAGAACATGCCAAAAACACATTTTCGAGATGTTTTAAAGATGACCATATAAGGTTGGTATTGAAAAATATAGTAGGAATTATAAAGGTATTAATTGTTTTCATTTAGTATCAGGATGGGTGGGAAAAAAGTGGGAATAGATTTTGAAATTCTTTGAGGCATTTCAAAACTACACATTTTTCAGATCGCCACTTTTTGGCACACCATGATCCTGCACATACCCTCCAACTCAAAAGAAAAATGTGAGTTTTATATAAACAAATTTTTTTTGTTCTACGTGGAGGAATATATACTTTTAGTAAAGGCTAAGCCAAACTACTCCAAATAAAAAATCAAAAACCTATTCCATGGTGAAAAGAAAAATAACAATTTTGGTAGATACAATTTCATATCTAGAAAAGATACATGAAATTCTTTGATTTGTTTTTATTTATCAAACTTCTAGAAGTTTCCAAAAAAATAAATAGAACATATTGCCTACAAAAAATATTGACCAAAAGAAAGTGCCTTGGCATCTATTTTGTACCTAGTTGATTGCTTCCAATGTTGCTTGGGAAAATGAATGTCACACATCTATTTTTGTAACTAATTCATTGTTGAAATTAAGCTGTCACAGGAGGAGATGACCTATGCTAAAGAAATACCCAATTCCATTAGATAATGCATGGATCAATGTAGGTTCTTTCACTTTGGCAATGAAAGATTTCAAATCTTCTTCAGTAAATTAAAGAAACTGGGATCTTTCCAAACCATCTACATTTGAATAAGTTAGTAAATCAATGGCAATGAGTAGGGCATTTTTTCTTGTTGGCATGAACACTAGAGCCGGTTTTCCTATTTGTGCATGCTGAATTATTGATGTGTAAGCTGGCTTGGTCATTGCCTACATTTGAGCTTCAAAGTTGGCTATATCAACACCTTGGATATGAATCTCTAATGATATAGGATGGAAACCAAGTGGTAAATTAAAAAGGCCATGTGTAGTAGCTCTAATTCACTCACCAAGATCTTTAACATTTGCAAGTGAAGTGGAAAGAGAAACAATGCGAATATGATTTTCAATTTGAGGACAAAAAAGGTTGGCAAATCGAATTAGGAACTCTTGAGATTAAAAACAATAGGAAAAGATTAGAGAACCTGTTAATGACAAAGAAACCTGAATTATGCTTAGGAATAGGAATCATCTTTTTTCTGTATTCACATACAACATCAATGTTGTACTTCAGTTGTGCAGATATTGGTACAACTAGAGTTCCATCAGCAATGTTACCCTAATAGAACCAAAACATTTACACCACCTTAGAGTCACAAGGAAAAACAAATGCTGATCTCAGAATTGGTAACAATCATCAATGCATTTAGCATTGAGATTAAATATATTTAAAATACATAGAATGAATTTCAACTTACCTGAATAAATTTTTGAATTGCCTCATTCTAGTTGTTTTCTACACTCTCTTGGATCAGGTCAATTTTGTTCTATACAATAATAATATGCTAAAGATTTGCATAAACAAATTACAAATCACTAAACTAAGTTATTATTATACACACTGGGAAATCAAAAAATGAAACATATCGAAAAAGCTTCATGCATACATTTTCAAATCTAGGGACATCACACAAAGGACTATCTTCCTTTCCACTACCATATGCCCTGCAATGTGAATTGAATGATGTTAGTTATTTACCATGCTCCAAACCAAAGAGAAAAAAATCATTCCACTTTCATAAACCTTTCAATCATCCATTATGAATAAGAAATAGTAATTATCCAAACCATCCTTGTTCACAATGTCCTAAATACATATGCATGAGAGCCTAAAAATTTAGCAAATTTTAGATAGAACCCAAGTAGGAAAAAATAATTTATTGGGGAAAAAATATGTGTCAAGTTTAGCATACGGTTGACTTACCTCAAACAAGCTTCAGCCTCAGAGCCAATTAAAGATGAAGATGATAATTTGTATTTCATACAAAATTAAGAGAACAACTAATAAAACATTAATAATAAAGGAAATAAGGTATGTTAGTTTGAGCCTCACTTCATTTCAAGAATACTTTAATATTCTCTATTTAACAAGGCCAACCACGTGAAAGTGGAAGCTCATCTAGCCTCACCCACATCCCCCTAACATCAATCTAAATTCCCCATTAACATCTAATTACATACTTCATTCATTTAATTCATCCATTTATGAACTATAACATTCAATCAATACAATCACATAACATTGATTAATATGATATAAAATTCATTAATACACAATAGTAATCAAGACTTTATATTATATTATTAGAATATTTTACAAAATTTTTTCCTTGTTCAACTGCAGGCACTAGGGGAAAAAGAATAGGGCAAAGAAAACCCCTAGTATAGCCTGGGACCGGAGTCCTATATACATTACAAATGCCCTTTATAAGGGTCTTTAAGAAGGCATACCTCCTTTTATAAAAGGGGAGAATTTTTGATAGAAGAACCTCCAAAAATAAATGCAAGGTTGGATCAAAATCCATCTTAACTAGATTCCCTTCCCAACATATTGGGGATTACAAATAATAGTGGCTAAGAGGGTTACAAATATTAATGTTGGAGGAAATTGGAGTGACAAAATTTTGAGGAGATCTTTGGTCTGGTTAAAGAAATGGTGGACACTTGCAATACAAAAACAATATTCCATGGCAATGAAAAGAAGGGGGGTAAGGGGTTAGTAGGTTTTACCCCCTAAAAAAAATATTCGACAATTCACTTGTTCTCAAAATAGGAATCCATAAAACTATTTAGCTCCTTACACTTCAAGCTTTGGTCACAAATAGAAATATACATATAGAGAAGAAAGTAACTTGTGTAAAAGTGTTGAGCAACTTTTTTTGGAAAGCAAGTTAACTTGTTTAAGTGGCTAAAAATTCCCTAACTCAACCCATACACCAATTGTCAATGCTACTTTTTTCAAATGTAAATACTAAATAAGCTTGCTAGAACTGTGAGCCTATTTATTGGTATATAGGAAGAATAAAAAGAAGTATCCGTCCTATGAATATAGACCTAGGGGTGATCCCATAATAATGGGTTCCACTTTTTGACCAATTTTGACACTAAAATCAAACATCACATTCAAGTGACTATATCTCCAAAACTATAAATAATTTCGAGATGACATAAACTAGTGATTTTGAGTACTTTGTTCCTACTTTGTAACCATATTTTTTAATCTAAAAAAAAAAATTATTTATATCAATTTTTTTTATCTCCTCTGAAAAGTGGTACATAATAAAATTCAATATTTTTAAAGAGTGACAGTCTATTTGACAGACATAACTTTTTTTTTAGAAATGATAATGAAGTAATTCTTTCGACATTAGATTTTTCACATCAATATCCAGAGGATGCATTTGGTTTGATTTATTTTGGTTGAATATTGTATAGTTTATGAAGTTTTGAAGTGACACAAATTGTAATTCAAACATACGTTCCATTTGACACAGATAATTTGAAGTCAATTTATCATAAACCTTTTTTTTTTTAATAGAAAGGTATCTCAATAAGCTAGTTTCTACATATTTTTCAAAAAAAAAATTGACCTAATTTACTAATTTTCCTAAGGTGTCGAAGTCAGTTGATGTTCAATTGGTAATGAACTGGTAATGAACCTATAATGAGTTAAACTCATATTTGAAAGTCTTAATGACTAAAATATATATTACAATTAAAGTCATTGGAAAGCTTGCTTCGAATAGCACATTTTGACATTTTTTATTTTATAGTAGGATATCATTCTCTTGTTTTTATGGGAGTCAGAAAAGCAAAAAAAAAAGGAAAAAGGGTTAAAATTTTCTTATTTTTACGCGTTCGCACGAACGTGGTGTTCATGCAAACATATAGGGCATGTTTGGGTGAATCTATGTTCACACGAATGTATGAGAAAAATAATCCAACAACCAAAATTTTTATTTAACGTTTTCATGTGAACATTTATAATAATTTGTGTTTGCACGAACATGTAGAAAGGGAAAATTTATGAAGATCCCAAACAAAAAAGTGGAATTTCAATCGCAAAATAACCGTTACTAATATGTTTGCACGAACATATTTACAAGGTATGTTTGTGTGAACATACCTTATTTAAACTTAACATTTTTGCACGAAAATAGTTAGCACGTTTAGGCGAACATATGTAAAATTCTACATGCAAAATTGTCATCATTTCGCAATTTCCTTTGTTCCCCAAAAGTGGTACCCAGTATTGTGGGTTCACCCACAGCTTAAAGTGGTTATAGACTCCTTGGTACATTTTGACCTTAATGATATACTCTATGTTTACATGTGGTATTTTCATGTGATAATTGACAATCCAAACAATTGCCTAGGGATCTATGAGGTGAAATGTAAGGAAAGATAGCATATGTCCACTATGAACTCTTACAAGCACAACAATATAAGAAAATTTGAATACCTCTACTTGGCACACCTCCATGACAACTTTCCAGCTTCTAATTCTAGCTCACATGCCTTCCTCTGTCAAGTTATGTCTTATTCTACCACTGTAATATCCTTCATGAGACCTTCAACCTTTCAAGATGATGTTGGGTGATGCGACGCGCTCCCTTGCCCATAGGTGGTTAATTATGTGGTGTTCCATGTTCACTAACAGTCATGGCTTTTGGTGCAACGGCAAATGGGCCCAACAATTGGTATCAGAGCCTGGTTTTGGCATGGTCATGGGTTCAAATCTCTCTGGTGCCTTCCTGACCCGCGTAAGCACTTGGTATGCACATCGAGGGGGAAATTGTTGGGTGATGCGACGCACTCCCCTGCCCACAGGTGGTTAATTATGTGGTGTTCCATGTTCACTAACAATCATGGCTTTTGGTGCAACGGCAAATGGGCCCAACAGATGACAGCGTGGAACAATTGATCATTTGTTCCTAATGAAACCTATCCCTACAAACTTTATAAATAAACATCTACCAATTAACACCATATAAATTGAAGATTAAAATGAAAACATTGATATTTTTTCATTTCTTTTAAAACTAGCATATGAATACATAGAATATCCAAAAGTGTTATTACATTTCCTATTAGTGCAATTTCCCTCTCTTTAAGTTCTTTAACACATAACTTATTTTTTGCCAAATCTTGAGCTTGGCTTGCTGAAAGTTCTCTTAAATGGTTGACTTCTTCTCTAAAATATGACAACAAAATAAAATTGAAGTGAAATGTTTAGCAACTAAAGAATGATATATAACTTCAAGAATGTGTAAGATGCCTTAATCCAACAAAGAATATATTTCAAGTGTGTCACATATTGCTTAGCTTCAATTTCACAAGCTACACAAATATATATAAAAATAAAGAAAGCATAAAATTAGTTAGTGAGAATACATATCATGATTTTTCAAAGATGTTCACCATTATGAGATGCCTTTTTTGTCAAAACACATACCTTGATGCTTCCAAAGAATGCCGCAGTTATGTTATTTCATGTCACATAGTTTTTACTATATTCTCCATGGAAAAAGCCTGGGTTGAAAATTAAAAAATAGAGTATTAAGTCCATGTTTTCCTACACATACCTCCCTACCAAATAAACTAATAAGATTGATATTTAATACTATATTTATGTGAGCATACTAATAGAAGGAAGAGTGATGAGATACTAGAAGCTATCAACATGAATAATCTTAGCTCCCACATTGTTATTTCTAAACTAAAACATAGATAATAAAAATGGTCATTCCTAAGACATAATAATTTAGCTCATGGAATGTCATGCCGCACCATGAAGGATATCAATGCCTTAGAAAAATTCAATACTTCACAATTTTCCCAAGTAGAGTGATCAGAAAGCATTATGAATGAACAACAAACAGTGATGGGCTTAATGATAAACAACAATCAAAATATTAAACAATGAAGCAATCTTAATCAAAGAAAACTTAAAAGGAACTATATTATTTTAAAACAACAATCCATAAAGACATGTCAATACATTGCAACAACTAATAAAGGTGCATCAAGGAGGAGACCCAACCCCTCACAAGAGGGAAACCATTCCAAAGGTCACACATTTTGAGGAGAATGAGAAGATATAAAGCCAGGATGAGATAGGAGAGAAAAAGGGCATTAAAGATCATAAATAGAGATTTAATACAAATAGTAATCAATTATAAGAAATGGATCCACATTTTTTATATCAAGAAAACATTGGGGCGAAGAACAATCACATTTTTGAACATCTTAGCACTCATCCAAATTAGGCAAAAATCATTGTTAATAGAACATACAACACAGGATCAGACTGGAAGAAGTCATCTCTAGAAATATTATTATGAAATTATTCTCAAAGGGTCATTGAACATCATAAGAAAGTAGATGATATTGAAAAAACTAATTGATAGATTGAACCATTCAACAATAAGAATTCATTCAAAGGAGTGGCAATAGCATTGAAGAATGAAATAGTATCAAATTAGATCTATCTATATCACACTAGTAGTCTAGAAGGCATGAATTAGGATATTTTTGGAAAAGGGACATCACATGGAAGAACAAAGACTTGGTAAAGCTTTTTCGGAACCACCCATATATGGTTTGCATTTCATTCTAGTTTTGGAGCTAAATGTTAGAATTTAGTCATCTTTTAACAATTTGTTCTATTCATCGTCATTTCATTTTGTGTCTCAGATGGAATTCATATAAAGTAGACCTAGTCATTCTTGAATTTAAAGAAGAAAGTTTTCATAAGTATGCTTGTATGCCATAAGTATGCCTATTCATATTAAAATAATAAAAAATGTTTAGTGATTTCCAATGTTAAACTTTACCAATCTAGCTAATGTACAATATTTTAGAAGACAAATCCCTGGACCATGTTGAGAGCTCTAGCATTTGAGTATTGAATTTATATCAGCCAGCAAAGCATCAAGAGAAAAATCATAGAGCTTACATGTTGAGTTAATCCTTGTGCCTTCAATAGATTTCCAAGGTTGCTATGTGCATCAACCTATACAGTGTACCAAAAAAATTGCAACCACAGAATTCAAGCAAGTCTTGAACTAGATACAAAATGTACAATTTCAATGAGAGAGACACTTACAAGATGAAGATTTAGATGAAGAGCTTGATGGCAACACTCTGCAGCTTCACTCCACCTTCCTTTCTGCATGTATGCACTAGCCAGATTGGACCACACATCACAAAAGTTTGGTCATAACTTCAAAAAAAATTGGAAAAAATATAAATAAACAAAAATGTAAATAGAAAATGAGGAAAATATTGAGACTTGATCAACTAGGCACCAAACAACATAAGTAAAGAAAATGCATATCCTAATAAGCTAAAAAATAAAAATTGCTTCTTAGGTCCAACATTTGTAAAGAAAACACTAAATGGACCTTCCTACATGTTATGTGGTGTGTGTTTGATGGGACACATGTAAAATGACCTTCAAAAACACATTTACCTTCAAATGAGCACTAATCTTGAACTTCATAAGAGAAGAGGAAGTCATTGTACACAATGCAGATCAGCTATTAATGTTGATGAAACTCACAAGGTTCTACTTTCTGATAAAATATAGTTTAGCACTAAGCAGTACATTTAGATTTTGTGTATTATTGAAGTGAGACCTAACATTTTCCACCATAGCTAGCTTACTTTTGTGGATCATAATGGTTTTTAGAGTGCTTGTATCTCAAAAAATAACTTTTGTTCTTAAAAAATCCAAATATACCAAATGCAACAAAAAGATAAGGCTGGCCATAAGTTTTAACATGCTCGCCTTTGAACAAGATGGTGTAATAGGCATTTCATTGGTAGGTGGAGATTTTGAAGCTAAATTTGTCTCAAAAGTGGACCCCAAAATGCACACACAAAGGTCCAAATGGAGAAGACCTCTGTTGGTGTTTTTTTTTTTTTTTTTAAACAGTGCTAAAACTACTAAGCGAAAAAAGGCTTAATACCTAGATATCAGTACACACACAACCTAAAGAATAGCCAATTCTCATTGTCACTTGCATATGCAAAGTACTAGGACCCAACTTCAACAAAACCTCAGACAATTTTCTACTCTTTTGGCTCTGTAAAAACCAGGGCGGGTGTACCCGGGGATGGTTCAAAAATGGAACAATTGTATGAGAATTATTCTTAGTTTCATTTTGATTCTCATTTCTAAATCCTCAAACATATACGTAACTCTTACCAAATTGGTAAACACATCCCTTGAACAGATATGGCCAAGAAGTCTTCTATAGATCTGCAGATGTTTTCAACAACAATGGCTAAATGAAGCTAAAACATTCCATGCAGGCAAGTGCTGGCCAACTTTGAATATCTTACAGGAAATAAAAGTAAAATTTGATTTTATGATGTATTTTAAAAAACCAGTCATAATATACTTCTCTTTTGGCTGAAATACTTTCGATCAGTGCCTAATCCATTGGGGTTCAAAGTCTATAGTAAATTCTTAGATCTAATTTGTTGCTTTGCAAAAAAATCTTATCAGCAATTCTTATCAAAATTTATCATTCAAAAATCCTTTTCAATACCTAAGAAATCTCATCACATTCATCAGAGCCCTTATTTAATCCATTGAATTAACAACAAAAACAAATGGATGTACAACCCTACTAGATTGCAATCAATTGCATAAGCTTTTACTCACACAACATCAAGGTAGCTAAGTATTTAAAAGGAGACAAAATTCAGAAAGAACTGATATGGGCACAGTTCATAATTTGTATTCATTTCCTTTGAAAATGGTATATCCTTTACAATAGACCCAGAAAGACCTTCAGAAAAGAAGCATAGTTCTTTCTACATTCATGTATTATCAGAAATTTTGACAGAAAAGTATACTACAAACTTGCTTTCCAAAATGTTTGGACCAAAAATAGGACAAAGCACAATACTTAGTAAGAACAGAATTCGAACCATTCTTTAGCCTTGGGATCTGACTTAAATAGTGTGAGATGCAACAAGCTTTAGGCTAAAGAAGGTGATAGGTGTCCTTTCAAAAGAAAGAAAAAAACAAAATAACAGAAAGATTAACAACATTTCTTGGTGGGTCCCTTTCTGTTATGCTTCTGAATTGTTGAGACAAGAGCACGATCTGACCTTGCAGTCATTCTTCACTTTCGGAGTACATACCCATGAGGTCTGTAAGTGATGTATCATCTTCTGTTACCTGCAAACTCACTTTAACTTGGGGATTTTCCATGTCATCATTGCTGATTACAAGGGTAACTACTACTTTTGCATCTTCTTCCTCATTGTCTCCTGACATCTGTTCACTAAACTAGTTTTTTCACTTATTAAAAGTATCATCATCTGGCCAATCAAAACTTAGGGTTTCTCTTTGTATCTTTATTAAAGAATTTGCATTTTCCTCTAAATCATCAAATTCTTTTCTCATAGCAGTATAATATAATTGTACTTTTACCAGCTCCTCGTTTGTCTTTTCCCAAAACCAATGGCTAGTCTCACTGATGATGTTTATTATTTTGTTATCGAATAATTCATCCATTTCCTTTTTCCATTTTTCTTTTTCCTTTACTATATCAACATATTCTAAAGCACAAGGAAATAGGGTGAATTTTTCAGCAAGATATTTTGAAAAACAGAGTATCAATCTTCTCTGTAAAGAATCTCTTTCATTCTCAAAATTTTCTAACTTATTCAATAAATCAAAAATCTTTTCAACTTGATGATAAGGCATTTGGACTCCAGATATACATATAATTGTAATATCATTATTTCTCTGTCTCCATTTCTATGCAAGAGAATCTCGTCCATCCTTTTCTTTATTCAACTCATCCATGAGGGTTACAATCCTTGTCAACTGATCATAAAAAGTTGACCATTGTATTTTATCCCTCAAATATGTCACACCCTGCTTCCATTTTTCTTCCTACTAATTTCTAAATTCTATCTGCCACTCATGTAATTTGGTTTTTTCTGCTTCAAATTCCTCTGCAGTATAGAATTGGGGTCTTTCAGGGGTGTCAGGTATTTCAATGATAGGGTTTAATCCAACAGATGACTGTGGAGGATATGCAATTCTCAGTGTACTAGATTCTCCCACTTTCCTTTTTCCAAGTATCTTCTCCAATTGAGATACCTTGTTTTCTAGCTCAATTCTCCTTTTTACCTCTTGATTGTAAGCATCCACCACTATTTCATATTTACTGTGCATATCAATCATTTCCTTCTCTTCTCTTTCTGTAGTAGCCAAGGCAAATTTAGAATAATCCACATTCATGTGGGCTACCTGTACATTTGAAGTATCAGCAACTCTCCTTACAATGATACTCCCTGTTAGTCCTGAATCATCAGGCTGTGATGAAGTAGTCTTGGATCCTCTTCTCAGGGACCACATAACAAGGGCAGCTTGATCATTTCTAAATGTTGTACCCAAGAATTCCTCTTTATTTGGATCCTATAGTCCTAAATTATTTGATACAAAATTAAAAATTAATGCATCAACAATATCCCAATTGGGCAATAATAAAATATTTGCATTTTTTACCATCTGTCTACCCTCATCAGGGGTTATATTTTGGAACTCTTGCATCATTTTTTCCTTTATTTCATTTTGAATGGAGGCCTCATCCATTTCTGGATGCTCTGTTTTCATATTCTTACACCTTTGCTCAAAAATGTGCATGTTTACCCTCCATGCAAACTGATGGAAAGCCCTAGATCTTACAAAACTGTTATCAGACAAAAATTACTGACTGGCTTGTTCCAAAATAGGGTCCAATTCCCTTCCTCTAAAATCTGCTATAGTTAATTCAAAACTTGGCACAGGAGGTTCTTGGGGGTTCCCTTCATCAATTTCTGCTTGTGTAACAAAAATTTCTCCTTGTGACCCCATTTGTTCAAATTGCTCATTGGTGAGCTGCTCTTCCTCAATTCTCATTGGAGTTTGAGAAGGTGAGTAACCTTCATCAGGGGATTCTTCTTCCCTTATTATTTTTCTTCTTTTCGGAGAAGGTTCAGGGGGTCTTTCTTCCAGGATAGTACTGGTAGATTCAACTACCTATTTTTCTTTGTGTACAATGGGCATCTGCTGCCGAACAATAGTATATCATGCCTTCTTTCGTACCACCAGTGGACCCATTCCAATGTTGGGAGTGAAACCCAATTTTCTCATAACCTCTCTGGCTTTATCTGGAAAAGAATCAATAAAATGTTGTTTCTTCTCATTCATTACTTCCATTATCTCAGAGAAAGTACTCATGAGCTTATTTATCTTATCTGCATTGGTTGCAGCATTACTAAGAGGACTGTAATCTTTGTCAAAACAATTAATAAACTCAAAAAATTTTGAATAGACTCTCCATTTTTCTTTTTTTTATTTCTTTCTCATGGAGAGAATATTCATTTCTTATTATATCTTCAGGAAAATAGAATTCATGCTGAACTGGATGAAGCTTGATTCTAAGTCTAAGAGTAGAGTTAAAGAAACCTTTTGTATCAAAAAAAAAAAGCATGAGACACTGCCATCTTATATTGATCCAAAATTTTGTGGAGAAAGAACCACCCTTCTTTAGTTATCACAAATTGGTGGGCTATAGTGCAAGTAGGAAAAATTGATCATGTTCCCCTTTTGTGCAAAAAGGCCTCCTCCACTCCTCCCAACTACCACAAAAATTCAGCTATCCCTACCTTTAAAGGTACCTAATAGGGTAGTACATGGGGTGTTCCTTTGAATCCATAGACCCTAATGACAGTTGAGACTGAATATGGGATAATATCTCCCCAATTATGTGAAACTTTTAGACTATGGGGTTTTTCCATAGGCCTAACAAGATGCATTAGTGCCTTAGGAATTTTGGGATTATCACTCAATATGAGGCATCTTAGTTTGGAGGCAAAGTGCCTATCAAATCTAACAAAGCTAGCATTTTCTGCTTCCCAAGTCATGTCTGCACTCCATAATTGGGCTGGTAGTGCCTCCCCCTCTTGTTCCCTATTTAAAACCATTTCTTTACCAAAATAAATGGCCCCTTTAAAAAGAAACATATGCATCAATAGGGAGTACTGACCCCAAACCTTTTCCACCTTGCCCTTTGCAATCCCCACCAATCCCTGGTGAATCTCATTAGCCAAGTAAGATGCAAAATCAAAAATTATTTCCACACCAAAAGAGGAGATTTGGGTGATCATATACATGAAGCTGATCGAAATAAAATCTTCTTCGCCCTCTCTGAAGACTCTGCACAGGGTCCTATATATCTCTACTGCCCTGGCATTAAAGCATGATTTCTTGAATGGTTCTTTAGAAGATGATGTTATGGTTGGGAGGCCTGCAATCCGGCCTATGTGGGCTTTCAGTGCACCTTGTCTAACTACATCCCTTTTGGATATATATTCTTTTTCTAACTCTATCAAATTAATGGGCACATGATACATAGTGAGAGGTCCCAGATTGAAAACCTTCCTAATCTCCTCGGGACTGATGGTAACTAAAGCCTCACCATCCATTCTTCTCACTACCTTAGTGGCTTGGTCATAATTTTTCACTATAGCTTCAAGCAGGTCAAAATCCATAAACACGCTAGGGACAACAATCTTTCCAAGATCAAAATTCCATATATTGGCATGAGGGGCATATAACTTCCTTTCCGCAAACCATTTTTTGAATAAACTCAAACCAGTTTGAGGAGTTTGAGCATCCTGAACCCAATTACCCTTATCATACAATCCATCAGCTATCCTTAGCCTAGGGTTCAGTGAGGTTAACCTCTTAACTTGCACCGTTTCTACAGTAGACTCAGGAAGCAACTCAAGCAAATCATCATGCACATTTCTATCCAAGTAGTTTATTGCACCTGAAAATCCCTTCTTCGGAGGCATCTTGGGCTATCTTTTTAGAACTTAAAAGCTCACGAAGATTATGGTAGTATTACTTGAATTTTGTCTCTGTTTTCCTCTATATTCCTGCAAATTTTTCGCGAACAGACAACTTGACAATTTTTATCAGACCTTGGCACGCTTTTCTTTCAGTAATGGCTTCTGCAAAAGAATGGCTCCAAATCTTTGCTCACATGAAATGAAACTGATGAAATCTCTCTGTATTATACTCTGTTTTTCCTCATGGACGAAGCTTTCTTGTCTAATTAATACAGAGAGCGGCACTACATTTTTCATTTAAAACTGCATCGTTGATCTTCAAAGATCCTACGATCATGTGGTACAGAGAGAACAACTAGGAGTTGTATTTGCCATGTCAGTTATTTTACCCAATGAGAACTTGCCACGTACAAAATTCTTTCTTTGATGGCACTTTATTTGGACCCACTAACGACCGAGAACATGTGTCAGCATGTCGCTACTTCTTTATGCATAAAGAACGAGCACCTTGCCATAGCGAAGTGGCGACAATCGTTTATCTGATCCAGAAATGATCAAAAGATATTCTACAGGGCTTCTTAAGAAGGAAGGCGACAGACACAACTCGCTATGTCACTATAATTATCTCCCTTGCAACTCTTCATAGTGAGGAGATGACAGCCGTTGATTACTTACCAAATCAAAGGTGAGGAAAAAGCATAGGATCTCCTAATTTATATTTGCTATGTCGCATGGCTTAACAAGCATGCAACTTTTCATAGTGAGGTAGCGAGCTCCGTTGATCCACTTCAAGCTGACATTCAAGATTTTTTGTACATTCAGTCAGATAGGCATTAATGAGAATCGGATCTCTGCATAGTTGGCACATGTCAAAATTTACCATAGTCATTTATCATTCCACGTCACCAAAGATCTTGCCGATCTTTTACCATTTTATGGGGCCTCGCTAAATCGCTAACGGTGAAGCACTTGAATTTTTCGATAGCGAGGTAGCGAGCTTTGGCACTTAAAAGGATTTCGTGCCGAAAAATGCAAGGGTTACCTAGTAATCACTTCTGTCAATTAAAACTGATTCTAACAATGGTATTTATGACTGGTCATGCCACCTGGTGTAATTATGATAGAAGCAAGATGCAATGTCACCATCTTCAGATTTTTACGTGGCCTCGCTACTTCGCTAACGGCGAAGTGCCTGATTTTTTTGATAGCGAGGTGGCAGAACGTCTAGAAAAACCATCATTCCGGCTCTGATGTCAGATATTCTAGTGGGTCCCTATCCTTTTTGGATGGTAACTTGCAAAGTGTACCTACCCAATAAATCATTTAATAAGCAAATCTTCGATCGTCGTATCTTCACTTTACGGTCCCGCCTCTTAAAATACTCAACACTCGTTACCTCGCCATACTTAATAAGCATGCAACTTGTCATAGCGAGGTAACGACAACGGTAGATCTAGTCGGATCTGACGGTTGGGACAAATAGGAAGAAAGGTAACCCGGGAGAAAGGAAAAGGAATATGACAGCATATTCATCTCTTTTGAAAATTCAAAATTTCGCGCCCGACAATTTATGAATAGAGATGATATAGGGTTTACATGATGATTATTTCTTATGGATGGATTATCCAAAACCCTATGCTTCACTTAGGAATAGAACATTTGACTTTTCTATGATTTAACAGAAAACTTCTACTACACAAAAAGTTAGACCAACAACCTCTTTGCAAGAAGAGAAGAGGTGGTATTACATTTGAAGCAAATATTAAAACCTATCATAACCCACTTAATGACATTTTTAGAAATGACCATCTTAGTCTATCAAACAAACCACTAAAATATTTTAAAATTGGGATTAATACTCAAATTCCATATGCTATATAAGTAGCAATCAAAAGATTCTCCAACCTGCAGGGAATGAGTGACAGCCTTGATAGAATAGAAACCTCAGGAACTAATGTCACTCCAAATTAAATTTTTAGCATTATGAGGAGAAATATAAAGGATACCAAATAACTCTTCTTGATTAGCACCCATCACCTTAGATATTCCTCAGAAAGACCATTGAGATGAGACAATTTAAATAGAATTTCACCCCAGTCAATGAAGTGATCAAGGTTTTCCACCCCAAGACACTCCATGGAAAAAAAGAGGCCATGTAGCATGAGATAGCACAAAGGTTTGTGGCCCAGAAGTAGATCCTCCCAACATCTGATACTATGTTTTCCAAGGCAATAATCCCCTCATGAACTCACTAAAACCAGTGAGGTCATGGCTTGATGTGCAACAAAGTGGGTCTAAAAATTAATAAGGGAGTGCTATATAAATTTCACCATGCAAGAGTTCGAGAATATTTTGGTTATTGGTATACTTATGTTATGGCACACAACCATTCTACAACCACACTAGCAGTAGTCCCAAGCAACAACATTCAAACTAACAACAATGTGGTCATACAATAACAACTATGCAATAATCATGGAAAGATTGGGACACTTCAAATAAGTTAAAATAAAAATGAAGCAACTCCAAAATTGAGGGGGCACTATGAGAAGGATATTACAAGGGCTGGTATATTACATAGTAGTAGTTAGCATTTCATGGTGGTCATATTGGTGGAATACTTTTTGTAAATATCATAAATTCAAAGCTATAGTACAAACATTTTTTGTTACTTAGTTTTAGAATTACTCCATTCTTTAATTTAAAATAATCAAATGCTTTTCACAAAGAACATATGCAAGTAACCAGCCTAGGATGACTCCTAACTCTCATGTAGCAAAGGACGGAGCTTGTGCAAACTATAGAAGCTAATCCTCAAATTTTATTTGAAGTACAAATTAGTTGGGTTTTCATAGCAGTAAAATAAAGAAAACTATTTGAAAACTTTTCTCAAAGTTCAGGTTACAAAAATTTCAATATGAAATAGTGTAGTGTCCTATAGTGGTATCAAAGCACAAAACCTCCTGCTAGCTTGTGTATAGTGTTTCAGTTTTGGAGATGGCTAATGTGGAAATAAGGCTTCTAAATAGTTAAGTGCAATAAATTTTTTAGAGACATAAAATTTGAACCTTTAGATGAGGTTCTTGAAGTGAGTATTATGCTATTTCATTTGGGAATTTAGCTTATGACTCCTCTTCATCTTTCCTTTACCCTTGAATTGTGAATCAATGCAAGAGACTTTGAAGATACATCAAGTTGACATGTTTGCTTATTTTCTAGTAAATCTATCACATTTTTCAAATGAAGGTATTACAAATGATGCTTTTGCACTATCCATGATAGAGTAAAAGGAAGTAGAGGAGCATGAAAAAAAAATAGAAATATGTATTCATTTTTAGTTTTCTATTTCTAGTAACCAGCTCAATGAGATCTCAATATTCTAAACATAGCCAAATAATATTTAACAGTAAGAAAAACATGAGTAAAAAGGGATGCAATTTATTCTTATAACAACACAACTCTTACCTTTTTAACTAATGAAAAGAGATTTGTGTACTCATTTTACACCCTTCATGGATTAATAAACTCCTCAATATTAAAGAATGATCTATCTGAAACATGCACTTCAATCAAGCCTATAGCCTCATCAAGTTTATTTCCATTTGAAAATATTTGATATTATTTGGTGTAAATTAAAGAGAAATATGGAAGAATAGAACATTAGAAGAG
The DNA here is from genome assembly GCA_028749045.1 of Cupressus sempervirens. NCBI lineage: Eukaryota > Viridiplantae > Streptophyta > Pinopsida > Cupressales > Cupressaceae > Cupressus > Cupressus sempervirens. Next base: position 372,462,772 of record CM053783.1, on the reverse strand, counting down.
GAGGGAGAGGTGACCCACTTTTTTTTAATTGTACAATCAAAATGATGATGGCCCAATAGGCTTAAATATGACTTAGGCACTAAGTTACTAAATGATCCTTTGATGATAATGAATTGGAATATGTTGTATTTGAGGAGATACAACAAATTGATGTAAGATAGAAGCCTACTTATGCTAAATGAAAACTTATAACATAATAAAAAAGACAAAAATTAGACATGAAATTGTAACAAGTGGAAATAGAAACCACATTTCATCACTAACATAGGATTTAAATTTGAAGTTATTTTGGAGGGTATAGGAAATCTAGATGTCATATACCTAGGTATAGGATGCCTTCTCACTATATACCTTATACTTTCTCCCAAAAAATTCAAAGATCATTCATTTCATCCTATACTTTCTAGATTTGTAATAGTAGGCTTGCCACATACCCTTGCACATGAAAAAAACATATTTTTTTTTGAAAACCATAAGTATTCTATACACATGCAATTTCATGTAAACAAACATGCAGAAAACCCCAAACTCAAGCCAATAGAAAAAAAATATGATATGTACAAAAGAAGCCATAAGTCAAGGAAACCATAAACCCCAGAGACAAAGAGAGGTAGTTAGATTGCAAACAGTAATATTAAAATACCTAGAGAATGCATATAGGATGCTAAGGATGCCCTTAATCTTCTGCACTACTAACTCTATAGTCTCCTTAGCCAACTGTTAATTTCATTTGTGTTAACAAGAACCTAGACACCTTCTACAAAACAACTGGTGGTTTTGATCATCCCATACGAATAGAGGACCCAAGATGTCAGTATGCATAAAAAGTTTGAAATAATCCCAATTGCATTGCTTTAGTTTGAAGATAATTAAATTTGGGTTGAGAAATGTACCTAGCCCTTCTGTCAATATGACAAAGCCTTGAGAACTTTTGTGTACCTATCCTTTGAGAGGCCTTTTGAGGAAAAATACTTTTAACTATCATTCATATGTAAGTGGTAGCATATGTTCTCCTCGCAGTTGCAAGATCAAGGCCTCTTCAAAAAATAATATCTGCAACCCTCCTAATAAAAGATGCTTCAAATCATTATGTAAGTAGCACTTGTAAATCATTAAAAATTAATCTATTGCTTGGTCATCATACTTTCATAAAAGAGAATGTGTTCCTAACAATGTAGGAAGGACTTTGTAGCTAACACTGAAGTCTTCTTTCAAGAGTTTGGAGATAGAGTGAAACACTGGATTACTTTAAATGAACCTTATGCATATGTGGCTATAGCATATGATAGGGGTATAATCCCACTGACTCATCATTCAAAAACATCTTTAAATGATTGAGTCCTTTGAAATCATCAAGCTTTATCTTTTGGGTTCATAATAAAACTAGTAAATAGATCTTCTATCAAAAGATTTTTGAAGATACCAATAAAGAAGATAAATTTGACTTTCCACATCCACTTGTACCACAAAGAAAAATAATCATTGATTCCTTTCACTCTTGCACTCTACAAGAACCATTGAAATCATTAAAGTCTGATAGTGAGTTATATTGTTTAGACCATACTAAGCCACTATACAAGCATAAATCAATACAAAGTCACATTCAACAAACATTATCGATAATAATTATTAACTCTTGGGAAGGTAAAAGCTAATTTACATAATATAGATTGTATTTTAAAAAAAAGATAGGAGCACATTTAATTATCCCCAAAGAGGTGTAATAGAAAAGAATTAGGTTTAACTAGCTCATTGAAGTTAGGCATAGTTCAAGAAGTAGTTACAATATTCCTCTAGTTTGACTCTTTTGGCATTCAAATGCATTACATGGGATGAATTCTAGAGACTTGCATATATATGTTTTAGTTGCTTTGCTATCTAATAGCATACCTATGTAGATGATTAGTATCAATAGGTCAATAAATTTTTTAGGCTGTAATGATAAAATATAGAACATATGGCAAGCAACAACAATAAAATATAAAGCATACTTTTATTATTTGTAATTTTTCCTTAATGAGGTCCTAAAAAATGCATATCAAGACATAATCAATTAGGTATAGGCCCAATCAAGATTGTAATAGTCTTGTTCAGGAGATAACTATTGAATACTACTATTAATTGTTTAGAAAGGTCACTCTTGATTATTTGCTTATTCCCTTTTTATTTTATATTCAAGGTTTTCTTTTAACACTCAAGATTAAATAGAAAGGGATAAGGAATTAATCTATATTGTTTTTCCTCAACAGTCATGTTTAGGCTTGAATCCATTGAATACTAAGGATCATTTATATTTTCTATCGCCAATTAATTCTTTAATTGGAAGAAAAGACACTGAGGACTTACAGTATGTAGGTATTCACAAATCATTAATCTTAGTTTATGTTTAAAAGTATTGATTACCAACAAGCTAAACTTACAATATCCTTCTTTTTGTGTTGGCTTGTGTAGCCAAATGGCATCACATAGCAAAAAATGCTAACATCAACATCATTGTAACGTGGCCTTATGTAATTGCATCCATTGATTTCATAATTATATTTTTTGATTGCGAAAGACTCATGGGGGCTATAAAAGGAACTCTCTTTGTGAACCCCTAAGAAGATAAACAACAATAAAATAAAAGACCAAAAGAAATTATAAAAAGGTGTATGCCCCTATTAATGAATGAAATTCAAAGATAATAAGTTTATAATGAATAAAAATGCAAATTTACATTACCGAAGCTAGAAAAAGGAAATTGAAACCTTACAATAGTTTCAAATCAGAAAACCAAGGAAAAGTAAAAGCTCTTATTAATGAACTAATAGACCAACATTAAAAAAAATACTTAAATTGGGACCTCAAGGAAATGGTGATTAAAATGTAAAGAAAGAATATAAGCTGATATTGTAACCATGGCCATTGCAAACAAAGTATCAATAGTATAAAAACTGATGTCAAAGCTCAATCTAGCTTCAAAGACAATGAACTTCATGTGCCTAGTAGCATAAAGGAAGATTTTGAAACTTGAGATGACATGCTACATAAAGAATTGGAGAAAGGGTTCTTCCCTATAAGGCTATATGTAACGTATACCAAAGCCTTATGCACAACAAATATGAAAAGTAATGTCCCACCTAATGTTATGTTGAGCATGCTAGACAATTTTAAGAATTAGCTTGACATGCATCTATGAAGATTGGAATCCATGTAATGGGTCTCTATGATACCATTTTTCACCATGTAGAGAATCCATCTAAATATTTATTACAATTAGTTATGTTTAAAATACCCATAGCTAGTATATGCAATCCACTCAGGCATAGACCCTACCACTATCAATTCAAACAACTAACTCAAGATTCAAGCAGACATACAATTACTACCATCATGAGTGCGAGCATAGAGGAGACAAAATGCTCAAGAAGGCAGCCATATTAAATACACCATGGATATCATACACACAAAAACCTCTTATTTTTCCATTGTGTAATGAATAATCTATGTATACTTAGAAATCATATACATCAAAGCTAGCTTCAATATCAACTCATGATAATCTAGTAAATGCTAGGTCAAGATATTGGCACAAAAACAAAGAGTTATTTGTAGCACCAAAACTTCTAGTATTCAACTTCCTCCTTGCAAACTATGAAATATAATAAAATGAGATTTGATTTCCAGTGAGTGCACATTGCCCATTCACAATGATATAGCCAAGCACTAATCAACCTTAATGAAGGACAAATGGAGATAACACTCCTCCATTTGAGAAGCTCTAATGGAGAAGAAAATGCTTCCAACAAAAGAAAGGTTAAGAAGCTACCCAAAATCATTGACTAATACTCCAAACTTACCAGAATAGTATTAGACACCTTCCTTCCTAATAACACATTGATTTCCATTGTTTATAATGAGGAAAAAAAAACAACTATCAATGAACCAATATAATTTGCAAATTCTAAAAATATCATTGGATGAATTAGATACAAAAGGGCTAAAGAATAACAAAATCTATAGAAAATGTTAAGATGGCAACACAAACTATATAAAAACCAACTTTAACAAAGCATAATTTGATAGGAAAACTTTCGAGAGACCAAGAACATTAAAATGAATTGGAGAGGGCTAGGGATTGATTGCTAGAGTTTGATAAATTAATAGATTGCATGGAGCCTTATGACACCAATAGAAAACCCTTAATAAAGTTACATGATAAGACTTATTTGGGGCTTGAAAATTATATGAATTATATGACCTTGATCACAATAAAATGTAATTCTACAAATTCCTAAGTTAACTTTACAAATGAGACAAATTCGTGTTCCATTAGACCATAGAGATATTATTGTGTATGTGTTCAAGTATCTCATTGGGTCAACTTATGTTACATTTCTAAGGCCTATATGAGTGCTTCTTTCCACTGAAAAAGAAGAAAATTCAAAACCCTAGCTCATTTCCATCAACCATCTACTTGCAAACAAAGAGTTTTTCACTACTACAAGTAGAACTCAAACGTGCCAAAAAACTAAGGGCTGATTAATCTAACTCCATGGTTTCTCCAAGAAGCCATGGCCTTCTCATAGGGAACTCCTCATAGTAGTGTGGATTAGAACTTCAGATATGCTTTCCCCAAAGAAAATCCTTAGATATGCAAAGAAGAGTTACTCTTTGACAAATATAACATTCTCAATCAACAAAGCAAAGAAGAAAAATATTGATGCTCAAAGAACCAACCCTTATATGCACTCCACAAATAGAAAAATTTAAGGATTTGATTCCAAGAGAATTGGAAATCATCAATACCAGTGCACATTTAAATGGTGTGAAAAGAATACGCATCACAATCTTTTGAAAAAAGGAAGAGAATAATCAACCTTTTCAAAGTGAGCCATTGTCCATTAAAAAATGTGTCTATTCATGTATTTAATATGTGATTTTCAATTCAAATTTGAGACTTACTTAACATAAGATTTCCCATTGTTGATGGATCTAGATTTTTGATTATTAGAACTAGCTCAAGAAGTGCAAATGCCCTCACTTCCTTGTAGAAGAGATGCATTTCCATTTTTTCTAAAAGTGGCATGTTTGTATTCATGCACTGAACCTTGGACTAACAATGAAATAGGGAAAAATAGAATTTTTTTTATTTTAACATGATGAAGCCCGTGTTGGTTGAAATTTTGACCAACACTTAGGGAAAAATAGAAAAAAAAAAAAATTTTAAATGATGAAGCCCGTGTTGGTCAAAATTTCCACCAACATAGGCATGGATTTTAAAAAAAGATATTTTTCCTTGCCTATTCTGACCAATTTGACCTCATTTTAATAGATAGTAAAAACTTTTGGTCTAAAAATGGGGTCACATGTACTAGTGAAAGAACAAAAGGAAGTTCTATATGACCTCATATATGGTATACTTGTTAGCTACAAGAGGGACATATTATCTAGGGATATACAAGAGAGGCAACATGTACAATCCTAATGCATGACCATATATTATTTATCCTCAATTCGTAAAGAAGAGACACTTAAGGTAGAGCAACGAATACAAAATTCTTAATGATGCCTTCATATTCACCATAATCAGATTCATAGAAGGAGATTATGTGAAGAGATTATCAAATGATGCAATGGCATAGATAAAGGTACTCAGTGTATACTACATTCAATTTAAAACATTTACATATTTAAGGGTGGCAGGTATGCTTGTAAACCCTAAATAGTTCCCAAGGTATCCTAGTGACAAATTGATTCTCTTAGAGACTGCTTGACAACTCTCATTTGCATACGGCATAGTTAGAAAGCAATGAAAACATTGTTGGATGTGGCCTCTAATCATAGGACCTTTTCAAGTGAAATGAAAGAAAGATATTCCTTCTTTTGAGTGTGAATGGGATCAATATCCCTTGGAAGAATACAATTCTCTATGGCCATGTTTTGATAACATCGGGAGAGTACAATATCTAGTAGGCAAAGTATTCACACATGAAGAAGCTATTGAAGACCATTGGATGAATGCAAAAAATGGCTATGATGTTCATATCAAGGATTATTGTAGGATTAATTTGTATTTGGTAGAAAAGGCCTTAAAAATAAAGATTCCATTGTAGATATTGCAATAAGATTTAGTAGAGTTTCTTGACCCTTTGTTCAATAAAGATAAAATTAGGGAATGACCTATTGTGAGTGTTGAGGTTGATAGGGAAGAGAATGCTAACATTAACCATTAGGTGAGGAACATCATTAAAATGACATGGGATTAGATCAAGAAACCATTCAAACTTGATCCAAAACCTAAAATAGCAATTTTCTATGCACAAGCCCGCCTAGCCATAGGTAGAGGGAAGAAAGTTACCATCCCTACCTTTGCAAATTAGTCACCAATAAGGCCCAAAATGGTATACCAACTTGATGGACTAGTTGGATAATATCACCCTTAAGAGAGAAAAGGAAAGAGCAAAAGAAAGAGGAGTTATCTTTGAAGAGTTGAGCTAGAGGAAGATGAAATCTTGGCACCCCGACAACAAGAGGAAGTAAATGTACAAGATTCCAAGGATACTGAGGCTTCACAAGTTCAAGATGATTCACAATTGCCACTAGTTGCTACACCCAACCAAATAGAGATAGAAGTTGAGGTTCAAGAGGTTTCTTCACCTCGAAAAACAAAATAGGCATCCTAGTTTGCACCCAAAAAGAGAAGAAAGATTAAGACTCTACTTTAGAAGAGGCAAAGGGTGATCAAAATAATGGTTCCCATCTCATCAATCTTTAAACCTATCCCTAAATAAGATGAAGAGGAGGACGATGAGGATGATGTACTTTTGAATAGAAGAACCTGACTAGCAAGAGTCATAGAATAGGAAAGAAGAAGAAGTTCCACTATTACACCACCATCAATCCCAAAAGAACCTCAGCAGATAACTACATCAAAGGATGAAATTCAACAATGGATCGATGAGTAGGATGTAGAGGGCATTGATATCTCTATGATGTCAAATTTTGATTTCATGCTCGTATGTACTAAGTCAGTGGGAGATAAGATCAGGGATACACCAACTAATGAGCCCCAATAGGAAGACTGGACTCAAATGCCACTAGAGTCAGAGGGTCATGAAATAACTCCATCATCCCCATTGTAAGTCATAGTTGTGGATAAAGGCTTCGCTGCTCCTCTACCACCAAGTACCAAAGAAGAGCAAGTCCAAAAGGAGCAGGAGGAAGAGCCATCACAAGTATCAACTGACAAAGTGTCTAGAGAAGAGCAAAATGGTTCAATATGCTTGGAAAGCTTCCCAAGACACCAAGGTAAGAACTGTGAGCTCCAATAAAATAGAAACTATAGAGGAAAAGCCATCATAGAGAACCCCATAGATGAGTGATAAGGGAAAGGGGATAACAGAGCATACTCCTTCATCCTTAAGAGGTAAGCCTTCAATGGAATGAGTTTCGAGGTGGCTACACCAAGAAATGATAAGAAATAAAAAGTTACAATTCAATGCTGATGAAGAGGACATGATTAAGTTGAATGAGGTTATAATGAAACTCGAGTCCCCCTCAGGAGAGGCAAGAGCATTAACATTCATCAGCAATTATCAAAATCAATATCTATTCATGCAAGTGGCTATCCCTCCTCCTAATTTGGAAATAGAAGATTTGGGTCAACAAGATTATTGGATCAAAGAGGTTATTCTTGGGAAGCCCACATTGGATACAACCAAGTTGATGGTTACAATGGGGATGAAGGAGGTGTTCAGAAGTTTAAAACAAGAAGGGGTAGAACTAATGCCACTTCTTAGGTAGAATGAAATCCTAAGAGGATATTTAGCAAAAGTTGTTTGTCCCTCGGATCCTGAACACCATGACAAGACTCTGAATGTAGCAATTCAAAGAAGAGATAGGTGGGAGTACAGTTGGATCCATTTTTGAATGCATGTCAACAATGGTAGGAAAGTTTTGAGGAGAAAGGTATTCTTATCATCCAAGGGAATCTAAAGCTACTTCATACTATGTAGGAAAATGTAGATAAAATGGTACCAATTTTGAAGCAAGATTTCAATATTATGGATGAGGTACATGCATGGGGAAAGGATTTAAAGGTGCTACAGACCATAAAGGGGCAGAGGTATAGAATACTCATGGATGTATATACCCTAGAGGTGTTAGATTTAATTGATGATTGGATTGAAAAGATAGCAGATAGTAATAAAGTAATGGAAACATTACATGCAGAGATCGATTAACTCAAGGACAAATCTGAAGAGAAGATTTTGTAGGTAGAGAAATATTATAGTGATGCATGTCTCAACATTTTCGAGGATGATGCATGAGAGAAGCTAATACTAGTTGAGGTGGTAGTTTAGAGATCTAGGAAGATTTTTGATAAAGCTTCTAGTGATTAAGATATCCAGTAGGCATTTAGGATAGAAGAATCCTTATTAGAGTTGGATAATAAATTCAAGGGTTTTGCTAAGACACCTATAGAGGTAGATAATTACTAGAAAAACATAAGGATATATATAATGCGTTGGATTTACTAGATGTAGCAAATATTACTAAGATTATAGGGAAATTCAAGGGCAAGCATCTATGCATAGCTCTGGTATGAAGAGGGACAAAATTGAGAAGAAATAATTTCATGTTTTAACATGTGGTAAAATTTTGCAATTTTGGTCCTTGAGGTGCACTAGTGTGCTAGTGCACTACTGCACTTTTTGGCAATAAAGTGTTGGAGGAATTTTTAAGAAGTAAGAGGTGCACTGTTGTGCTAGTGCACTTCTTTACAAGGTGCGTTCATTCAAAGGTGCACCAATAGTTAACTGCTAGTTCATAAAATAGAGCCTTTCATGCATCAGAAATGCATTCTAATATTAGTTTAACTCTGATAGATGCCCAGTAAAGGTGGAACTTCTATTTTTGACACTTCTAGACACTTTCACATCGACTAAAGTCTCTCTTCTTCTTATTTTATAATAATTTCTTTGTTTTAAAACATGTAAAGGTTCATGCATCCAATTAATGATATAAAAATGGATGGAGTCCTACTAAGCACCAGTTTTATAGTTAGTTTGTATATAATAATGTTTAAAATTAAATTAGAAGCATATGATTGCATGAAGATATCTCTCACTCTCAACACAAATTGAGGAGAAGATTTCTTATGAATATGGGATTATAATATGTAATTAGGGCTATCATTATTTTTGCAATAATATATGTTTTGGTGCTCACATTTGGAGTGTAGCGATTCTTGCCTAAATGTATCATATTTTTGTGAATGTATGTTCATGAAATTGTGATTGAACCAAAAGTTTATTTCTTTGTTTCTAGCTCAAGAAGAAATCACCAAGTTGTGCCTACATAATTCTTTGTCTTGCATGAGCCCACTTTTCATGGCCTTGCAATTTGATGAAGAGTGAAAAATCATAGAGTTATTACATTTCCCATTGATGATTGAATTAGTGGAATCCAAGAAGCACTGCTCCTATTTTCATTGGTTACCTACCAATTTCTTTGAAAGCTTAACTTGTAGACGTGTTGTTCCCATAGCTTATTTCCATTAGGATTTTACTTTCACATTATTTTCTTTAAAGTTCTTGTTATTTTCTTTACTAACCCCTTGTTAATTTAGTAATTCATATTAGTTGCATTATTAGATTGCGTTCTTTAGAAAATATTAAAAAAATACAAGAACATAGTTCTTTTTTGTGTGTTTTATTTTGGATAGTGAATAGATTCAACATCTTATTCAAACTAGTGAAGCCCTCCTCATGAAAAAAAAAGTTTATCTTCAACTAACTGGATTCTAATAGGTCACAAGATCACCCAAAACCTTGGAGTTGATTTACAAGATTGACGTTTCAAGAGAGGAGTTTGAAAGAATTCCTGTCATTAAGCATCATGCAAAATGATATCTCAATAGATGTGGTGCTAAAAGGAGGGCCTCTTAACATTCGAATTAGAAGAATTTTTTTTCAAAAGTTCAAAATTCTACACTTTTTGCAAGTTCAGAAATTTTTTTGAGTTTTTGAGAAATTTAGGTGTGCTGCTGTGCTAGTGTGCCAAATTCCAAAGGTGTTCCTTATTTGTGAGAAAGTGTACTTCTACAAAGGTTTTATTTTTCTATAATTGATGCAAAACTAGAATAACTTGATTCATAATCCCTATTTTTGTGAGCTTCGAGGTCTACACACAATACACACGAGTTCCTCAATCTCACCCATTTCCAAAAGCCTCATAGTGACAAAGCATTTCCCTAAATTCTACCAATTCCATTTGACATTTCATCATCTTCTTTAGTTCCACCTCCACAACCACCACCTTTACATCCACCAAATGCTCCAACGGCCTTTTTTGCAAATGTTGTAGATTCACCCATCAACTTGACAGGTGCCTTAACGATCTTCTTAAGAATCCTGAGAAGTTTTGCCCAAGGTTCATGTCTATGGAGAGACATGAATTATTGAAGATCAAATTAAGGTGTTCAAAGAAATGTTCAACCAAAAGTATATTGCTAATGAGAATGTGGTTCTTCAATTATTCCCCTACTCTCTAGGGGAAGTTTCTGTCAATTGCTACATAAATCTAGCACTTGGGTACATTGCAAATTGGGATACTTTTGAGAAATTGTTCTTTGAGCAATTCAAAACTTTCATCAATCTCACTGTGATACATCAAAAATTCATATCAATCAAAAGGAACCTGAATGAGATAATTTCATGCTTCAACCATGGCTTTCATATGGCATACCACAAGTTGGAAGCACCATACACTATACTAGTTGCAACTATTATTTAGATTCGTCTGAAGGCTATGGACCATCTTGCTGCAATCTTTCTAAGAAGAATTCCTATAGAAAACATCAACAAATTGGAAAGAGTCTTCACAAAAAGCAATTAACTTCACCAAAAAAGCCAATCCTAATGGAGGAGGATCGATTCTTCTTGCTCAAGCTATTGTAACAAAACCAACATACCCGGTTAGAACACCTACGATGCCTAGCCAGTTCATACCTATGAATCTAGTTCCACTATAGTAGGTGCCCACTCTGCAAAATTTGGCTTTAACATTTCAAGCATATGAACCCCCAAAAGTTGCACTCTTCAAACAAAAGGAAGCAGCTTCTATTGAGGCAGACAATAGTTTTGCCTCTAAATTTGGTCAGATGAAGAAGACCATATCAAAAATGAATAATGAGCTAACTCGCATAAGGTTTTCATAAGGATAGAATAAAAAATTTCAAAGAAACAACACTGGTCCTTACAAGAACAACAACTACAATTAGAATTACAATAGGAATTTTGTTGGAAACAACAATAATGTAGGAAACAAAAATGTTGGAGGAAACAATTTCAACCCTTCTGATCATAACAATCGATTTTAATGATAGAACTGACAATAGAATACTCATCCAAATAATGGAAGCATTCCTACAAATAATAATAACAACAATGTTCAATATGTTGATATTAATCAGTATGATAATGGTCAAAACATGTAATGCCCCGCCAAGGGATCCAAAAGATTACACTAAGTTTGCCAAACAATTTTTTTTATTTAAACATGGAAGTAAAATCATTCATAACATCTGCAGAAGCAATAGTAACATACAACTAAAAATAACATAACATAACAGATTACATTCTTTAAAGATGCCTTAACGTTGAATTACTTCTAATCATAACTTATTCATCTAACATCACATCTTTATGAAATAACAATGATACATCCAATGTTCTTAAACAATATACAAGTGTCCTTTTAGTAACTACATTTTAGATTGCTCAATCAACCACTATACAAGTTACAAGGTATGAAAAGCTTAAAAGAATAAACAACCATGTAAATAAAGTATGTCATAATCCAATATTAATCCATGATGTAATTAAAGTAAATGATACCACAAACAATACATGATACATCATCACAAAAGATATAAACATCCAACATAGAAGATAACCATATATCACAAATATAAATAACTAAGTGCACGGTTCCTCCCAATCGTAAATAGTATCATTAGACCATCATGGATCCTAGCCATCCCTCTGTGCGTAACATTCCAAAGCACCGAAGAGATCATCGGTATTATCATAGTAGGAATGTCACTCCTAAAACATCCTACTAACATGCAAAGCAAAGCATAATATATCGTCAATTAACATATGTAAATCATCAATATAAGAAACATACCAATAAATACATCCATCATAAGGTACATCGTCTATCATAATGCTCCAAGAATAGAATGAAGATAAATACCAACAAATAATACTCCAGCCACAGTGTCTCAATGGATCTCAAATGATAAGAGAGATAAAACACTACCACCCGACCGCGTGGTACCTAAGTGGTCCACTGCCACTGTGCTAAGGAGATATTCTCAAGTCCTAAATAGGATATCAAAACTACAAAGCATAAATCTCTTAAAGTCCAGGAATCCTAAAAAGTATACTACTCAAAGGTTCCAAGCACAAAACTGACATCTAATTCCCAGAGGCACAACAATGACATGTAGGAAACCTACTCTGCAAGCGGGAAAGTGTCATCGCATTTATCTCGTACAAGTTACCCTGGTAGTTAGCTAAACTCCAAGGGTCCATACAGATCTCATGCGGCCACTAGTATCCTCTCATACTGACGAGGCATACTATGGAATGCAAGGTCGCAACCATGTGTCTCACTACTCCCATCCTAGCCTGTACAAGCGCTCAAGGCATGGGCGAGAACCAAAACAATTATCTTTTTAGGTTCATTTAATCCCCATTTAGTGTGTAAATGTTATCACTTATTAACCAAACTTACAATGAGTTATCCTGGCAGCCACTTAGGGCCCCGACCCCCATTGCAAGCCACTTCCCGACACTACAAGTAGATTACCTACCCTAATGCTCATGGAATCATAATCACCACAGTCCTATACAAGCGACTGTAAAGAAAATCCAAAAGATAATCCATAAAAAGAATCATCAAATATCCACAATATAAGCATCAAATATCCATAATAAGAATCATCAAATCACCAAGATAAGAATCATCAAAATCTCCATGAGCAATATTCATAGAAAATCATGACCACAATAGTTCTCTATTGGCAACTGAAGGCATCACTGATAATCATAAGTATCCATTGGTTCTCAACAACCAAAATAAATCATCACATCCATTGGTTCTCAACAAGCAACCAATAATATCTCAAAATCATATTGATCGAAGACTCCAAAATAGTTGAGTCAAACATGTCACAACATGACATCATCAAGAAATAAATCAACACTATAGTCCCATCATGGCGACTAGAAAATAAACCAAGGATAACTGATCGATGACTCAAAAATAATGGTTAAGTCAAGTGTCTCAGATACATATACATCTCAGCTTCACACATGAAGACTAATGAACAATAACAAACATTTCATAGAGCATACGATCACATTACCATGATTGGGCTTATAAAGATCGAGACCAAATAAGATCAACATGCCAACACATCTCATAACCCCCGAGCCTCTGGTAACAACCTAGGACTGGTCAACACTAGTCAACCCAAAAACCCAAAACAAGAAGCATATAGAATACACGATGCAAACACATGTTTTGGTTTACTAAATTCACATAGTTGAATAATGTGTAGAGCTTTGGTTTTCATTTCAAGTATACTTCAAATGTCTAAGTTTCATCATTTGACCTACAAGTCAACCCAAATGTTCCCCGATGGCATTATCCTAAGAATAACTTAAGGATAAATATTTACTCATTAAAACATTTTCTTTATTTGCTAAGATCCATATTCTAATTAATTAACTCTTCTTTAATGTTACTTCAACTTGTAACATAAATCAAGGATCATTATTCGTCTAAATTATAAGAAAGCCAATTATCAATCTTCGAGTAAGAAGATTATAACTTTATTTAAGTGATCAATCAAATCAATCAATTAACCTAGGTACACATCCATGACCTTTAATATTTTTCAATTTACTAAGTCTCACCATTAAAACATCTAAGGTTATTATTCAAGTCATGAGAATAAGGCCTATCAACTTTGATATCCATATTTTACCTCGTTAAAAGAATCATATCAATTAAATCTCTATTACATAACATAATTATTAATTAAATCTAATTTAACTCTCATTAATTGATTTAATTAATAATTGCATAACCATAGCAACGTTCCAATTAATATCAGTTGACTAATAACTAACTAGAATTCTTGTAAAATAAAGTCAACTATAATTGAATACTCAAATGATCATATTAATAATTCAATAATAATAATTCTATAATGACCACGTTCGTCATTCTTATACGAATACTAATCATCGATAATCATTTCAATTAGAACTATATCACACAACTTCATTATTAATAACATAGTTATATTATCAACTCAATGAATATATCTTAAAAATCAACTATATTCAAAACTTCAATCATTAAAAAATCTCTACTAAATTAACTCTAATCAGATTTATTGATAACTATTTAAACCATTATTTATTAATAGCTTGCTAGACCCAACAGACATTAATAAATAATAAACTCATCAAACTATATTTCCATAAATTCCATTAGTTAATATTTAACTAACCTTTAAGGCATATCAATAGTTTATAATATAATAATTCAAATCGTAGATATGTTATAACAAGGTCAAAATGTAACAATGACCCATTGTCCATTATCAATAAAATTTGAGTTAATTTAAAATCATCTCGTACTATAAAATTACCATCTCTAAAAAAAAATCCTCCATTCTCTAACAAATTCAATATCTCTTTTTAATTTAATAATAATTAACAAATTATTATTAAATTAATAAACCATACTTATCATTAGTTGTTAACATCTATATGTAATTTTCCAACTTAAGGTATCAACCTCTTAATTAATTCACAATTAATTAAATCAATTAATGGAACCTATAATTCGCCAAGCCGAATTATAATAATAACTCAATTAAGACTTGACTAAATATTACCACAATCTAATATTCATAATAATAACAACTTTTTAATATCAGTCATTAATAACTGATTAACAACTTATTAATAAAAACTAATAATTAATAATAATAATTATTAAAATATATAATATTCGATATTTGAAATTTATTATAACGTATATGTGAAAATTGAAATATTTAAAAAATTTTTCACAAAACAAATATTATAAACATTTTAAAAATGTAATCAACATATAGCAATTTGTATTATTTAGTAACAAAATAAGAAAATGAATTAAAAACAAACTCGAATCATATAATAACCAACGTCCATATTTTAAAACGTCGCGACGCAGGTTTAAAGTGTCGTGCACTGTCAGCTTTAATATGCCATGACCCTTTAAAAAGGGGGTGTCGTGCAGCCCTGTACCCTATCATAGGGCCTGCGACAGCAGTCGCAGTACCTGCGATAGCGGTACAGTCATCCACCGGCTGCAGGCTTGAATACATATAAAATATTGGGGGGGGGGGGGGGGGTAGGGAGTGGTCAAACCCGCCCCTCCCCAATGCAATATTTTGATTTTATTCTATAAAACGTTTACAAACGTTTCGAAACATTTTTAGTACGATTTGACTGCAAATTCAACAAATATATATACATGTATGTATATATGTATATATATATATATATATATATATATATATATATATATATATATATATATATATATATATATATATATACAAAATTTTATTATCAATTATCACTACATTTATATATATATATATATATATATATATATATATATATATATGCAAATTTTACAAAAGAGAACATATACTTAGATTAAAACAAAAAGGGCTTTTCTATACAAGAAATTTTCCTTTTAAATAAATGTTTTCTAAACATATCCATTAATCCATCCAATAGGTTTAACTATAAATTTGAAATCATCATTCTCAGTTTGATTCTAATTTGAACCCAAACCCATTTAGATCTAATTTCTTCCTTAATTGGAACTAGGGTTTTTCTATTGTTTTCTTCTCAACCAAATAGAACATCTAGATACGAGTTTTTCAATTCTAGATTCAATCACAAGAGTATTCAGACACATAGACATGATAAAGACAGGAAGAGAAATAGTGCAAATAGAGTATGAGATTATCATGAGTGCACCTGGACACTGATGCTAATCCACCATGCCTCAGAAGTCCATAGATAATCCCTTCCTTCTCTATCATTCGCAATCCCTCCAAGATCCAGCCAATCGAATCCTTCAAGTGGCTAGAGGTGGTCATAGAAACATAGAAGTATGTAGAAAATATATGAGCATATGAAGAAGAATATGAGCTTGTAATTTTGCAGCTTCCATTCAGCTTCTACTTCCACTTCCATTAAGCTTCCATAAGGCTTCCATTGAACTTCCCTAAAGATTTCATTTTAGCTTGTCCAAACACACTAGGAGAGCCTCAATTTAAAGGCCTCTAAGATGCATCTAGAGTTTCTCTAGAGACAACTAGAAGATAAGCATGACAACCAAGCATGAGCCTTCTCCAACCTTCTAGATAAGTCTTAAGGTTGTAGACACCATGTGCTCAAATAAAATGCTAACTTCTAAGTGTAGATAACTTGTGCAAACTTAGAGTGCAAACTCCAGTGTTGTCTACATGACAACTCCCGAGAATTTGTGAACTCCTATGTGAACAAATATTAAAATAATGCACAATCATTAATTTAATATTTACTTTTACTCTTTCCAATTTAATTAATTTATTTATTAAATCTCATGCACTAACTTTTATAATCTTAATATATTTACATTTTAATCACATGAAATTTAGAATCTTTTATTAATTTAAAATATATTTTCCACTTTTAAATTTCATTTTCCAAAACTTAATTGCTAAAATATTTATTAGCTTTAATAATAATATTATTTAGTCATTTATTTAAAAATGAACTCCAAATATATTATTATTAAGATAAATATTGTCACATTCCAAATTTAAACTTTTAACTTTTATCTTCAAATTTAATTATTTTATTTAATTAATTTCTCAATTAATTAAATAAAATAAATATTAAAATACCATATTGATTTTCCATTTAATTAAACCATTAATTAAATCTTTTTAATCAGGCTTAATTAATAGAAAATACATCAAAGACTCACAAGGTAAAAATATGAAAATTCATCATAGCCAAAATACATATAAAATCAAACCAAGGGTTTATGTCATGAATTATCTCATCCGACATATTCGGAGGGTACTCAACTCGGATACATGTCCTAATTTTCCAATTAGAACAAATGGCTTAAAGGGTAGGGATTTGGACTTGAGAATTTGTCTCCCCTCTCTTATCATTGAGATAGTGTGATAGGGTACACTCATCCTGGCAATTTAGGGAAGTCAATACCCGGTACCTACAACCTACATAAAAGCCATGCATGTACAAGCACAATATATACTAAGCTAAATAGTCAATGGCAGGAAGTGGTGCATCGTGTAGATCCTGACTAGCAGGTGACTACGACTCCCTTCCTTAACCACATCAAACACGCCATACAAAAGCAAACACACAAAGAAAACATGCACACCATACACATGCAAGTATGGGGTAATTATCCTTAAGAAAACACATATGATAATAAATCATCTTACATACATGAAATGTAGAGTCTAAGTAATCTCATCACATAATAAACTAAATCCATAGTAGAATATCTGATAATCTCAAAAGAATGCTGCTAACCATCAACATAAAACTAGCTCTAAAAGAGTTCAGCAATGATAACAAAAATGTGAACTAGGGGCAGGCACTACAAAACACATCCAATAGTGATGGTTCATACTACAATAGAAATCAAGACATGACTCAAAATTCACAAGTGAATGACAAAATTCCTCCTCTACAATTTAATGCTATGCTACTAGACTCCTATGATTCCACACAAAATGCACAGGTTGAAGAACAAGCCAATGAAGAATTCTCTTTTCCATTTAGTAAAGAACCATATGTTCAACATGATTAGATGTTTTCTTTTCATAATGATTATCAGAATACATACAATCTGCAAAGTAGAAAAGAACCCTTGATAGATGGAATTCCTCTAGTACTACAACTGACTCCTCTAGATCTGAGAGTGACTAATAATCCACCACCAATTAGGCCCCCTTATGGAGGACAAATAGAATCAAAATCAAGCAACAATGCCAAAAATCTTGAAAAATCTAGCTTGATCTACCAAAAAATATAATGTCATGGAAGATTTGAAAAGAACAAAGGCCAACATGTCCATGTTTGACATGTTGCAAAATTGTGCACAACAATGAGAAGCCTAATGAAAACTCTGGATCATATAAAGATTCCCCCTAACATGAATATTTTTCCTCAAAAGATAACATCCCAACAAGTTAATGATTTGGAAGCAATTCCAACCATGTTAAAAGACAAGGTTGAGGTGCCTTCACTTTTACTTAGCATCGAGATATATGGGAAGAATCTTCATAATTTCCTAATTGATTCAGAAGCCTCATGTAATGTAATGCCACCATCGATAGCACAAAGGTTGGGACTAATTCCTTAGCATTCTAACTGAATAGTGATACAATTGGATAAGACTAAGGTAAAGTTATCGGTGTGTTGAAAGATGTTCAAATACAATTGACAATTGACCCCAGAATTCAAGATGTCATTGATATACATGTGGTTGATATTCCCAAAACATATGGATTACTACTAAGCAGATAATGAATGAAATGCCTAAGGGGATGGTTTTCTATGGACTTCACTCAATTATGGTTACCATGGAAAGGTTTGAACAATTGAATCAAGATAGATACAGAACCAAAGTTGAAAATGATGACTACTGAATACAATTCATTGAATGAGGTTGCCTTCTTACAATCAAATTTGGGCTCTTACAAAGTGTTGGCTTTCGATTCAATTTCAACCAAAATATCAAATGATCAAAATGAAAAGTCCCAAATATTAATTCCAACGTAGGAAGTCCTAGCATAGTTCATAGACAACATGGTAGCTAATTTACAATGTTTAAAGAAGAAGCCAACCCTAGTATTCTTCTCCTCCTAGGATTTTGTTGATTACATGAAGTTAGCTATTCAAAGTTCAAATGTTCATTATGCCAATAAGTAGTTGCTAAGGTATTAACACAAATGACAGAAGTCAAGAATGATAACATCCTAGAAAATGAACCTTCAAGAAATCAAGGTTCTCTAAACAAGGCTAAATTTGTTGAAAAGTTTGAAGAGGAAATTGAGGATCTAGATCCATCATATAGTGATACCTCTTCTGATAGTGGAGGCTTGTCTTCTCCTCCACTAGGAATTATCAAAGTTAAAAGAAGAAGATGTTATGTGAAAGGACAAGGATAGAATTCAGTAGTCATTCATCCAAAACCCAAAGTGGATGAAATCAAGGAATTGATGGGGGAAATTTAGGATAAACAAGAAAAACATACACCCCTAGTATTGAGGAACAATAATGGAAAATCATTAAGTGCACCCCACGAAAGATTATAGTGGGTATCCAAAAGAAAATCTTTTCAAGCTTGAGTAAAAGAGAAGCTAAGGAAGAATAAGCATAAGGTTAGAAAACCCAAACAATATTCAATATGGACACTTCACTTTGATGGTTCCAAATAAAAGTCAAGATCCAAACCAGATATTGAGTTGATCAACCTAAAAGGTAAGTTCAAATGTACTAATAATTTTGCAAAGTACGAAGCATTAATGAAAGGACTTCTTTTCACACTGTAGAAAGGAATTATAGATCTCATCATTGAAGGGGATTCTTAATTAGTAATTAGATAAGTAAAGTCATTATACTTTTACAATGACAAAATGTTGCTTGTTTATAAGAAAAGAGTATGGGATTTAGTGGATGATTTTGAAGCTTTGAACATAAAGTCAATTCTGAGAAGGAAAAACATGGTAGCAGATGCTCTTTCCATTTTAACTAGTGCATTACAACTAGTAGAGGGAACCAAATTGAAAAGATTTTTAGTAGAATTGGTTGCTGCTCCATCCATCTAGCACAATATCATAAACTTCCAAATCTTTCAAGACAATCAACATATACTCAAATTTATTATGTGCAATGGCCACTTTAAAGGACAAGAAGCTAATGACACTCCAGATGAAAAGCCTAAGAATGATGAACTTGAAGATGAAGATGGAATTCTAAACTTAAAAGCCAGCACTATTCCTAAGGGAATGGTTTAGTTAAAGAAAACCTTTGACTCCGATGAATCAGTACGTAACAAAAGAATGACCAAAGAGAAGGGAATTAAGGAATGTGACTTGTACTATTTAGGAACAAATGATGATCCTGGAATAGTAAGAACCGAAAAGGCATGCATTTTACAAGAAAGGGAAGATATGCTCAAATTACTTTCAAAGTATAAGGATTTCATTTCTTGGAGCTATGAAGAGCTAAAAACATATGACCCTGAGATTATTACACATGATATTCGATTGAAACCAAATGCCAAACCTTTTTGGAAAAGACAAAGACTTGTTCATCCTATCATTGAACCACTAATAATGAAGTTAAGAAGTTACTTGATGCCAAGATCATCTTTCCCATTTTCCATTCTATGTGGGTGGTCAATTTGGTTCCTATGCGAAAAAAGATAGGAGAGATTCATCCTTGTCTAGATTTTAGTAATTTAAACCTTGTATCTCAAAAGGACAACTACCCTTTTCCTTCACTAGATGAAGTCCTACAAATCTTATATGTTTCAAAGATGATGTCTTTCCTAGATGGATATTCAGGACATAATTAGGTAATGGTTGATGAGGAAGATAGGCTAAAGACAACTTTAATGACCAAGTGGGCAACATTTTCCTAAAAAAGAATGCATTTTGGACTAATTAATGCAGGGGTTACATTTCAAAGTGCCATGCATGAAGCTTTTAAGGGATTAATAAACAAGTATATAGTCATCTATATGGATGACTTAACTATTTTTTCCAAGGATCGAAGCACTCACATTTCTGATCTAAGATAGGTATTCAACAAATCTCATAAATATTACATATCCCTCAATCCCAAGAAATGTTCATTTGGGGTTACTAAACGAAAGCTCCTAGGTGATATCATCTTTGAAGAAGGAATCTCCATTAATCCTGATAGAGTTGAGGCTATTTTGAAATTATCTCCTCCTCATAGCTAGAAAGAACTTAAGTCTTTCTTTGCGAAGATAAATTTTGTGTGGAAATTCATAAGCGAATTTGTAGAGATAGTCTATCCCCTTAATGATTTACTCAAAAAAGGTGCTAAGACAGAATGGATTCTAGAGATTAAAAAATTATTTGAGGATATCAAATAGGCCATTTCCATAGCCCTAGTACTCGTAAGTCCTAACTATGAAGAACCCTTTAAAGTATATTCCTTTGCTTCAGAACATTCATACACTAGGATCTAAACACAAAAGAAGGAAAAGGAAGATGAAAGACAAATTTATTTTATGAGTTACCCTTTGAAGAATGCCAAGTTCAATTATTCCAACCTTGATAGACACTCTTTCACTTTGATCAAGGCAGTAAAAAAGTTTTGTCATTATATACTAAGAAGTAAGGTGTATGCAATTGTACCTAATCTAATAGTGAAGACATTATTGATGCAAAATGAACTTGGTGAAAGATGAGGGGAATGGATGGTGATACTCCAAGAGTTTCATTTAGAAATTCAACCCATGAGGTTAGTCAAAGGTCAAGGATTATAAAAAATGATAGCTGATAGCCAGGTTGAGGATGAAAAGAATTTCAAATTCGACAACAGAGTGAATCCTGAAGAAAAAAAGAAAATGATCATATCTCAAGTTGATGTCAATCAAGGTGTGATAATAGATGTCTAGTACTAGGATATTTTTTACTACCTTTTGCAAAATTAGTGCCCCAATTAGATGAATAGTTCATAGTATAGGGGTCTTAAAATGAAGTGTAAGTCTTATATGTTGCATGGAAAAAAGTTGTACAAAAGAAATTATGAAGGAATCTACCTAAAATACTTAGGACGTGAGGAAACAAAGGAAATTTCAGAACGATTCCATGATAAGTACAGTATAGGACATGGTTTAGCAGAACCAACTACTCATATGATCCAATGATTGGGTTATTTTTGGCCCACAATATTCAAGGACACTTTTGAGAATGTACATTCTTGTCATATTTGCCAGACTAGTGCTAACAAAGAAAGACACCCAGTAATGCCTTTATAACCAGTCTATTAGGTATGCCCCTTTGCAAAGTGGGGGATGGACTTCATTGGTCTAGTCAATTCACCATCATCAACTAGACATACTTTTATTCTCATGGCCACTAATTATTGTACATGGTGGAGAGAAGCAAAGACATTTAGAAATTGCATAGCCAAGGTGATAACAAACTTCTTGGAAGAACACATTGTTACTAGGTTTGGGATGCCATTTCCTTTACTCTGTGACAATGGATCAGCTTTTGCATTAGTATTCTTAACTTAGAGGGCAATGGAAAATCAGGTTATCATCAAGTTTTCTTGAAATTATTATCCACAAGGGAATGGTGTTGTGGAATCTACAGATAAGAACTTGATCATACTAATAAGACATATATTGAAGGAGAATCCTAAGAATTGGCATACACAACTCAAATATGCTCTATGGATAGATCATGTAAGGGTCAGGAATGCTTTGGAGACTTCTCCATACTTCCTAGTCTTTGGAAAAGAGCTAGTATTCCCGCTTAATCTTAGAATTCCTATTTTGAAATTCATGAGTGGGTATGTTGAAGATGCTGAAAAAGTACAAATTAGATTGATGAATCTTTTAGAGATAGACAAAAAAGAGATAGCTACTTTGGAGCACATGGCTAAACATCAAGCTATTGTGAAGAGATGGTTCAACAAGAAGGCCATGATAAAATCCTTTAGAATTTGGGTGAATGCACAAAGTTGCGTTGCAATTCCACAAAAGTCAAATTCGTGAAATGAGACGTCTTAAAAATAGGTACCCAATTTTTAAAAATGTGCACCCATTTTCAACTCAGGTGCTTGACCCTAAATTTAAGAAACGAGCACCCGTTATTTTTAAAAATCGAGTACCCATTTTTTATTTTCAAAACATAGGTACTCGCTTCTCAAAAAATTTAAAATTTGAATTTTTAAGAAACAAGTACCTATTTTTTATAAGTAAAAAATGGATACCCATTTCTTAAAAATTCATTTTTTTAAGTTTTCGGTGGATTTTACATGCTACTTTTAGCTTTTCAAAATAGGTACCCATTTCTTACAACATGAGGCTGGATTTTTTTTTCTTGTCTCGTATTTTGGTTTGGGATAGGCTTGGTGAGACAAAGCCTATGCCTTGGCCTCTCAAGATTTGGCTAAGGCATTGAACTGACAAATTCATGCCTTGCCATAATTTTTAGAGGGTCTTCCCGATCAAATTTTTTTACGAAACAAAAACCCATTAGAGCTCTCACTGTCCTAATTTCAAAAATATAAATTTTATAGAGTTATGATTTTATTTTCTATTTTATTATTATTTTTAATCAAAGGTGGTACCTAAATGTAAAATAGCAATGTTCACTAAAATTTTAATAACTTTTTTATTTTATAATTTTTCTTAAATTAATTTATATGTCATCAATCTACATTCAATTCTTTTGAAATTAAAAGTTAATAATAAAAAAATATTCATTAAAAAATTCAAGAAAAATATTCTCATCAATCTTTGGTGTGTCAGGTAACTCCATTTAAAAGGATTCACAAAAATTCATTCATTTGTGTCAAATTATGCTATCCATACACAAGTGTGGTATGGTCTTGAAACAAGCATTTTGAAAAAGTGGTTTTTAAAGATCCATACCAAAAAAATAATCCATCATATGGGTATACAAATAAATTACATATTCAAAAAGAAGATTCTAGGCACTACAATTTTTTATTTTTGAAATTTTTTAATATTTAATCTCTAAATGGCTCAAATTTTGGCATCACTTGACAAAATATTTCAAAAATAGGAAAAACACTCTAACTTTTTCGCCAAAAGTGAGACGCAACTTCTTGTACTAACCTATTTTTGACCTTGCTCCACTTTGGGATAAAGAAAAAGAGAAGCCAGGTAGCCATACCCAGTTTCAATGCTTGTGGATTGGTCCCTATCAGACTACAAAAATTCTGGGAGAAAATACTTTTAGGCTTATTTCCTTATAGGGGAAATTAGTTTCGTTGCAATTCAATGGGAAATTTTTGAAGCATTATTTTGAATTCTAGAAGAACCCCCAAAAAATAAAATAAAATAATAAAAAAATAGATAGATTTTATTTCTACAAGTGTGTTTGCTTTCGGTTGCATTTTTTCTTTCTATCATGTTTTTTCTTTCAAAGATGTGTCAGTCCAAGGAGTAGGTGCACTTGAGATTTCATCTTGACATATCTTACTAACTTCTCTTTTGGTCCTGATTTCAAGAAGAGGTATTTCTTTGTCAAAACATTTTGATGATTGTGTGTCTTATACCAACTGAGGAATGAATGTTGCTTGCAATAGTAGGAGACCTTTAGTCATAAATTTAGAATTGCAGGTCAACAAGTTCTTGACACTTTGCAAATTTAAGGATCGATTGTCTTAGATGTTCTTGAATTAAGGTTAAAGACAACAAGGGAAAATCCAAACCTTACTAGTTCAAATAGAAGGATCTTCCCAAAGGAATTACTAAGGTCATTTTTTTGGCATGAGAGTTTGTAAAAGGCTGTTAAAAGAGGAATGCAAGGGATAATCACAAAGACCAAATCTAGGAAACAACATCAATGTCTTGGCCTCACAATTTAAGCATGGTTAGGATACAAGAGAGAGAGAGAGAGAGAGAGAGAGAGAGAGAGAGAGAGAGAGAGAGAGAGAGAGAGAGAGAGAGAGAGAGAGAATATTGTTAACAATGAAGGATTTCTAAAAGGTCTAAAAGAAAGGTAATCTGACAAAAGGGATATGATCTCTAAATAAGGTATTCACTGCTAAAACATTGCTTCATCGAAAAATCAAGATGGTGACATTGTGAGCTGTGAGAAGCAAGTATTTGAAAATTTTCCCAGGAAATTCAAAAGAAAAGTGACAACCCGCTAAGAGCCCTCAAAACTAGTTCTCTAATCTGGTTAGAGGCGTGATTGATAAACAACATTTGTGAAGATTCCTAATGAATGACCTAGATAGTGTGGAAAATTGTTTCCAAGTTGTTAGAATCTTTTGATAGATTGCATTCTAAGATGTCAGAGGAAATGAATACACTGAACGCACATTGAGCTTGAATGTTTTAGATCCTAAAGTTTTGATTGTAAAGTCATTCAAAATATTCTTGGGATGTTCGAGATTTAGTTGGTATTTGATATATGTTAGAGGAATATTTTTTGATGAAGAAATGGATTTGTCATTTCTTCCTTCTGTTGGGGCTATTTTTTGTGTTTCTACAATGCATGCCCCATTTTCAAAAAAAAATGGGGACCTCCTACTTTATTTTAGGATTTTGGACACCTAAATTTGGGATCCTAGTCATATTGAGGTCCCCCACAAAACCCTAGTTCATGTATGGGTCCTGTTGAAAAAGTTTGAAGGTCAAAAATCAAAGAATTCAAAGAAAAAGCTAAGTATTGATGATTTTAGTGCACTTGGTGCACTATAGGAATTGTGCTACTATGCTTGAAGTTTGGAGAAAAGATTTTAATCATAGCTGCATAGTGGTGCAGCAATGCACTTGTGCAACTACAGACCTCACAACAAACGTTTACCATTGGGAGGCTATAAAAAACTTCCCCCTCCCCTCCACTCCTTACTTTGTATATTTTTCCTTCACTCCTCACATCTCTGAAATATGTAGGTTTGGCATCTCCTAGCTCTATAATTTTGCATCAACCAAGGTGCGACACCCTCCCCACTTATATATGCAAACACACACACAACTTTAAGTGGGGTGTAAAGTAGTGCGCCTAGTTGGCTGTGCCTATCTACACCCCCAAGACTTTGAAAACTTAAGTGAAACAAATAAAAACCAAGGGTTGGGTGTGCACTAGTGCACTTGACTTGGTACACTAGTGTGCCACCGACCCTATTCCTTGAAACATGAAAACATACAAACTTAAAAAGAAAAGTAGGTGCACACTAGTGCACCTAATTTGGTGGGCTAGTGTGCACCTTATCTATGAATTCAATTTTTAAAATTGCACATCTATCATGCCAAGTGCACCAATAGGTCTTCTTTAAAGGATAATGGGCTATTTTTATGCAGAATGAAACTAAGCATTATTGTAATATTTTCCATTCTTTATTCTGAACTAATGAGTGTCCTTTTTGTGCAAATATAATGGCATCCTCATTGGTTTCCTTGGAGGAAAAAATGACACTAAAATCGGTGCTCTTCAAGTTCCAAGGAGTTCCATCAAAATTGAGATTTTAGGATGACTACTCAGAAATTAAGGACATCAATTTGGGAGAATTCTTGGAGATTTATAGAAAACCCACCAAGGGATCACAAATGGTCTCAACACTCATCCAATTAGGTCTAGTTAATGTTTCTTCACACCCAATATAGATGCAATCTTCAGAGCTCATAATAAAACTTGTAGAATACTTGGTCTCGAAGGAAAGGGTGGTCAAGAGTGTTATAGGATAGATCATTCTCAATCTATGACCCAACAATATTGAGAAAGTATTTCATCTCCTAAGGGAAGATCAATTTATTAGGTTAACCTATGAGGCGGGAAAAAGATGGTATTGGGAGCATATTGAGGAAGCCTCTGAGGTCATCCAATCCTCTTGTCTTATAGAGAAGACTCCTCTAGGGAAGACAACCGGCAAAGTAGACATGACCTGAGGATATATGATGGAAGACATTGGGTACTCAATCATACTTTTGAGTAGAGTAATGTGTCTATTGGTGGCTAGACACCTAAATATCTTCATGGTACATTTTATTGAGACTATCCAGATAGTTAAGATGCCACTTGACTGGGCCACTAGTTTAATTGAAAATTTGTGTGAGTAGTTGGAGGCAGTAAACAACAAAATGAAGTCATATATGACCTCATATTTAGTATACTTGTTAGTCACAAGAGCAAAAGATTATCAAGAGCTATACAAAAGAGGTAACACACAGGATCCTAATGCATGGACATATATTGTTTATCCTCAATTGGTAAAGAATAGACTCTCTTGGTAGAGCAAGGAATATAGAATTGTTAATGATGCCTTCATATTTTCCATAATTAGATTCATAGAAGGAGATTATGTGAAGAGATTATTAGATGATGCAATGGCACAAATAAAGTTACTCGATGCATACTACATTCAATTCAAAACATTTATATATCTAAGGGTAGTGGGCATGCTTGTAAACCCTAAAAGGCTCCCAAGGTATCCTAGTGACAGACTGGTTCTCTTAGAGATTGCTTGACAACTGTCATATACATATGACATAGTTAGAAAGAAACATAAACATTGTTGGATGTGGCATCTAATCATAGGATCTTTTCAATTGAAATGGAAGCAAGATATTCGTTCTTTTGAGTGTGAATGGGATCAGTACCCCTTGAAAGAATAAAATTTCCATGGCCATATTTTGATAACATCGAGAGAGTACAATATCTAGTAGGCAAAGCATTCACACATGAAGAAGCTATTGAAGACCATTGGATGAATGGGAAAAATGACTATGATGTTTGTATTAGGGATTATTGTAGGACGACTTTGTGTTTTGTAGAAAAGGCATTAAAAATAAAGATTCCATTGTAGATATTGTAACAAGAATAAGGGGAGTTGCTTGACCCTTTGTTCAACAAAGATAAAATTGGGGAACAACCCATTGCGAAGCCTGAGGTTGATAGGGAAGGGAATGCTGACATTAACCATCGGTAAGGCACATCATAAAAGTGATGCAGGATTAGATCAAGAAACCATTCAAACTTGATCCAATACTTGAGATAGTAATTTACCATGCACAAGCCTACCCAACAAAAGGTAGAGGGAAGAAAGTCACCATCCCTACCTTTACAGCCTAGTCACCAATAAGGCCCAAAATAGTATACCAACTTGATAGACCAGTTGGATACTATCACCCTTAGGAGGGAAAAGGGAAGGGAAAAGGAAAGAGGAGTTCTCCCCGAAGAGTTCGGCCAAAGGAAGGTGAAATCCTGGCACCCCAACAATAAGAGGAAGTAAATGTACAAGGCTCTAAGGATATTAAGGCTTCACAAGTTCAAGATGACCCATAATTATCACCAACTGCTACACCTAACCAAATGGAGATAAAAGTTGAGGTTCAAGAGGTTTCTCCACCTTGGAAAATAGAATAGGCATCCTCTTCTGCACCGAAAATGGGAAGAAAGATTAAGACTCTACTTAAGAAGGGGCAAAGGGTGATCAAGAGAATGGTTCCTATCCCATTAATCCCCAAATCTATCCCTAAAGAAGATGAAGAGGAGGATGATGAGGATGATGTACCTTTGAATAGAAGAACCTAGCTCAAAAGAGCCACATAATAGGAAAGAAAAAGTTCTACTGTTACACCTCCATCAATCCCAAAAGAACCTCTATAAAAAACTACATTAGAGGATGAAATGTAGCAATGGATTAATGAGTAGGATGTAGAGGGCACTGATATCTTTGAGATGTTAAATTTTGATGCCATGTCCATAGATACTAAGTTGGTGGAAGATAAGATTATGGATACACCAACTAATGAGCCCCAACAGGAAGACTAGGCTCAAATGCCACCAAAGTTAGAGGGTCCTGAGATAACTCCTTCATTCCCATTGCAAGTCACATTTGTGGTTAAAGGTTTTACTACTCCTCTACCACTAATTACCAAAGAAGAACAAGTCCAAAAGGAGTAGAAGAAAGAGCCACCATAAGTATCAACCAATCAAGTGTCTAGAGAAGTGAAAATGGTTCAATATCCTTAGCAAGCTTCCTAGGACACTGAGGTAAGAACTATGGGCTCAACTAAAATAGAAACTATAGAGGAGAGCCATCATAGAGAACCCTACAAAGGAGTGATAAGGGAAATGGAATAATAGATCAATACAATATCATACCACCATTCAAACATGCATTGGTAGGAAAGAATAGCGAAAGAAAACCTCCAGTCTATCATGGGACCATGGTCCTTTATTATTATAGAATAAAAGGGGCATACCCTAGTCAAAATTATTATCTCATAGTTTACAGTAAAATGATCAAATTTAAAGAAGCTTATATGAGCATAATGCTCCTTGATGCATTGCAAGATCCTTTGAAGAGATTCCATCACATTCTTTATGTCCTTGTATAGCTATCAGGGATGAACAACCCTATCTAACAATCTTGCCAAACAAATTAGTTAATCATAAGTTTGGCAAAATTCTTTAAACTAAGAAACTATCTATATCTAAGCTTATAAATACTAAACTCATTTAAATTAATGAATCTTTAAACTATATCAAGAGATTTCTAATAAGCTCTCCTAAACTTATTGAGATATATTATACATATAAGCCTACCTAAACAAAACAGACAAGTAGAAAAGACAAATTCCTAATGGAAATCAAAAAAGATACGAAACTTAGAATAGACATAACATTAGCTAAAGCTTGACTATTTGAAAACCAACAGATGAAAAGGAAATAGTGAAACCTAATCTATCAAACTAAATCTAAATCTATCCTATTTCAAAAGGATACCAAGAGGCATAGGAGCACTCTACTACCACCCTAGTCTTACTACCAATGCATAAGGCATCAAGAAATAGGGCCCCACAACACTACTAACCAGCCTTTGGATCAGAAAGAACAAAGGAAATCCATGAATTCCATAGATCTAAGTTGAAATAATATCAAATCCACAAGAATACATTAAAAACAAAGAATATAATAATAAACTCAAAGAACTCTCCAATACCTATATCCGAAACTAAAAGCAGTTATACCAAACATTAAATATAAAAATAAGAAATACTACCAATTAAAGCAGGTGATGCCAAGGATGATTTCAATACTATTAAGAAAAATTCATCAATTTGTACTTATTTCCTAAAATTAAAATGCTAGTTATCTGTCATTGAAATGTCAAAAATTGCCCTAATACAAAACATGGAGGTAGAGAATCAACCTATGGTGCAAATAGCACTTTTTAATTATCTCATTTAGTTGAGATAGTAAAATGTCATACAAACCAATCCATCTTTCCATCATTGAGGTCTATACCTATCTTAGAAACTATATAAATGAAAAATTGTACACATCCACTATGATGGATAAGAGACAACCCTAAAAATCCATTAATGCTAAGAAACCTTCTAGAATTAGAGCACACCAACCAATAAAATCAACAAATAATTATATAGTTCTAATTATAACTAAGTAACCATCAACCCAAGGGCATCCAAATCAAGAACACTCAATGAAAGAATGGAAAAAAACAAATTTCTTGTTATTAGCTGTAACGAAAATAAGAAAAATATTGGATTTCAGATCAATCCATATCTCCATACATTTAAATCTATAAAATTCTCATATCAAGGATCCAAAGATCATAATTTCTACTACCATACATGACCATATTGATGATTAAAATAACCAAATCATAGAAAAATAGTCTATTTGACAAATCCCTAATACATGATTTCATCTAAGCATCTTCAAAACAAAGCAGAACTTCCCTTAATAGCATTATAGATAGCATGTTACTTCCAAAACATAAATCCACTTTCTAGACACCAAACAATAAAATCAGAGCATGATATATGTATGGATCTAATAATAGAATAAGCTATAAAGGCATCCAAACTAGAACATTCAAAGGGACAATAAAACAAAGCAAACTACTTGATATTAGTTGTATAACCAAAATATGATGAATAAAAAATTAGGATGAGACTAAATCTCCCCGCATCAAAATCTATAAGGGTTCATATCAAGGATACAAAGTACATAACTATTGTTACCATACATAAAAGTATCATAAACAATTTGATAATTACAATAATCCTTAGTATAGAGAAAAGGACTATATATCAAACCCTAAAACGTAATAGAGTCTACCCATTTGCGAAAACTTGAGAAAAACTACTCGTACGAACATCAAATTATCACTTATTTCTAGTATACCATGATAACCTTGGGGATATCATTGGGATTCTCAACATAAAAATTTGGAGGGAATTTGAAGTCAAATTTAGCCGTGCTAGTTTTCTCCAAATTCAGAGTGCAAAATTTTAGGGCATCAAGATTATCAAAGACCACTCTAGGCTAAATATATGCATTAAATTCATTTTGGTAGTTTTTTAGCCAAGCTCTACTCTCTTCCAAAACCATTCCTCTCCCCTAAATAAGGAACTGAATACTTGCCTCCATCTTGGGCCATTCCCTATAAAAGGTAAGATTTTTACAAATAACCAGAGAAGGGTGATGGTAGGTTGTCTCTAATTCGGGTGACCCAAGCGGAAGATCAATATATTTATTTGGAAGTGGGATATGGAGTTTGTCATTTATGTTATAAACTAATTTCTTGAGACCCTTCCTCCATACTAGGTCAAATATGTTGCAGCATAGTTTGATGATGGCCCATAGTTCAACGTTTTCTCTTCCCATGCAACCAATGCAGGAGCCAATTATGTCACTATTCATCCTCCATGAAAACTTATAATCAAAAACCCCTTCACCAATGGCTCTACTTAAAGTGATTTTCATCATGTCATCTACTAGATTGAGAATTCTACTCCATCCTTTTGGTTTGACATTGCCACAGAAAGCCGTGGTGCAATTTTCAGAGGTATGGAAAATGTTGATGTTAGAATCCATCTTTAGAGTAGGAAATAATCAGTTGAAAATAATGGAGGGTGACAAACTACAAGAAGAGAAAGGCATATGAAGGTCCTAGAAGCACACTCTGTCATGATGACAACAAATGATGACACCCACATAAACCTAAACATAGGCGGGACTTAATCGTAGAATGATGATGACAATAAAGGGAAAAAGCCACAAACAAGAGTTAAAATAGGGGAAAATAAATGGCCACCCACTGAAATGAGAAAAATTAAGTGAATGTGAAACCAAGAATACCAAAAAAGAGAATAAAAGAGTAAGAACCATAGACAAAGGAGCCATCAAAACTATGATAATAAAACAAATATGAATAGAAATAAATTAATTTATATATACATATGTATGTATATAGATATATATGTATGTGTAAATGTACATATGTAAATAGAAATTATGATATAAATAGGAAAAATATAGAAGTAAATCAAAATAAATCAATAGAACTATAAACTAGATATAGAAGGAACATCTTTAGTAACCAAGGAATTGACACCATCAGCCTCCAAATTTGCTAAATAATCAACCTTCTGATTACTTTCCCCAAAAAATGACAAATCCTACTATCTACAAACTAATCAAGAAGTGCAAGCACTTCTTCTAACTTAGAACTATGAACCTGGTTGGGGTCACTCATTTTCTAATTACATTTGAAATAATCTAAGAGTCACCTTCTATGATACCTTTGGATAATCCTAACTTATGAAAAAACTGTAGACGTTGATCTAAAGCCTCTAATTCTTGCAGATTATTGGACGTAGGCTGGATTAACATGGATTTTTTGGCTTCCCATTAACCTATTTCATCATTAATGATACAACCAATACCTACCATACATGGGTTACCTTTGGTAGCACCATCAAAATTGAGTTTAGCCCATCCTTTCAGAGGTGTTATCTATTTATAATTTTCTCTTACTTCCTTACTCTACTTAACATTAAGAAGAGGAGGGTTAATCAATTTTTACCAATTCTTCTTCATTTGTCCATCCCAATTAGAAAATGAGCCTTCTTCTTTTCAAGCATTTTTGAGATGCAAATTAGTTATTTCAGCAATGTTGGCTTCTATTTTTAATGCCATCCTTTGAGGAGTTCCAAGAGTAATTTTGGAAAAGGTGTTGACCAACCTAACATATATTTGAGCCATTCCTAACATCTTTGGGAGAATGAATAGTTGAATAAGAGATTATCAGAGTCTTCACAACTTTGTTTACATAACAAACACCTAGAAGGACCATGAAAACCAAGTTTACATAAGCTATTAATAGTCAAGATTCTTTTTTGAAAAGCCAACCATAAATAGAATCCTACCTTTGGGAGGCATGC
This sequence comes from Cupressus sempervirens, assembly GCA_028749045.1. NCBI lineage: Eukaryota > Viridiplantae > Streptophyta > Pinopsida > Cupressales > Cupressaceae > Cupressus > Cupressus sempervirens. Next base: position 372,429,670 of record CM053783.1, on the reverse strand, counting down.
AGAATCCCAGTAGAGTTTAAGTGGAATATCCACTTTGTCCCATTTTTGAGGATGAATCAAAGCCTTGTAACCATTTTTCACACTATACCTCCCATCATTTGAAGTTGCCCAAATAAGTTCATCTTTCTTCCCTAATTTTTTAATTCACCTATCTACTAATATCTTTTCATACCCTTTAATCTCATTTGAGTCTAAACCCAAACCATTCAAAGGTTTCACATCCATCTAGATTTACCTTTTTAAAAAACCTCTAGCTTGTATGCACTGAATTTTCTTCCCCATAGATTAATTAATTTTTCCTTGAGATCGTTAGGGAAAGAACTATGATGAAGTGGAGGATGACCATCGCAAGAATCTTTCCAAAATAAGGCCTCATTGCCCTTACCTACATCCCAAGTCAAATACTTGCAAACCAAATGACAACATTTTATCATAAAATTCTAACTCTTAGAACCTCTAGGCAGGTTCTTCATCCTAAAAATTGAAAGAGGATCATCCACATTGAGATATTTATTGTGTAGAATCTTAGCCCATTTATGATATCTTTCCCTATAGAGATGCCATATTAATTTTGAACCTAAGGCTTCATTTTTCCATTGTAAATTCTTGATCCCTAACGCACCCATGTCCTTAGGTTTATAGATATTTTCCCATTTGATGAGCACCAATTTTGTGTCTTCTTCACAATCATTCCAAATAAAATTCCTAAGTTTAGATTCAAATTTGAGAAGAAGCCACTTGGACAAAGGAAGACAATATAGAGGGAAGGTTGGAATGGTAGATAAAACTAATCTGATTTTTATACTTTTCTCAACCTTTGTCAGCCATTTGTCCTTACAACAACCAAGCCTTGCATCCATCTTTTCCAAGGTGTTGCACCAAACCTTACTGGATTTCAAACCTTTCTCTAAGGCAATTCCCAAATACTTATAGGTGAATAATGCCTTACTATAACCCATGATCTTGCATATCTAAACTTGTATTTTAGCTCTTGTATTTATAAAATAAATCTCAAATTTAAACTCATTCACTTTCTATCCTGAAGCTTCCATGTAATATTTAATGAATTTTTTTGGAAAAAGGGCCTTAGCAATTGTACTTTTTTCAGGAAGAATGGTATCATCAGGATATTGTTGATGTGTGATGTTTGGAATATTTTTGGTGACAATAATGCCAAAAATCTTTTGATTCTTATGAGCATTAGCCACCACTCTCCCAAAGGCCTCTACCATGATAATGTATAGGGAAGAAGATAATGGATCTCATTGTTTGATACCTCTAGACATATCAAAAAAATGTATAGGTGTTCTATTAATGAGGATAGAAATTTTGGGGAAGGATATGAATTAAAAAATGAGATTGATCCACTGATGGGAAAACCAAAAATCTTCAAGAACCTTGCAAAGGAACTGCCAATCAACCATGTCATATGCTTTTTGAATGTCCAGTTTCATAAACATGCATGTCTCTTTGTTCTTTCAAGAAAATTGAATTGTCTCTTGAATGGTAATACTAGCATCAAGAATGGATCTACCTACGACAAATCCTATTTTTTCTTCTGATATTATCTTTGGAAGGATAGCCTTAAGTCTATTTGCTAAGACCTTAGAAAAAACTTTGTAAACTATGTTACAAAGAGCAATCAGTCTGAAGTCTCCTGGGGTCTCGAGCTCTGATTTTTTGGGAATCGAAGTGAGAAAGGAATGATTATTTTTTGATAGTAGAGCACCACCATTTGTAGAGGCTTCAATAGCTTTCTAGAGATCTATACTGATAATATCCCAACACTTCTAGAAAAAGAAGGCTTGAAAACCATCTAGGCTAGGTGATTTATCAGGATTCATATCAAAGACTACTAACTTGACCTCTTCCAAAGTAATGGGATTATTTAAAACCTTATTATCTTCTGTTGTAACAATTTTTGGGATTACTTTGAGAAGATTAGCTTGTGCTACTCTATTGGACCCTTCATAATTGTTTAAGATATTATGAAAGTATTCTACGAAGGTATCTGCAATTTCACTTGGTTTATCAGTTAAGATACCCAAGTGATTTTAATACAGGATATTTTACTCTTTGATCTATTGTACAAAGTGGAATTGTGAAAGAATTTTCTATTCCAATCCCCTTCATCCAGCCATCTCTCTCTTGACTTTTGTCTCCAAAAAATTTCTTCTTTTGATAGTATATCCTCCTACTTCACTAGTAGTTCCTTTCCTAACGTATAACTATCATTGTTCATACCTTTCTTAATTACTTATGAGTTTAAGTCCTTTATTTTCTTTTCTATAGCTAGCTTTCCTTTAAATATATTATTTAAGGGTTCCTTGTTCCACCTAAGAATTTTTTCCTTAAGCATTTTCAATTTGGCAACAAAAATGAACATCTTTGAACCTTCAAATTTGTCATATGTTCACCATTCTTTAATATTATTAATGAAACTGGGGTCTAAGAACCACATTTTTTCACATTTAAATGGGTTCCTAGTGGGTTTATGTGTCTTTGAGAATTCAAAGCTAACCGGATAATGATCAAACCTAGCAATTGGTAGCATAAAAGATTGAAAATTCAAAATTTTAACATCCAAATCTCATGTAAAAATCTCATTACTGATCGGGATATCAATCATGTTATGATTATCACACCATTCTTTGAAATATTTAGATGCTTGAGAGATTTGTTGACTACTGACTACTTTTTCATTTATATTTAAAATTGTATTAAAATCTCCACCTACTAAAAATAAACTATCCTTAAAATTATTTATAAATTTGGTGATATCTTCCCAAACTTCTTTATTACCTAGATTTCTAATTGGACCATAAACATTAATGAAAATAAACTTAAGATCTGATTTTAAACTTTGTACACTACCATTGATCCAATTATTGTGACTATTTAAAATATCTATGAAAACCTTCCTAGGGTTGCAAAAAATTCTTAAGCCCCCTAAAGCCCCAAGTGACTCTTGAAAGATAGTATTCCAAAGACCTAACTTCTTATCTAATTTATTTCCTTCTAACTTATTTAGTTTTATTTCTTGAATTGAAATAATATCAATTTCAAAAGATTTAAGGTTCTATTTTGGTAACCTTTTTCTATTAGGGGCATTAAGACCCCTAGCATTCCATGTTGTGATTTTCATGGCTCATCAGGAAGGGACTTCCCCTTCCCATTGTTAAATAGCTAGTCTATCTTTTGTTGTTCTCTATTGTGCCCATCTTCTTCCCAAAGTTCCTTTAAGGATCTTCTTCCTCTTTTACCTTTCACTTTGCCACATTTAGGTGATTTAAGACCTTCTTGATTCATTTAAATCCCAAGTTGGTCTAAATTTTTTTCCACAATCCAAATAGTAGTAGTCTTATCACAAGAGTACCTTTCAATCTCTTCATTTTTTAGTTCTCTTAATATTTGATTTATTAGCCCAAGATGATTTTCCAAAATTGTATCTAAGCTTGTTTTGTTTTCATTACTCTTACCTTTTTTATTTTTCTTTGTAACTATTCCATGCTCTTTAAACTAAGATTGACTCATAATATTATCCTCATTCTCAATAATTAATAGATCTCTTTCCAGATCTTCACAAGTGTAATTATTATCTCCTAATTTAAGAATCTTCTAGATTAAATCTTTCTTTTGAGCTCTCAGTACTTTTTATGAATATTCTCAAAACTAAATACCTGGATTGATTCATCAGTTAAAATATTAAGACTATCTTCTTTTGATTTTGATATACTTAGATTCTCCACTACTAGGTCCAAGATAATATCCTTATTCAAGAAATCCTAAACTTCCTTTGTAAAAGGCTTATCTACTTTCCTTGTACCAATTTCCTTAAACTTTTGATTGCTGACTAGTGTAAATGGAGAGCTTATTAAGGCTACTAGAGTTTACCAAAACTTATATAAGCTATGTGAGACTGGAATTACTCCCTTGTCATCTAGAATCTGCATTTGAATCTGGCAATGTTCCATCTTGCTCTTTTTGTTTAGAGTTTTATATTCATCTTCATTTTTTGCATTTGGTTCAAGTAAAATAGAATTCTCCATGTCTTCTATATTGCCCTCTTTATTGTCCCATGCTACCTTTGCTTGTTGTAAAATTGAGTTTACTTTGTCTTTGACATCTTTTCCTGAAGGACTCAATTTATTTTCTATAGAAACTCTATTAAGAGGGGAGTTTAGTTCCTTATGTCTGTCTGTCAAGGGATTTAAATTTTCCATTTCTTTTTTATCACATTTCATTTGCTCCTATGAATTCTGTGCATCTCTGTGTCCACTATTTTTCCTATCTTTGTCATTTTCTATTATCATACTCTGTCCCATACTACTTTTTGGGGATTTTTTCTTTCCTTTAGCTCTCTTTTTCCTATTGGAATTTTCATCTTTTGTCAATTCTAAGCTCTTTTTGTGATAACCACTATGATTGATTTAAGCTTAACTTTATCTACTAGAAATTCATTGTCCTTCGACTAGCTATCCCTTCTGTGCAAAAAGGTTTTGTCTAGAACTCAAACTTCTCATGAGAAGAAGTGGAAATGTTCTAATCCAAATTCTTTTGACTCCTTCTCTTTCTCTTAATTCTCATCCATGGGAATTTACTATTGAAATATGAAGTGAGAGGTAGTATCTTGAATCTGATTTTGTCATTGTCATCCAATCTTATAATTTCTTACATTTTACCTTCAAAGGTTTGCAATGTTAGATCATATGTAGATTTTCTTGTTATCACTTTCCTTTGCATCTGTGTTGACTAGTTAAACTTGGTTTTGGTGAGCATTTTCACATTATTGCAGCATTGAAATGTGGAATCAATGCCTATAAGTTCTCCCAAAGTAGATCCTGAAGACCTAAGTATATCTCTTTTATGAGAAGCTTCGAAGGTAGAGATTGAATATTAAACAAAGTTGGAATCATAAAATATAATCCTTCTTCTCAAAAATTAGGAGACCACTCAATAAATTTAACAACATAACCTTTAAAGAAATACTCAGATACTAAAATACTCTCTTTTAATAGATTCATCCAAACAATGCAGATAGAAAATTATATTTGAAAAGTGAGAGATACTTACCTATTCACCACAATTTTCTTTTAGCCAATTAGAGAGAAGGGGGAAATCTTTCTTAGAACCTTTTCAAACCACAAAAATTCTTACCTTTTGACATTCAAGCAAAGAAACTTTGACTTCCTCATTGGAGATAATTATAGATTTATCTTTAGATTTTGATAAAGACTCGGGATCAAGATATCTCTTAGGGTTTGATGGAGAAAGAGCATGTGCAATTATAGGGTGATGATAAGGGGGCATTTATGAGCTTGGGGACGTAGTATCAAGTGAAGGATTATTCCTAAACCTATCATAATGAAGTGGTTCAAAAGTGAGATGAAGATCTAAACTCATAGGTTTTGGGAAAATCTTGCAAGAATGAGGACATGCATACTTAGTCATATTGAAAACCCTTAATTGGTTTTCCAAGCTATCAATGGCAAAGAATGCATAAGATCTGAAACTACCTGATTGACTTGAGAAATTTGGAGGAATTTCGGTCTTGGATATCTACCCATTTAATGTTTGTTGCTATAAACATGCCCCCTATTGACTATATTCACTTTGATGTTGTATTTCTTCAAATTTCTCTAGAATGGAGAAACTGTTGGTCATCTAAATTACATATTCAGATCTTCATGGGTCTTTGATGGCTGAGGAAAATTGTGAACTAGTTTGTTCCTTAGAATAAACTCATGAATTTTTGTCATTCCAATGAGATGGTCTAGGGTTTTGCCTTTATTTCTTTGATAATTTCACTGTCCTATTTTTTTTGCACTTCTAGAGGAGTTTACCATTTTCTTTGAATTTTGATCAAATTATGTTGTCCGTAAATGAGAGGTTTTAAAATTTACCTTTATATCTAATTAATACTTAATAATAAAATATTAATGAAAAATATTATCATCAATCTTAGGTGAGGTCAAAAAATGGAATTTTGATCAAATTATGGTGTCCATACATGAGAGGTTTTCAAATTTACCTTTATATCGAATTAATAATAAGTAATAAAATATTATTTGATAAAATATTAATGAAAAATATTATCATCAATCTTAGGAGTATCAGATAACTCCCTGTAAAAGGATTTATGAAAAATTATTTATTTGTGTCAAATTATGGTGTCCATACATGAGTGTGGTATGATCTTGAAACATGCATTTTGAAAAAGTACTTTTTAAAGATCCATACCAAAAACAAAATCTACCATATGGGTACATAAATAAATTACATATTCAAAAAGTAGATTTGAACACTAAACTTTTTATTTCTTAAGTTTTTTTATATTCAATCTCTAAATGCCTCAAATTTTGACATTAATTGACAACAAATTTCAAAAATAGGAAAAACACTTCCACTTTTTGCCCAAAAGTGAGACCCAACTTCTTGCACTTACCCTTTTTATAATGTAGTTTTCTTTTTAAAGCAACTAAAATTATGACTATCTAATTTATGGAATGTGGCAGCAATGTTTCAATAATGTTCATATTTGTAGGCACATTAATTATAGAACCAGTGAGTCCTATTTGAGACCTTGTGTGCCCCCATTATTTAATTTGTGCAAAAGCAAGCCATTGTGATATAAGTCATTCCTCTAGTTTTGATATACATGACAATATCATAATTGATTTATTTCATCTAATGCATTATGGTGTAGCAAAGACTAGGAGTTTCCTATTATCTATCATTCTCTTAGAATGGATGCAAGTATTTGTTATGTATTTTTCTACTATTACACTACTAAGCTTGTTGTACATTTCTTGATTTGTTTTGGTAACTGAATTTATATTTTGAGAAAATTACAATTTCTTATAAATATAGCATCCATGTTGAGGTGTATCTTGAATTGCTTTCAAATATATTTGTGTTGGATCTTTTAATGTGTTTTTGTTTTTTATGACAATGGTTTGGTTGTTTTATGTTATTATTATGCAATATATTTTTTAATTTATGGAGATATTTAAATTTTATTCCAATAATTATGTCGTTATCTACTGTATTTTTCTTTTCTATACATTTTTTTTTCTAGTTATGTATATGTGTCTCTTCTTTTTTTTAGTTTTTTGGAATATAAAGTTGTGAAACTATTGTTTGAATGATATTTTTCAATAATATTTAAATTAGTATCATGCCTTATTTTCTTTTAAGATTGGTCATGTTGATATGTATTAGCATTAAATATTTCTTTTTTTAATTTCTGAAGTGACATTATTTTCCTATCTATTTTTTTGTCACCATGTATTGCATTATAGTTTGGTGCTTGTATTCATATAGTTTTTTCAAGTATTTTTGAGTTATGGAACATATATACTGGCTCATAATGTATATGTGTAATATTTGTTTCAAAAAATATAATGTTTATACTTTGTTTGATATCACCAGATTTTTAAATATATGTACAATTTGTTGAGTTGTTGAGGAGCATACATAAATAGTTGCTTTAAATATTATTCTTAGCCATTGTAAAAAAAAATGGTCTCCTTCAATTTGAACTTCTGACTAAGGCACTGCCATGTTGATAATATAGTCTTCCGAATTTGCAACACAAGGTATTGTTTGCAACATAATTGTTGTTAAGTAGTGTTATATGTAATAATTACTCAACATATTTCTATAAATACTCTTTTTTTCCTTGCATATCGATTTTACCATGTATAATCTTAAAGAGTGTATATCAAATTCCCCATCCATTAAAGATGAAATCAAATGGAAGAAGCTATGACCATTTTTTTTGTTGGAATTGTATTCATCATGATACCTTGAATTTGCATTTTAGATATAATTTATTGCCAATTGATTTGTAACATAGAACAAAAGTTTGAGAGGTAAATTGATGATGTATGATTGTTAGGTATGTTTTTTAAAGAGATATGAGTGGCTCATAGTGACCACCAATAAGGTTTTCATCATGGAATAAAATATTGTATTTATGTTTTGTAATGTTATTGTTGAAGTGTAAATATTTTTATTTAGTTGTTGTTGGCCATATTACAATTTCTATGTTTAGCCATTCCAAGACCCATTGAATACAAAATGTATCACCTCAAAGTCCATGTTTTCCATGTTGAGTAGTTGATGCAAATAACCTCATTTGTCCTAAGTACATAGGTACATCTTTAACATAGTGTATTTCATTCAAGAGATATGGATGTAGCTCGCATTTAATGTTTGCATTGCATCTAAGTCATTGTTTGACACAGATTCCAAAAAATGGTCTACTAACCCATTTCATATTTCAATTGAAGTATAATGAAAATGTAGTAAAATTTCTAGAGAGTCAAATAAACAGTCTCTAGATAAGTTTTCATTTCCAAGGCAATATCAATTGTAGGTAGAATTGTCTTCAAAAAATTTTATAACTATCAATATCAAAAAAAGTATTCATTTTTTATTGTCTAATAAATTTAACTTGAAATGAACTTCTAATTTTTATAACAATAAATTTTGGTGTACTTGGGAAGGTTGGATGAGTGATGGTGTCTATGTAAACTGGGTCTACATTGAGCTAGGCTACCCATGCCCTAGCTCCCTCCTTGTCCTATGTCGATCATGCAAATGTGAGGGGAGTTTTTTGGCTACTAGGAGGAGGCTTCTGATTCCTTTGGTCTATTTTTTACTTGCTTCTACTCTATACCTAGGGTTCTGCTTTGTCTCCTTCCTAGTCTGGGTTGCATGCTAGAGATCTTTCCTACATGTCACAGCTTTCTCCAGATTAACACTTAAATATTCTTCTATGTATGAGGAGGGTTGTGTGTTGGAGGTATGTGTCCTTGTATGGATCTACATGGGGGCTTTCTAGGGATGGGATTGGTAGTTTTAGATCCTTTGGTGGGAGGTTCTTCCTCTCTCAATCTACATGTTACTATGGAAGCTGAAGGAAATAGCAAGGGTGTTGAAGGTTCCCCTTCTCAATCTAAGGACTTTCAACCCTCAAAAGTTAGTTGATGTATAGTCTAAAGTGATCGAAGACTAGTACTTATTATTCCTCCAAAGACTGTTGAAGAGGATGTTAACTACCTAACTAATCATGTTTTAATTTGCAAGTTCATGGGGTTTTGAGTTTCATGGGCTCAAAGGACTTGGAATCTAGAGGGTGAGATGGAGATATTGTTTTTTGTGAACAATTATTTTATAGTTTTTTTTTTCTAGCATCTTAGACAGTAATAGGGATTTTGAAGGTGGTTCATATTTCTACAATCAAGTGGGGTTATTCATCAAGCCACTGCATGTGGGTTTCAATCCGATGGAGGATCTCCCCTCTAGATTTCACATTTGGGTTATATTACCTTGGTTTCCACTTGAATTTTGGAGGCATGACATATTCCACTATGTTGCCTTGCTGCTTGGTAAACCAATAGGCTCTTTATCACACATAATGGATAAAAGGGTGATCACTTATGCCCATGTTTCTATTGAGATGGACTTAAGTAAATCCTTATTAGACTCTATGGAGATTCCTATAGGATCTTCTTCTTGGATACAACATATTGACTATAAAACCTTTTTATTACATTGTCGTATCTACCATGAATATGGGCACCTACAAAGGATGTGTCCAAACTCTAATTCCTTTGGTCCATCTAATAGTGGTTTGAATCACCCTACATCTAAGCCAGATAAAGGGAAAGCTTCTTTAGTGGAGGATATCGAGGGATTTGTTTTAGTTAAGGCTTGAAACAAGGGAAGAAGATAGAAAATAACTTAGAAAGGAAGACAGATTGATGAAATTTCTAATAGTTTTGAGGCTTTAAATGAATTGGATCAGGTTGATGAGGCTAATGTAGGACTTCCTCTAGGTCAAGAATCTATGACCATAGAACAGGTTGGTGGGAAGCAAGAGGGTAATCCACCCATATTATCTCTAGACAGGGGAATGAACCTCCTTATGGATATAGATACCACCTTGTTGGCTTTAGGGGCTCTTAGGTCAACTAAAAGAAATTTAGCTAAGGATGGTACAAGTTTGAGAAGCTCTTTGGCTAGAGTGGAAAAGGAATCACTAGAGGTTGATATAAGAAAAGGATCTCTCCTAGCTTTAGGAGTTCAATAGAAATTGATCAAGAAAGGTATTCTAGGCTAGTTCCCTAAAGTGGGTTAGAATAAGGATTGGGAGAAAGTGAAAATAATAGGTGAGGCTCTAGTGGAATCTGAGGTAGTGAAGACTATTGATTCTCTCTTTTCACCATTTTGGAAATGATTGTGCTCTCATGGAATGTAATGGGGTTGAATAACATCCCTAGAAAAAAGGCTATTTTGGATTTGATCTGGTTTCATTCTCCTAATGTAGTTTTTATTTAGGAGACTAAGTTGTTAGTGGAAGGTATGTTGAACTAGGCTTGTAAGATTTGGGGTAGAGGATAGTGTTAGAGCATCAGGGCTCAAGGTAATTCTAGTGGAATGGATTTTCTTTAGGATCCTTATAAAGTTTCTCCTCAATGGTGGATGTCTAGTAGTCACCCTCTGTTTATGGCTACTACTAGTCTAGACTCAAGAGAAGCCATCCTTTTCTCCAATGTCTATGCTCCTACTAACCTTCTTGGGAATGTTAAAATTTGGTAGCATATTCAATTGGTGTAGTCCCTATCCCCTTATCATCCCTAGATTCTTGGGGGGGGGGGGGGGGGGGGGGGGGGGGGAGGAGGTGGGGGGGGTGAGGGGGAGGTGGTTGAATGCTATTATGAGTTTGAGTGAGAAAAAGGATGGTGTTGGTAGAATTGAGTATTCTTCTAGCCTCCTTCAAGATAATATAAACCTTCTTGGGTTAATTGATATTAGGCCATCCAATGGTCTACTTACTTGGAATAACAAAAGGTGGGGAGAAGATAATATTCTAGAAAGGCTTGATAGATTTCTTGTGTCCTATTTTTGGGTGGGCAATAGTTGGAATACAACTTCTGAGATTCTTGATTGGAGAGGCTTTGATCATTGGCCCATTATTCTCTCAACTTCTCCTTTTAGAACCACTAAAAATCCTTCTTTTAAATTTCAACTTATGTGGTTGCAGGACTCTTCCCTTCATGAATATATTGTTGATTGGTGGATAGGAGGCAAGCCAACTTTTGGGTCTGTAATATTTTCTTTTTCCAAGAGGCTCCAATTTGTGAAGTATATGTTGAAGAGATAGAATAGACAGTGCTTTGATAATCTGTTTAGGGATAAGGCAGTAGCTCAATCTTGCTTGGATGTTGTCACTCACAAGATTAGGGATTATGGCTTAATTGTGGAATACTTTCAATTAGAGGCTAAAGCTATCAAGGACCTAGAGGAATGGGAACTTTGAGAAGAAATATTTTGGAAATAGAAATCTCACATTGACTGGCTTCAAGAGGGGGATAAGAACATGTCCTTTTTTCATAAGTCTATAAAGGATAGGAATCAAAGTAAGTCCATTAATTCTCTCAAATCCTCAGAAGGGCTCACATTATCTTCTTTTACCTTGATCTCTAGGGAGATTGTGCAGTACTTGTAAAAATTGTTTATTAAGGATACTCCAATGGCTAGAATGAAGGAGGATTTGATTTTGGGTTGCATTCCTTCCTTGGTTACTAATGTTATGAAAGACTCTCTTACTAAGCATGTTACTTTGGAGGAGCTTGAGGGGATTATTTTCCAGATGAAGAAGGGTAAAGTTCTTGGACCTAATGGATTTCCTATTGAGTTGTATTAGCAATTTTGGAACACTATCAAGATGGATCTCACAGAGGTGGTTCTAGAATCCCCAAGAAATAAGCAAATATAGATAGCTACGAATTCCACTTTTCTTTCCCTTATCCCAAAGTGTGAAGGGACTGATTCTGCAAATCTATTTAGACCAATTTCTCTATGTAATGTTGTCTATAAAATCAGTACCAAGGTGATTGCTAAGAGGCTCAAGCCCTAGCTTAGATTCTTAATTTCTTGAGAGCAAGGAGGTTTTGTTGTTGGGAGGTAGATTTTGGATGGAATTGTGGTTGCTACTGAAGCTATTCATTCTATTCACTTGTCCAAAGAGAAAACCATGTTCCTTAAGCTAGAAATGGCTAAGGCTTATGATAGAGTTAAGTGGTCCTTTTTGTTGAGGACTTTAAAAGCCTTTGGGTTCAATTCTGAGAGGATTGAATGGGTTAGGAGCTACATTACCTCTATGTCCTTTTCTATTCTTATTAATAGTGAACCATCTAAACTCATCAGAGCTTCTCATGGTCTTTGATAGGGGGATCCCCTCTCACCCTATCTCTTTATTTTTATGGTTGAAGGCTTGGGAAGATTTATCAAGGCTAGAATGAGTCAAGGGTTGATTTAGGTATGGAGTTGGGGAGATAAACTTCCCCCTCATTCTCACTTACAATTTGTTGATGATATTGCTCATATGCGTCTTTCCAAAGTTAGTGATGCTAAAAACTTTAGGAAGGCCTTGGATATTTGCTTGGAAACTTTTGGGTAGAGAATCAATGAAGATAGGTCCTACATATTTTTCTTTAATACTCCTAAGCTTATACAAATTAGAATTGCTAGAATTTTACACTTTTAGATTGGGCTCTGCCTCTAATGTATCTTAGTATTCCCATTGTTGTTGGATCACTATCGAGTAGGTTTTGGCATGAAATTCTAGATAAGCTTCATAAAAAGGTTTCCCATTGGACTTATAGGTGGTTATCTTTAGCAGGGAGAGTCACCCTTTTGAATTCTATTATTCAAGCTCTTCCTATTTACAGGGGTCTTGTACAAGCTGCCCCATCGAGCTTCATTTAGGAATTTGACTACATGTCTTGTCAATTTTTATGGGCTGGTAATTTATTGACCAAGAAATGGAGTCTAGTAAAGTGGGACTCAGTTTGTAGAACTTAGCAAGAACGGGGCCTTGGTTTGAGGCAGACCAGACTCATGGGTCAAGCCTTGGCAGCCAAGTTGTATTGGATGTGGTTTTGTAATCAAGATTAGGGCTAGGCTAGAATTATCACAGAGAAGTACTTGGGGGGGGGGAGGGATTGAGAACTATGAGTAAAGGATCTATTATCTGGTGCAACCTCAAAAGAGGGGTCAAGCTTATCAAACAGGGATTATTTTGGATTTGCAATAAAGGCTCTAAGGCTTTATTTTGGAATGATTCATGGGATGGGTTCCCACCACTTCTTTTGGAGTAACCTCATCTTCGCCTTTTGAGTAAAATTTTTCTAGAAGCTAGATGAACTAAAGTGGAGGATTACAAAGTCTTATGATAGTTGGGAAAAATTAATGTTTTTAGCTAGAAAGAGCTATAGGAATGGCCACCAAGAGGCTATGAGGAGGAGCGTCAGGAGATGGAAAAAAATCCTTGATGGATGAGTGTGTATCTCTTCAAGGAATAGGGATAAGCTTGATTAAGGACCTAACCTGAGAGGTAAATTCTCTGTTGCTTCTAGATATCGTGAGTTTGTTAAGGTGCATTTTGGGGATGTTGGGGTGCCTTGGTGGAAGTAGGTTTGGAGAAACTTGTCTTGACCTAAGTGAAAAAAATTTATGTGGTTGGTGGTCTAGAATAGATGTCTCACTTGGGATAACTTATGCAAGCAGGGATTTTAGGGCCCTTCTATGTGTGTTTTGTGTAAGGGTAGCGAAGAAACCTCCTCTCATATTTTTTTCTTATGCCCATTCTTGAAAGAACTTTGGCATTGTTCATGGGGAATATGGAGTAGGACTTGTTTTCATGTTTCTACCTCACTAGAGCTTTGGGACCAATTGGAATATTCCCCTACTTAGGCTTCTTTTCTGTATGTAGCTTGGAATTTTGGCCCTACTTTTATTCTTTGGCAGATTTGGCTAGAATGAAATATAAGAATTTTTCAAGATAAGAGTATGACAAGTCATCAAATATGGATGTGAGTTATTAGTGAACTTTAGGAAACCCTTTTAGCTAAGTGTGATGAGGGGTTGTTGGAAACCCCCACCTGCGCCCCCCACCCAATGAGTTTTTGAAGGTTAATATGGATAGCTCCTCTAGAGGAAATCTTGGGCATGCTGGGATCGGTGGTGTTGCTAGAGATTCCTCTAGGGTGGTTCATTTTTTTCTTTTCAACCTATAAGGGACATCACACTAACAATCTTATGGAAGCCCTAGCTATCCATCATGCTCTAGAGATGTGTTGTGCTCTCAAAAGGAAAAAGACCATTTGCGAGTTTGACTCACAAGTGGTTTTTGATATGTTGAATAAAAGAGTCATAGAGAATAAGAGTTGGCGACTAGTGTGTGTGGTCCACCAGATTAATGAAAAGAATAGATCTTTAGATTAGGTTACCTTTTGTCACATCCTTTAAGATTGGAACAAGGTAGCCGATTGTTTGGCTAAATGGGCTTCTGAGCACATGGGAGCTTAGGATGTCAAGGACTGGAGTCATTTGTCTCGCGAGTACTCTAATTTTTTGGAGGATATTTTGATGAAAGATATGTATTTTCATTTTGGAGGTTTAGGTTCTCTCTATTAGTAGGTTGGCTATGGGGCTAGTGGTTTAGCTAGCCTTGATTTATTTGTAACTCTCTTCTTTTTGGTTTCAATAAATTTTTACCCTCTTTTTCAAAAAAAAAAAGTTATAATAGTACATGGAATAGAAAATGTTTAAAAAATTTAGATTCATGTTACATACCTATTTTTGCATGACAAAGTATCTATAATATTTCTTCAATATGACTTAAGTGGAGTAAAGGTGTATTTGTTGAAGGGAAGCAATAATGCAGAACGTATTGTTGTCCCTCCTACATTGAAAGTTGTTTTCCTTGTGCAAGCCATTACTTGTCCTTTTGGTTTGAGAGGATCTAAATTAGGATCGAAATTATATATGCGTAATAGCATTTGTAATATTACTTTGATTGTGAAATTTTTTCCTGTTCCTGCACCTCTTGTGAGAAATAGGTGTATGGTTTTTTTGGGTTTTTATTATTGCAATGAAATATTAACTAATTTTAGTTTGATGAAATAGAATATTAGTATAATAATAATTAACATAAACAAACATAGTTTTATGTTGACTCAATTAGAAAAATTATTGAGGGTTAAAGTCTTCATGATATTGATAATAAAAAAATGTAAATCTAAATTGAAAACAAATAGTTTTTCTTAAAACACATAAATGGAGGTGTTATAGTCTGTTAATTTTATGTTTAATTCCAAAATCAATTGAATATATAGGTGTCCTCTTTTAGATTAATTTACAAAATATATATGATATCCCTACTTCCTTTCAACAATATCTAATATACAACTTAATACTTCATTAATTATCTATCTTAATTGTACATTTTATAAATCATTATTGTCAAATTATTTATTCCAAAAAAACTAATTGATGCACTCATTTTTAGTATCCAAACTATACCTACCATTTTGTACAACAAATTTTGTTAAAAATATATTATTTCACCAAGCACTTTATTATCATGCAAAAGCACAAAATAATTGCATACTTGATTTCGACAAGTAAAAACTAATTTTAGTTTAATCAAATAGAATATTAGTATAATAATAATTAACATAAACAAACATAGTTTTGTTTAGACTCAACATGAACAATTATTGAGGGTTAAAGTCTTGACAATATTGATAATAAATAAACCAAAATCTAAATTGGAAACAAATAGTTTTTCTTAAAACACATAAGTCAAGGTGTTATAGTCGATTAATACATTCATTTTTATTATCCAAACTATACCTACCATTTGTACAATGAATTTTTTAAAAACATATCATTTTACCAAGCACTTTATTGTTACATAGAAACATAAAATAATTAACATATTTAAAACAATGATATGTATCCTACTTTAAAACATTTATGTTAACGAAAACATGTTCAAGAAACCATCTGGTAAAGAATGTTTTCATTGTTTCATAAAATAAATCATATATGAAACCTTAAAGGCATAATGTGAAAGTGTGAGAGCAATTTCAATAGTATAAAATCTATATATTTTCAGTAAGAGACACTTGTGGATTTGTTCGATTCTTTTATCTCCATTTGAGTATGATGTATATATCTAAGTAATGCCCATGTATTGAAATGAAGCATTGAGTTTTTAATATAATGGGTTAGGTATGAGATACAAGATATTGATAGAATGAAGAGGAAAGGTCACTCCAAAACCTAATATAAAATATGTGTGGAATGTAAATTAAAACACTTAATATCCATTGAAGATTAAAGAAAACTCTTGATAGTACTTTTTATTTCCGTATGTCATGATTTTATTTGAGAAAAATATCCATGTATCATCATCATTTGAACCAACCATGAAATGATATTTATAACCAAACATTTAACAAGTAACAAAAAACTTGAAGAGAAGGATAAAATCTACTATGTGGAGCTTTTCTTAATATGACACAATCTTTTAAATATTTATTAAAAAGGTGAATTAAGGAAAATGTCAATTGTGTTGATGTAAGATCAATTTTTTAAAAAATCTATTTTTAGTAAGAATCAAACTATTCTTATTCTTAATATAACATAATCTTTCAAATATTTATTTAAAAAATAAATAAAGAAAAATTTCACTTAATAGCATAAAGATAACAACAAGATATAACAACATTTAACAATTAAGATGTTTGCATAACAAAAAATTAAACCATGAGATAAACAAAATAAACATCTTAAAATTTCAAATCTTAACAATTTTTATCTCTTGCTAAGATATAAAGAAATTGACTTGACAAAAGGAGCCTAGGATAAATGTTGGGTCTTTTTTTCATTGTTGTTGCACAGACCATCCATTCAAGTTTTATGAGTAATCCTAATTTGAAGTTATCCAAGGAAAGGAAAAGATAGATGTTTAGATGCATTATAGGCCATTGATTTTCATGACATTTGGATGGTTTATATTTTCCTAGAAAATGACACCCATTGCATGATTTGAATTGGAATAAATAAATTCTTGATTAAACAAAATGTCAATATACGTTATAAAAAAGTGTCAAATAAATGCATACAATGAGTGTATCGGAATCTTTGATATAACTATTTCTTAAGGAAATCACTAGGTTTTCATTGTACATATGTACATTATAGGACACCTATGTTTCAATCTATAGAGATTCCATGTAAGAGAAGAGAAGCACATTTCATATTTTACTCTTAAATAGGATGGCTCTTCAACAAAAAAAATATGGAATATGTTTTATGTATGTTAATTATAATTTGTAACTTAAAAGTGTGATTTTTCAATTCAATTATTTTAAACATTTTTGTAGTTAGATCTCACTTGTTCTCATATATTCATCTAAATCAAAATTGTGTTAGAGTTTGAGATGAACAAAATCTACAAAAGTTTTGATTGAGATTTATATATGTTATGAATCATTCACTATCCTTCATGTTTGGAATTTATAATATGATACAATCTTTATAATGCTATACTTTTTGGTAAAATTTTGCCATTTAACACACAATCATATTAACCTTTTGAAAAATATTCTAAAGTCATAGAAAAAAGTTGTAATTAGTTTGAAACACGTACAAATGGAGAAAAGATATAGACATGAAAATAGGGAATGCAAGATAGAAATTGTTGAAAGAAAATCAACAAAAAATGCAGAAAAATATGTCCAGCAAAGTACTATAATAGAGCAAATAAAGTTATTGATTTGAACACCAAATCATGCCTTAATTTATAATTTTGAATTTCACAAGATAGTACCTTGCATGCATGGACAATCTAACAAAGAGGGGAAAAAAATTTGAATCCACATGCATTCAATTGTAAGGAAAGAAATATATTGACAACATTTATGGTTAATAAAGAGGGGATTTGAAAATAAAAATAGGTAACTAGTGTAGTCAGTGGTCCAACTCTCTTGTTGCTTGCTTTCCAAATCATTTTCTAGTCTATCAGTCAATGTAGGAACCTGATGAATATTGGTGTGGCTTAATGTCTTCTTCAGTTCTTTTCTCCAAAACCTCTTTGATCTCAAGCTTTTTGTTTGCTTCCCCGTCCATAATAGTATATTTTATCCTTCTTGTTTGGCATAGAACTGACCCAATCTTATCTATTGAAACTAATTCTTTTATCAAAGAAAAATGTATTTTTTAGTCTAAACTTTATTAACTACAAGCTTATCCTAGTAAATAAAATAGATCACTAAAATTACATCAATTATTAAAAAGAAAACTATAACATGAACCCTAGAAAATGTGTTAAAAATTGTCTTCTAACAATTTTTTTTAAAATAATAAGTTTTGTAACATGGAGTAAAATATCCAAGAAAGCATATAGTTATGAAATGAAGGGACCCAAAAACCTTAGTACTAATCATCATGTGATCTATTATATCTCACCGGGGTCATCTGGCACATTTTAAAATGAGGCCTTTTTCATAGGGCAACATTCCAAGTCTAAGATCATTGGAATGGTGAGAATAGGCAAAGCTATTACAAAATACATGTCGTATATATAAATATGATGAAGTCTAAGGACTAGTAGAGGCACCTCTTTGAGAAGATTTTGATGGCCAGTGATGTTTGGAAGCTGAATAGGCTGGTCATACCGAGGGTCTAGACTCTATAGTGTGTCTCCCTCTTGAAGTTGTGCCTATGGTTAATGGTGTCATTATCAAAGGTATGGAAAGAAATAACAAGAAATAGCTCATGTCTGAGAGCTTACTACAGATGTGTGCTTTCTATTAGAAAAAAGGTACAGAGATGCATCTACTTGAAAATCTTAGTATTTTGAGTATGACATATGAAAGAGAGCATAACCATTTGGTTAGTCCAGTGCCAAATTGGTGTATCTATCAAGCTATTAAACAGGAGGGAAAATCACATAGATTCATAAAGTTGTACAATATTAAACACCTAACTTTAAAAAATACACTATAACGAGAGTAAAGAGCACTCTTAAGATCGCACATAACCATTTTCTTTCTCACTCTTTTCTGGCCTTCTTCATTTAAGGTTGAGTGCCCATGTGCCCCATGTACATGTCATAGTTGTTACTTGAAATAAGGCCATTCTCCTCATTATTAATTTTTTCTTTCATTTTATAGATTTATTCACAAATTTCTAATCAACAAATAAATGTTGGAAGAGAATATATAATTGAATGACTATATATGAGTAATCTCCATTAAAGTTAGTCCCATAGATTTCTATAATTGTCTCAAAAAAATGAACACTCTCATTGTAGAAGGCTGAAATTTAACATAATGAAGGTGGCCAAATGTTATTAAAGAAATTAGCTTACAAAGTTGATATGTAGAATAAGATATAGGTTGGCATAATATCATCCTTCAGCTCGTATTTTCTACACCTATTTTTATATGCTTATATAAAGTTGAAATATAGAATACCAATCAATTTGTTGGTCTTCTTTTTCGTGTTCAAATAAAATAAGCACTATCCATGAAATCATTTAAGATATGAAATTTTTTATTATGAGGACCGAAAGTATGATAAAAGGACTATAATATATGAATTCAAATTTATTTCCTTGGCCTATCAAAATGCTCAACTTATGCATATGCAAATTTGTTCACCAAAGCTTAAGGAAAATATTTAGGACAAAAAATAATGATTCTTACTATTCTACTTTATGTAAAACAACTCATGCCAAGAGCAATATTGATTGAAAGGAAAGGAATTTTGATGAACCCCATAAAAGGAAGGTAGTCACTCTTACATAGGAACCCTTGGAAAATAATTTATAATGGCCTAGCTCTCTGATGATGAATGCCATATTGATACAATAGAAAAATGATTATGGGAGCCTAATACATTACTTAATGTAGCCATAAATTCAAACAATAGATAAAACATCAGCACAAAACAAAATTAATTTAGAAATTTTCAAGGAGAAATTAAATTTAATAAATCTTAAAACCTTGCCAAAAGTTATGAATATGGAGCACTCATCCGAAAAAAGAGGTCCTCTAAGAGAAAATTGGTTGAGCCAATCAGAAGTGAATTAAATCAATTATATCGAATTTAAAAATAAGAAATATCTATTAAAACTTTAGTAATAATCAAACCTAAAAAAATACAAATATCTAATTGATTACCGAATGAACAACTATTTATTAATTTAGAAAAAGTGAATAAGATAAAAATTTAAAAATATTGAAATGACTAAATGACCATGACACATAAGGGTGACCGTCAAATTCCACGAGGCACTTTGCTCTTGCAAACTCACAAGGGACAAGACGGTGAGATCCATGAATAAAAACGAAAAAGGGAAATAAAAGGGTAAAAATTTGAAACATAAGACGTCGCTTGCAAGGGCGCACTCATCCTCCTTTTTCAGTGATTTTTCACTGCGGACTTATGGAAGACGGTTTATTTTGTCTTTCTCCCCACTTCATTCTTCCAGATTTCGCGTTTGCGAGTTTGATAAGTTAAAACCGTTATTAAACAAAACTAATTGAATTTTTTTATTTTCAGAAAAACTCGAAATCATATAGAACTCTGATCTCATCTAAGCCAAAATAAAGAGCTGTAAGCGATGTTTGATTACATGTATTTATTAGAAACGCAGAGCTGCTGCTCTTTCTTCTACTCGCAAAGATTACAGTCCCCTACTACGACATGTTAAAATAATGGTCAGATTCTCATAAGATTAGTTTCAAGACTTGGCTAAATTGAACTTGATTTTAGAATTTTGAAAACTGAATTGCTGCATGATCCAATATGAAACAACATCGACATTACAAAGTTCAAAAATAAAATCCAATAATATAAATATTGACAACTGCTGCTTTAATATTTATTAAAATCAATTCTAAATGTTATAAATTTCGAATGGCCAGTGAGCTGATTAATTATTTTCCATCCTTAAGAAGACAGAGCAAGTCATTGAGCCAATCTTCATAGAATAAAGAACCAAAGACTAATCTTGCCAAATATACGGATCACAATAAAACCAAATCTGACAACATCATGGTTTTATTGCTCAGCAATGGTAACAAGAACATTGCAGAACAAATTATTTATGAAAGAACCATGTTTCAGCAAGAAAAGTCACATCATCGAAAGTGTGAGAAATGTCGAATTTAAATGGAGAAACTCTAATTGACTATTTGTTAATTATTGTTAGTTGGACAGCTGTTATTTCTGACTCGGAAATAGCAGTAGTATTTATGGGTAGCTTGGACAGTTGTTCGTCCTTATCTATGTATAGCAGCATTAGTTATGGATAGTTTGGACAGCTGTTTGTCCACTTGCCGAGAATTAGTAAATGGTTGTTGCAAAGATAATTATTTACTAATTTTAGTGATTCCCTTTTGGACACCTTGCAACCAATTCTATTATTGGCTGTCGAGGTGTCTTAATCTCAGCCGTTGGTTTGATTTAATCTCGCTCATTGGTTTACCAACAAGAGTAGTATAAAAAGGGGTCATTGGGTCATTTGGAAAGACAAGTTTTGAAAAAAAATTTGCAGTGTTAGCAAACAGTCTTGCAGTGTTAGCAAGGGCGCAGTGTTAGCGTGGGGATAGTAGTGGAGAATATCAGCGGGAGAAATTAGGAGGTTGTCGAAGTTCTGCCAGTAAGAGGCAAGGAATTTTGTATCTCTTGATTTGCTGAAGTTTAATATAATTCCTCATCTGTAGAACTGATTTTCCCTTAGGGATTTTTCCAGGGACAATTTGTCCGAAAATTTTGTGTTCATTGTGTTGTGCATTTCTTTCTGTATTTTGTAAGTGAAGTTGTAGTTGTGTTATTTTTCGATATTAGCTGAGAATTTTTTTTCAGTAGTTTAACAATCATTTACAATAGGAGATTAATATTCAGTGACTGTAATAGTTGATTTTTCACATGGTATCAGAGCGTTGTTAAGGGTAGAAGAGTTTTTCCCTAAGAAAGAAATTTTGATCTCTTTAGATTTATTATTGCTTTAAACCCTTGAAATGGCTTCAGCTGGTTTGAGAGATCAGGATAGATTGGATGGTGCCTCAAATTTTGGTGTCTGGAAGGCCAGAATTTCTTTATTGTTGGAAGAGAATGGTATCAAGGATTATGCTACTAGTGTTGTACTTGTACCAACGGATGCAACACAGCTTGTAGCATATAGGAAGGATGATGCCAAGGCGAGGAGGATAATCCTTGATGGTGTCAAGGATCATATTGTTCCACATATCTCAGAGCTAGATATAGCGAAGAAGATGTGGGACGCCATTCTGAATCTGTACCAAAATGCTACCACCAACAGGAAGTTGATTCTCATAGAGAAGCTAAAGAATACTCAGATGAATTAGGGAGAAGACGTCACAAGTTACCTCACCGGGCTCAGACTTTTCAAGGATGAGTTAGCAGCTATTGAAGATAGCCCTAGTGATGATGACCTAATGAAAATAGCCCTAAATGGGTTTACTAAACAATGGAGTGTCTTTTTTCAAGTTGTCAGTGGACGAGATACTTTACCGAGCTGGGATCGACTATGGACTGATTTCACTCAAGAGGAGTTTAGACTAAGTCTTGTCAATAGGGCCAACAAGAGTCAGAAAAATGAGGTGGAACAAGAGAACGTTGCCCTAGCGGGTAAAGGGAAAGCAAAGAAGGGATCTAGCAAAGGATCAAATTCACAAAGTGAGAAGAAGAAGAAGAAGGACCTTTCTAAGGTCAAGTACTTTGGATGTCACGAGTTTGGCCACTATGTCAATGATTGCCTAAAGAGGAAGAAGGGTAAGAAGCAGGTGGTAGCTTCAGCAAGTGCAGAAGAACTCTCCAGTAGAATGGAAGATGAGTTTGCACTCATAGCTTGTATGGTTAGCTCAACCTCACAGTGTGTTTGGTATATAGATAGTGGGGTGTCATTTCATATGACAGGAGTTAGAGAGTACTTCTCTAGTTACAAGGAGGAGGACACCAACATCCAGATTTTTATGGAAAACTTGTTCAAACTCAACCCTGTTGGGAAAGGGACTGTTCAGTTTCAGAGGGAGAATGGAAAGATAATTCCACTTCATGATGTGTTATATGTGCCAGGCTTAGGTATGAATTTGATTTATGTATCTATTCTTCAGGATAGGGGGTATAATGTACTCTTTAGAGGGAAAAATGTGTTGATTAAGCACAAGGATTGGAAATCACCCATAACTATTGGAGTTAGGAGTGGTCGCCTTTATAGATTGCAGTTTGATACTCCTAAGGCACTTATGAGCAACAGTAATCCTAGATCTTGGAGAACTATGGCACAGGAGGATGGGCCATATTCATCATGGAGCACTTAGATTGCTTCGTGAGACCGTGACAAATGTTCCAGAGGTGAGCACAGAGCATGACGATGTATGTAAGGGATGTGTGTTGGGGAAGTTTGCGAAAGCATCTTTTTCAAGGAGTGACCAGATCTAAGGGTGTTCTTGATCTAGTACATTCAGATGTTTGTGGACTGATGTCAACGAAATCTCTCAGAGGATGTGAGTACTATGTTACTTTTATTGATGACTTCTCTAGAAAGACCTAGATATACTTCTTGAAGACTAAGGATGAGATTTTCAGTCGATTCCAAGAGTTCAAGGCTCTTGTGGAGAACTCGACAAGAAAGAAGATAAAGGTTCTTCGGTCAGACAATGGAGGTGAGTACAAAGGAAATGTCTTGCAGGAGTTTTGTACCAGAGAAGGAATCAAGAGAGAATGGATTGTTCCTTACAATCCACAGCAGAATGGAGTTGCTGAGAGGAAGAACCATTCTATATTGAAGGTAGCAAGAGCTATGCTACATGACCAGGACATGCCCCGTTACTTATGGGCAGAGGCGTGTAATACAACAGTCTACATTCAAAATAGAGTTCCACACAAGGTGCTAGGGAAGATGACACCAGAGGAGGCTTTCACAGGGAAGAAGCCAGATGTTAGTCACTTCAGGATATTCGAGAGTTTGGCATATTGTCATATTCCTGGATATACACATACAAAGTTAGATCAGACTGTAGAGAGGGGGTACTTTTTTGGGTACAGTGAGACCTTAAAGGCATATAGAATTTTCATTCCAAGGACTAAAAGAATTATTGTCAGACGGGATGTCAAGTTTATGGAGGACAAGGCATTCAGGAGATCCAAAGATTTGCTAGCAGATGATCAGAGTGAGCAGCCAACAAAAGCTTCAAGACCAAGTTAAGGGTAGCAAAGCTCAAGTACAATTACCAGTACGAGTGTAGACTCAGTTAGTGAAGATTCACAGAGTATGGAGCAACAGGTGCAATAGAAAATGCATCTAGAAGACTTAGAGGTTGACATTTCATCCTCTACAATTGGCAGCAGGAACCATGTGGTTCCAGATACACAAAGGGATACTCAGGAGTTTGTGGGAGCTTCTAGGAAAAGTACTAGACAGCGAAGACAACTAGCCAAGTTCAATGACCATGTGGCATTAGTTAGTCAGTTGGTAGATAGTGAGCCTTCTAGCTATCAAGAAGCTGCAGAACATCAGGTATGGCAAGATGCTATGGTTGAGGAATATTCTTCAATAATGCAGAATGATGTGTGGGAGGTAGTACCTAGACCAAAAGACAGGGCTATAGTTGGATCACGCTAGATCTATAAGATAAAACACAGTGCAGATGGTAGCATTGAGAAATACAAGGCTAGGTTCGTGGCAAAGGGGTTCTCTCAGAAGGAGGGAATAGACTATGAGGAGATATTTGCTCCTGTTGCTAGGTATACTTCTATATGAGCTGTAATCTCACTTGCAGCACAGATAGGATGGCAAATCCATCAAATGGATGTCAAGACAGCATTCCTTAATGGTGAGTTGGAGGAGGAGGTATACATAGAACAACCAAAAGGCTTTGTAGCACACAGAAAAGAGACCCATGTGTACATATTGAAGAAAGCATTATATGGACTCAAGCAGGCTCCTAGAGCATGGTATGAGCACATTGATACATACTTGCAGAAAATAGGCTTTGTGAAGAGTGAAGCAGATGCTAACCTCTACTGCTTGATGGTTAGGGGTGAGATTCTCATTCTTGTTCTTTATGTGGACGACCTATTTCTTACAGGTTCACTAGGGCTCATAGTGGATTGGAAGATGAACCTTGCAGAAGAGTTCGAGATGAAGGATTTAGGACTTATGCACTACATTCTAGGCATGGAAGCGTGGCAGAAAAATGGGGAGATTTTCCTTGGTCAAGGAAAATATTGCATTGAAATCTTGAAGAAATTTGGGATGGAGGATTGCAAAGCCATGTCTACACCCATGATCATGAATTGGAGGAAGGTAGATACAACTAAGGAGAAGGATGTAGATCCCACTTTATATAGACAGTTGATTGGTTCGCTTATGTATTTGGTCAACACTAGGCCAGATATAGCATTTGTGGTTAACTCTCTTAGTCAGTTCATGGTTGAACCAAAGAGAATGCATTGGATAGCGGCTAAGCATGTGCTATGTTACTTGCATGGTACAGTTGAGTATGAGATCAGATATATTCGAGGTGAAGGTATCAGGTTGATAAGCTATACTGATACAGATTGGGCAGGAAGTACAATAGACAAAAGGAGCACTTTAGGGTGTTGTTTCATCCTGGGATTAGGAGTTGTATCTTGGTTCAGCAGGAAGCAAAATTTTGTGGCTCTAAGTTCAGTAAAAGCAGAATACATAGCAGCTAGCATGGTGACATGTGAAGCTATATGGCTTCGGAAGTTGTTAGTAGCCTTGTTTGGTCAGAAGGTTGAGACTACTATGATACATTGTGACAATCAGAGTTGCATCAAGTTGTCTGAGAATCCAGTGTTTCATGATAGGTCTAAACATATAGATATCAGATATCACTTCATCAGATATTGTGTACAAAGGGGAGTTGTTCAGCTACAGTACATACCTACAGAGGAGCAAGTAGCAGACATTCTGACTAAGGCATTGGGGAAGGAAAAATCTATCTTCTTTAGAGATAAGTTAGGTGTCTTGCAGAACAGCTTCCTCGCTAAGATGTAGTGTTAATTATTGTTAGTTGGACAGCTATTATTTCTGACCCAAAAATAGCAGTAGTATTTATGGGTAGCTTGGACAGATGTTCGTCCTTATCTATGTATAGCAGCATTAGTTATGGGTAGTTTGGACAGCTGTTTGTCCACTTGCCGAGAATTAGCAAATGGTTGTTGCAAGAATAATTATTTACTAATTTTAGTGATTCCCTTGTGGACACCTTGCATCCAATTCTATTATTGGTTGTCGAGTTGTCTTAATCTCAGTCATTGGCTTGATTTAATCTCGGTCGTTGGTTTGCCAACATGAGTAGTATAAAAAGGGGTCATTGGGTCATTTGGAAAGACAAGTTTTGGAGAAACGTTTGCAGTGTTAGCATGGGGATAGTACTGGGGAATATCAGCGGGAGAAATTAGGAGGTTGTCGAAGTTCTACCAGTAAGAGGCAAGGAATTTTGTATCTCTTGATTTGCTAAAGTTTAATATAATTCTTCATCTATAGAACTAGTTTTCCCTTAGGGGTTTTTCCAGGAACAATTTGTCTGAAAATATTGTGTTCATTGTGTTGTGCATTTCTTTCCATATTTTGTAAGTGAAGTTGCAGTTGTGTTATTTTTCAATATTAGTTGGGAATTTGTTTTCAGTAGTTTAACAATAATTTATGATAGGAGATTAATAATCAATGACTACAATAGTTGATTTTTCACACTATTGAACCATTCAAGTAATTAAATCATGATCTAAATTAACAAGTAGTTATCCTTATCATCAACCAAAATCAAGATAAAGCAGATATATAACATAGCAGCATAAAATATGTTAGAAGGCATAAATTAATTGCCGATGTTGACAACTTTGTCTACACAGACAAACAGCCGTAAATAGCCTTTCTCAGCCAATATTATTCTCAACTGTCCAGCCGTTCATTGCACCTTCTACCATTAATACTACATCTAATTGCGATCCATAGTGCACTTAGAATTTGTTATGTATTTCTCATGAATTAGTAATGCAATCTCAGAACTCATTTCCTATGTCTCGTGTTTTTCAACAGAATTGTAGTAATACATGTCTTGTTCTATTGATTGTTAACTTAGGAAAATTCTAACAAACCTTAAGAATACAACAATACAACCATAAGGTTATGGTGAGAAATGAACCAAGCCATGTTGAACAATGAGAATAGGAAAATTCAACTCCCACAAGAAAATCAAGAGTATTATAAACTTGAGAAAGCCTTGAAATCTATGCCCAAAGCCAAAATGAAAAGAAAAGTGGAAACTCGAGAGGGGTCCTCTAACAATATCTATACGAAAGGAACATGGAGTTAAATATATATCTAAGTTAAGAGGTCAAAGCAATGTATGGAAAAATGGAGGAATAAGCACTCCTATTTTTTTGCCAGACAAGTTTGAAGAGTAATAGAATATCATACAAACTTTTGATGTCCTTTCAGAACCAAGATCATTCAACTCTTTCCAAGATCATGCAATGCAGTATCAAAAAAAAAATACAGAAATTAAGAACAATACTAGTTGTGATGTCTTCATTACATAGAAAGCAGATCATCCACACTCATTGGCCTTCAATTCTTATTTGGCACTTATTATCATCCACAGTCTTGCACTCTAAATTGAATTCATTTTCTCCCATTCTTATCTGGCAAGATACTTGTGGAATCAGGCATCATATTATCGAACATATCTTTTACTTAATTGTCCCCTGCAGAGTCAAAATGTTGCTTCAATTTCTCAGCCCTTTCTTCCTCATCTATTATTCTTTCTTTCTCTATCTCTTCACCAGTCTCTTGTTCTCCATCGAAATCCCCATGAAGCAGTTTTAGAGCATCTTGAATTCTTGGAGAATTCACCATTCTTGTAGTTTGGGCCTTAAACTATCCTTAACCAATCTTACAATATCCTCATCATGTTCCTCTTGATATATGTAGTGCCTACCCCTAAGTCGTATTTTCAATTATCTTGCCAAACTCTTTTGGGCCAGTTTTATACTTGATGTTTAGTAGCATTACTTTCAGACTATTAGATATTGTTTTACATTCAGTTTATTATATGATGAGATTACTTGGTACTCTATATTTCATGCATGTATGATTATTATTTAGTGTTTTAAGTTATCAATGATGATTAGTTAGATGGTTTATTATCACATGTGCTTTCTTATGGATACTTACCCCATACTGCATGTGTATGGTGTGCGTGTTTGTTTTCTTTATGTATGATGTTTCTGATGTGGTCAAGGAAGGGAGTCGTAGTCACTTGCTAGTTTGGATCTACACGATGCACCACTTCCTACCATTGTCTGTTTAGCTTAGAATATTGTGTTTGTACATGCGTGGATTTTATGCAGGTTGCAGGTACCGGGTATCGACTTCTCTGAATTGCCAGGATGAGCGTACCTTATCGCATTATCACAATGGTAAGAGAGGGGAGATAAACTCTTAAGTCCAAATCCTAAACCCTTTAGCCAATTGTCCTAATTGATAATTAGGACAAGTATCTGAGTTAAGTACCCTCTGAATGCATCAAATGATGTAATTTCGTGATTATAACCCTTTTTGTTTGATTTTGTATGTGTTTTTCTATGATGGGTTTTCGTATGTTACTTTATGAGTCCTTGATGTATTTTCTATTAATTAAGTCTAATTAAGAAGATTAATTAATGATATAATTTAATGAAGAATTAATATGATATCTTTAAATATTTAATTAATTGAGAAATTAATTAAATTAAAGAATTAGAATTTGGAGATAAAAGTTTAAGGATAATTTAGGACATGATAATATTTATTTAATTTAATAATAATATATATAGAGTTCATTTTTAAATAAATGCTAAATATTATTGTTATTTAAATTAATTAAATATTTTATCAGTTAAGTTTCTAAAATAAATTAAAAGTTGAAAGATATTAATTATTAAAGTTTCTAGATCGCATGATGTGAGCTTGAGTTGAAAAGAAAAGAAATAAATTAAAAGATAAAATAAGTGAAAATAATAATGTTATTTTAATTTCATAAAGTGCACATGAGATTAAAGTAATTAATTAATTTAAAATAGAAGTCAAGTGGAATATTAAATAAAGTTATTTAATAATTCAACTTAATGTGCATTAAAAAGATAAAGCAAAGAATTAATAAAAAGTTAATTTTGAGTTAACTCAGTTGAGCAAAGAGTCTTCTCGGGTGAACGCACAATTAGTGCCCCGATTTGAGAAGAAAATGCCTTATCACAACTTTGGGGTTCATTTTTTTTTAAAAAGACAAATTTGGATCGTGAATTTTGGAGGGGAGACACGAATTTGGACGACGAATTTGGGAGATAGGAATCTTGAGAGACATTTTTTGGCAGCGAATTTCAGAAGGAGAGTTCTAGGAAAGTTTTTCAGAGGAAAGTTATTGAGAGGAGCGAATTCTCTCAAAGTTTTTCGGAGTTTTCGAATTAGCATCAGGATCAGGTAGGGTCTTGTGATCACCAATTAATTATGCAATTTTCCTACTTCTTGTTTTCTTCGGGCTTGTAGATTCTCTGTGATGAAAGTTTAAACATTCCAATATTGAAAATTATTAGATGCTTGTCAATTAACTTCTGTATACGTAGGGATCATAAAAGAAATCAGAAAACCCTTGTTTCTTTTAAATCAAAAGAACATAGAATTAAATCAGGAAAGGGTTGAATCTAAGAATGAAATTCTAAATTTGAATGGGTGATAATATTTTCTCCATCAGAGTATAGATGAAACCAATTTTTAAAAAATATATATATAAAATGAATAAATAAATTATATATTTAAGAAAATAAATTGTTTGATTTAATTATAAATTTTGCAAAATGAATAAAAAAAATTTTTTAAAAAAAAAGATTTTGTTTGATATAATTTTACATATTTATAAATGTTATAAAATAAATAACATTATATATATATATATATATATATATATATATATATATATATATGTTTAATGTTAATAAACTGTGATTAACATATAATAAATTTTAAAAAAAATATTAATATGAGGGGGGGTCGTTGACCCACACCCCCACCCATCCTTTCGCTGTTGTGTGTCGCAGTAGGTACTGCTACGACAGCAGGTACTATTGACGCAACAGTACCCTGCGACAGCAGGCTAATAGTATTAAATATTGTCATAGCTATTAATGAAATCGCTTGTTCTTTTTTATAAAGTTTGATTATATATGATGCATGATGGTAATTCAACTTTTAATTACTTTTATTAAATTTTAATTATTATTTAAATTATATTAATTGTTAAAAAGATTTTAATATTATATATATCATTTTTAATATACTAACTTTATTAATATTTAATAATGTTTTATTAATAGTTTTATTAACACTTAATAATTTAACTATTAATGCATTTTAAATATAGTTTGTAAATATTAATTTATTAATAAGTTTCTGGTTAATATTAATAAATTGATAATTAACGAAGATATTAATATGAGTGTTCAGATCTATAATTATTAATTAATTTAATTAAAAATTTAATTTAATTAAAGTTAATTAATGATGAATACTAAGTGATTAAATTGTGGAATTATTGCTTTTAAAATATGATGGGAGGGTAATTCTAGTTTCATTCGAACAAGTAAATGGGTCAACCTGTAGGGTAATCTAGAAATCTTTTGAATTAGAATCATACATTGAAACAAAAACTAAAATGTTACATTAACTCAATAGTATATTATCAATCAAACCAAACTTGATACCTACGTTATGTTTTATGTATGTTGTTTGTGTTTTGGGGTTTTGAGGTTTGTTCTAGTGTTGATCAGTTTAGGTTGTTACCAGAGGCTTGGGATTGTGAATGTGATGTTATGATGTTTTGGTCTCGATCTTTCTTAACCCAACCATGGTAATGTGATGGAGTGCTCTATGATGGATGTTTTTACTTTTTGTTATTGCTTTCTAGTTTCCTTGTGTGAAGCTGATAGTGTATGTATTTGAAGTTACCTGCCTTGACCATTTTGGAGTCTTCAATTAGTTTTGTGTTCTATTATTGGGATTCTTTCTGGTTACTTGTTGGAGAACCATTGGATATTGTGATTTATCATTGATGCCTTCATATGCTGATAGAGATTTGTTGTGATCATTATGATTATTATTTGATGCTATTCAGTTGCTCATGGATAATTGATGTGATGATTGTGGATTATATTTATGATGTTTTTCAGTCATTTGTATAGGACTGAGGTGATTTTATTATGATTCTTTGATTTGTGATTGCATGAGCCTAAGGTAGGTTATCTATGTGTAGTGTCGGGAAGTGACTTGCAATGGGGATCGAGGCCCTAAGAGGCTGCCTGGAGTAACCCATTGTAAGTTGTTTTAACAAGTGAAAACATCTCACCTAAATACTGACTTAAATGAACCTAATAAAATAATTGTATGTTCTCTCCTATGCCTTGAGTGCTAGTACAGGCTAGGATGGGTAGAGAGAACACTTGGTTACGACCTTGCATTCCGTAGTATGCCTCGTCAGTACGAGAGGATACTAGTGGCCACAGGATCACAGGGAACCCGAGATTCCTAAGGGATTGCTCGGGTAACTTCCAACGTGACTTTTGCGATGACACTTTCCCGCTTGCGTAGCAGGTTTCCTACGTGTCTTTGTGGTGCCTCTGAGTCTAGATGTCTATCTATGTTGGAACCTTTGAGTTAGTATTCTTTTAGGATTTCTCAGACTTAGAGAGTACTTGTGTTTTATGTTTTGATACCTTGTTTGGGACTTGAGACTATCTCCTCAGTGCGGTGGGAGTGGACCATTTAGGTTCCACGCGGTCGGGTGGTAGTGCTTTTTACTCTTACCATTGAGATCCATCCGTAGTCGCCATGGCTGGAGCTTTCTTGGTTGGCATTTACCTTCATTATGTTCTTGGATTATTATGATGAATGGTTAGATTTTATGATAGATGTTTTATCATTATGGATGTATGGATGTATCATGTATGGTGATTGGTTTCATTTATTTTTACTGTACTTTGTATCATGGATTCGTGGAGGTTGATGCATTTCTATTTTTACATATGTATATTCTTTTAAGTCTTTCATACCCTATGACATGTACAGTGGATGATTGAGCATTCCGAATTAATTTTCCAAGAGGCATTCAGAGCAAATGTATATTATGGACATTGGACTTTAGTATTATTCTTTCATGTGGATGTGGTAGTTGTTAGACTTACAATTAATTAAATTTAAATGTGACTCAACGTCTTGGGATCTTTAAAGAATGTAACCTGTTGTGTATGTTTGTTGATGATTACATGTTATTGCTTCCGCTACTATGTGTTTGATGTGTATGTTATACTTTCTTACTAAAAAAAAAAAAAAATTGTTTAGCAAACTTAGTGAAACTTTAGGTTAATTCTTTTGGATCTCTTGGCAGGGCATTACAATATAGTGATAGTGATGATAACAATGGTGGGTAATCTAGTGATGATAACAATGGTGGGCAGTCTATACTCAGCTTATCTTTCACAAGCCCTTTTGCAAGCCTTTCTACTGCAGTCTGCAACTGATATTTTATTGATTCATCTGGATTCCAATTGTGTAGTTGCAGAGCACCTACAGCTTCCTCAACAGTTGCAGTTCCAATTGTTTCTTTCAAAACCAACCTCAAAATATTCAGATCATAATTCTCCATTGCAGCTATCAC
This sequence comes from Cupressus sempervirens, assembly GCA_028749045.1. Taxonomy (NCBI): domain Eukaryota; kingdom Viridiplantae; phylum Streptophyta; class Pinopsida; order Cupressales; family Cupressaceae; genus Cupressus; species Cupressus sempervirens. Next base: position 372,397,055 of record CM053783.1, on the reverse strand, counting down.
ATGTTGAGCAAGATGATCTTCTTCTTCAGTCTTAAAGCGTAGGCTGTTGTAATGGCTCCCTTTATGATACGATAAATGTATGGTAGATGCATTTGAGCCATGAAAATTGTCCATCTTGCTGATATCTGTTCCCCCATCTTTCAACACGTGGATATGAATATTGGTCTTAAACAGAAGTGACGCTGCATGAAGCTCCAAATTATCACCCCATACTGCATCAAGTGACATGTGTTGACAACATTCTTGGAAACCTCCATCGTTTCCTTCACTAAAACCTTTAAAATCTTGAGGATGTGCCATCATGTAGTTCACCACTATCTGATGGAATGTCATATTCAGTTCCTAGTCAGAAAACAGCTGATCTGCAAGAGCCCTGAACATACAGTTCCCATCTTGTTCAGTCTCCACAATTTTCAACCCTAGTCCATCCAAGTACCTTTTATATTTAGCTTCATTTCGATTCTACTCGGCATGATCAGAAGCTGAAATAGACAGAATCTCCTCCATTTGATCAGAAGCTGAAATGGACAGAAATCTATCTCCACTAACTTTGTAAAGTCGCTTCATTATCCCTTCTTTGCCTCTCTGTTCATCACCCTGCTTTTCTTGTTTCTCACAATTCTTGATTTTTCTTGAATTTTCTCCTCTATTGTCCTCGTCGGCTTTTCCTCCACTTAGAGCACTATTATTATCCACATGATAACTCATTGAAGGCTTTCCAATTCTCCGGTACTCTGCAATTTCACTGATTAGCCAATCAGGCCAACAGAGCCTAAATGTGGGCGCCAGAATCCTAAATTCTTCAAATAACGACGGATTCATTTTCAAGAGGATTCTTCGAAGCAAATTTACGGACATATCCACAATCTTGAAAAGTCGCAATGATGGCTGTATCCTTTCATCATTATAATCATTATTGATTCCTCTCGCTGGCCTTTCATGTTCCATGGCTTTGTGGTTTTTCATTTTCTTTGACTGTTATGCATATAAATCAGAACAATAACCTCCTAAACTCTGCCTGCTAATACAATTTTTTATCATCGAGAACCAAGGTTTAGACTACACGTCCCAACCTGAAGAAAATTGTGTCAAAACCAGGACTCGCCGAATTCATTTCTAGAATTCCTTGAATTCCCCCAAAAGGCTGTTGTCGTTGAAGAATGAAATAAAGATTCTGTTATTTTACACTTTTATTGTGAAAACAAGTTAACACTTTCAAAGATTCAAGGACGAAATAAATATATAAGAAAGAATCAAGATTTTTGTATAAAGACTTAAAATTAGAAAGGTTAGCCTAAAATTTATAAGAGTGTATGCAATTTCTAGATGTATTTTAAAGATTTCTATGGACTGAGGCATCAATATAAGGATGAACATAGGTATAATTTATGCTTATAATGTAAGGTTAAGAATGATATAGCATCCTAGTGTAGGAGCACCTCAAGTATTCAAGTCAAAGTTGAAGATTATGAAGATCACAAAGATGCTCAAAGAAAATTAGAGGGATGAAATACATAAATAGAGTTTTCAAATCAATTGGGAAGTACTGAAGCCTATAATGGCTTTTGATTATACAAATTTTAGAAATGGTTAAAAGTCCTAAATAGATAAAATTTTGCTTTGTATGGAGGACCAATAGAGTTCTTGGGTTAAATTGGAGTGTTCAGAGTCTAGTAAAGGCGTAGGAAAGGTTAATAATAATAACAGATCAAAATTAGTGAGTTTGGTGGTCTTTGGTTTAAAAGAATTCAATAAATTGTAAGTTGGAATTTTGAATTTTCAAAATCCAACATTTAGTTAACAATGGAGGGAATTTGAGTTTTAATGTCTAAAACGTTAAACTAATCCATTTAACCAATAAAACAGGTTATGGAAGTTCTAAGGTAGTTATAAAATGTATGAGGAAGTCATGGTATAAAAATCCCTCGAGATTTACGGAGGATAATTAGGAAAAATAAAGAGCAATAAAAATTATTTATTCTCTACAACAATATATGTTTGTACTTTGTTGTTAAAGGCTTTATTTTATTTTATTGAAAGGACCATATAATACATTGAAAGTCTTGTTCCAACAAGTTGCAAATCATTTTTTGAATGAGTTTGTCTTTATACTGAATCACTATCACATTAATTTTGAGTTTTTTGTTGCACTTTTTGGTTCTAAATTACTATATAGTAGAACTTCAATAAAATGATGTGCATTCCATGAATATGAAGGCCTCATATTCATGGGATGTTGATATCTAACATTGTATTGTTGGCAGTATTAATTTCTGTCATTAATAGTAGACAACTAGTCTGTTGGCAACCCACAACTTAGCTGCCCAGCCCACCATCTAGCCCACACTCTAGCACCGTCCATATTAAATATGAGACATTAGTTGTCCCAGCGGTTCCACCTGCAGTTAGCAGCTGCCCATGTTTTTAATATATGTAATATTATAGTTAATATAGTGTAACATGTGTAAAATGTGTTGTGTGTAGAGAGTTCTCATATCCTCTATAAATAGAGGCCTTATGTAATGCATTTTGCAAGGCAGTAAGGCAATAAAATTAATTTTATTTGTGTGTTTTTGTCTCTCTCTTTGCCTTCAAATTGGTATCAGAGCATGAAGAGCTGGGCCTAGGAGGAAAAGAATTATGTGTTCATATGTATAACTATTGTAGTAGTGAATGGAGCTTCTAATGTTTTCTTGATTGTAGATCATTATCAGCTTCTAAAGTTGGAGATTAGTGGCTACCAAGATTGAGAGAAGAAAAGATCCTAGTTTAATGTTTGAAGAAGGTATTAGTTGATTTCTTGGAGTGAAGTCTAATGATAAAAAAAAATTGTTAAAAGGGGAAAATAAGCATTATACTATTGTTTGTTTAAGCTATATGTCATTGGCTTAGACATGTTTGGTGGATTTTCTTTGCAAAGTAAAGTTTAAAATTGTAAGGTGCAGTTGTAACTATGAGCATTAATATGGCTTCAAAAAGTAGTATAGCTCAACCACAAATTTCCAATATTTTCTAGTAAAAATTATGAATTTTGGGCTATAAAAATGAAAACATTATTTTGTTCTCAAGGCATATGGGATCTTATTGAAATTTTTTTTAATGAACCACAAGATGAGTCTGCATTAACAAAAGATGAAATGGATAAATTACAAGATAACAAGAAAAAGGATGCTAAAGTGTTGTTTCTAATTCAACAATCTTTAGATGAATCAATTTTCCCTAAGGTTTGTGTAGCTAAAAAGTCTAAAATTGCATGGGATATTTTAGAAACAGCATATCAAGGGACATCAAAAGTTAAGATTGATAAATTGCAAACTTTAAGGCGTGATTTTGAAAATTTGTATATGGCAGACTCAATTGATCAATTTCTAAATCAAGTAATGAATGTGGTTAATCAGATTAGATCATATGGTGATGATTTGACAACAAAAAGTTTTTGAAAAGATACTTTGTAGTTTGCCTAGAAAATTTGATGCCATTGTTGTTGCCATTGAAGAATCTAAGGATTTGACAATACTATCTATTGATGAGTTAATGGGTTCACTTTTATCTCATGAATCAAGAATGAGTAGAAATAAAAATTCTTCTTTGGAGAATGCTTTTAAATCACAAGTATCTTTTGGTAGAGGAAGAGGAAGATCAAACTATAGAGGAAGAGGAAGAGGTAGAAGCATAGATGGACGTGGAAGTCCAAATCAAGAAGAGAGAACAAATCAATCCATTCAGAGTTCGAATAGAGGACATGGAAGAAGTTCATTCCAACGCCCCTCATCAAGGTTTGATAAATCTCAAATTCAATGTCATTATTGTAAGAGATTTGGTCATATTGCAAGTGAATGTAGAGATAAACAAGAGGATATTGAAAAGAATGGTGCTAATTAATCTTATGTATCTAATAACAATTTAGGAAGTTTATTTATAACTTGTAATGTTGCTCAAGAAAGTTCTAGTGATATATGTTTCCTAGATAGTGGATGTAGTAACCATATGACTAGAAATAAAGATTTGTTTGCTAGCTTGGATAATTCTGTAAAATCTGAAGTAAAGCTAAGAAATGATAATAAAGTCTTTGTAATGGGAAAAGATGTTATAAATGTCTTGATAAAAAATGGAGGAAAAAGATATATTCTTGATGTGTATTTTGTGTCTGAATTAAAACACAATCTCATGAGTGTTGGTCAACTAGTACAAAAGGGTTACAAATTTTGTTTTGATAATGATGTTTGCACAATCTTGGATAGAAATCTTGGTGGTAGGTTAATTCCAAGGGTCAAGATGACACAAAATTGGATGTTCCCCCTCCAGATTCATTATATTCAAGGAAAAGAAGTTAGTTTCAAGACGGTATATTTAGATCAATCATGGCTATGGCATTTGAGGTATGGTCATTTTCATTTTGATGCTTTGAACTTGTTACAAAAGAAGAATACGGTGAAAGAATTGCCTCAGATATTTAAACCACCAAGTTCATGTGAAAGTTGTATATTGGCAGAACAACATAGAGAAAGCTTCCTAGTAGGAGGTTCATATAGAGCAAGAGCACCACTGGAATTAGTTCACATTGATATATGTGGACCTATGCAAACTCCATATTTAGGAGGAAGTATATATTTCCAAACATTTATTGATGATTTTAGTAGGAAGACTTGGATATACTTTCTCAAAAAAAAGAGTGAAGCTTTTGAAAATTTCAAGGATTTTAAAACTTTGGCTAAAAAACAAAGTGGTCACTACATCAAGGTATTGCGATCTGATGGAGGTGGTGAATTTAGTTCTAACGAGTTTCTAGAATTTTGCAGATTTCATGAAATTAAGATGCAGTTTACCACAAGGTACACACCACAACAAAATAGTGCAGCGGAGAGAAAGAAAAAAACCATAATGGAAATGGCAAGGAGTGTGTTGAAGGCCAAAAATCTATCCAATGAGTTTTGAGCAGAAGTAGTAGCATGTGTTGTATACATTTTGAACATGAGTCCTACAAAGAGTGTTAAGAACACAATTCCACAAGAAGCATGGAATGGTAAGAAACATAATGTATCTCATTTTAGAGTTTTTGGATGTGTTGCTTATTCATTAGTGTCATCTGAATTGAGGAAGAAATTGGATGATAAAAGTGAAAAATGCATCTTTATTGGTTATAGTGAAGAATCAAAGGCTTATAGATTGTATAACCATACTTCAAAGAAATTGATCATTAGCAGAGATGTTAAATTTGAAGAAGAAGATTCATGGCATGAAAATTATAACAAACAAGTTACAAAAGGAGCACCAATATTACAAAGTGATGATGAACTAAAGGAACAAGGGACTCAATCAGCACTCAATACTCCACCAAGGAACTTTATGGAAGAAGCCTCAACTCCAGGTTCAAATGTAATTGATAAATCAAATTCTACATTCTCAACACCAAGTTACATAGGTAAGAAGACAAGAAGCTTAAAAGAGATATATGATCAAGAAGAAGAGAATGTACATATTTACTCAAATTTTTCTTTATTTTCTTGTGATCCATTGTATTTTGATGAGGCAATTAAAGAAGATAAATGGATCAAGGCAATGGATGAAGAAATTGACTCTATTGAAAGAAATAATACATGGGAATTAATGGATTTACCTAAAGGAAAAGAATGTATAGGAGTCAAATGGGTCTACAAAACTAAATTTGATGCAAAAGGTGAAATTGTTAAGCATAAGGAAAGGCTAGTTGCTAAAGGTTTTTCAAAACAATATGGAATTGATTATAATGAAACATTTGCTCCAGTTGCTAGACTTGACATGGTTCAAACTATTTTAGCAGTAGCAGCACAAAATGATTGGAAAGTGTATCAAATGGATGTAAAATCAACTTTTTGAATGGTTTTCTTGATGAAGAGGTATATGTTAAACAACCACCTGGTTATGAGGTTAGTGGGCATGAAAATAAGGTATATAAACTAAACAAGGCACTTTATGGTTTGAAACAAGCTCCTAGGGCTTGGTATAAGAGGATTGATTCATACATGATAAGTAATCAATTCAATAGAAGTAACAATGAGTCCATGTTATATGTTAAGACTAATAAGGAAGGTTAAATTTTGGTTGTATGCTTGTATGTTGATGACTTGATATTCACTGGAAATCTATCAATAGACATGTTCAATTCAGAAATGATGAAAGAATTTGAAATGATAGATTTGGGGTTGATCAGATATTTCTTAGGTATTGAAGTTATTCAATGTGACAAAGGTATCTTCATTTGTCAATCCAAGTATATAAAGGATGTTTTTAAGAGATTTAAAATGATGAATTGCAATCCAGCATCAACTCCAATTGCAATAGGAACAAAACTTAGCAAGGAAGAGAAGGACTCAAATGTTGATCCAACTATGTTTAAAAGACTTGTTGGAAGTTTTATGTATATAACAACTACAAGACCAAACATCATGTATACTATTAGTTTGATCTCAAGGTTCATGGAATCACCACAAAATTCTCATTGGAAAGTTGGAAAAGGGATATTAAGATATATTGCAGGAACAATGAGATATGGAATCCTATATTCCAAAGCCAACAATTTTGGTTTGATTGGTTATACTAACAGTGATTTTGCAGGTAGCATTGATGATGGGAAGAGCACTTCTGAATATATCTTTCACCTTGGATTAGGAGCTCTGTCATGGGCATCAAAGCAGCAACCTATAGTGACAATCTCATCAGCTGAAGTAGAATATGTAGCTGCCACTTCCATAGCATGTCAAGCAGTATGGATGCATCAAATTTTGTTCAATTTTCACCATCATCAAGAGGAACCAACACTAATTCTTTGTGATAACAAATCAACAATAGCATTATCTAAAAATCATGTATTTCATAAGAGGAGAAAACATATTGATACAAGGTATCACTTTATCAGAGAATTGGTCAATAATGGAGAAACCTATCTTGAGCTCTACAAATCTAAAGATCAATTGGCAGATATCTTCACTAAGGCATTGTCAAAGAATAACTCTGAATGTTTGCGGGAGAAATTGGGTATTATTGATGCAAAATTTGTTAATGACGGAAATTAAGGGGGAGTGTTGGTGGTATTAATTTGAGAAGAACCTCCTTATAGCAATATCGTGAGAATGCTCGAAATAACAGAATACAAAGTGATAGCAGAACTCAGAATAAATCTACTGATCGCAGGCCACTTCGAGGGGGTAACCTCCTTTGAGCAAGCTCAATACAATAAATTCGTCCGTGCCCATCAAGGTCCTCAACCTATTCTTATATACTGGGTACGATCTAGAAAAGTAATACTACCTATGCATGTGGGATAATAAAATAAACTCACGGGACGACTTACAAAGCATATGCGTCCAACAACTCTACTCTAACAAAATAAACAGAAGGAACACACAGGTTCCTAACATCCCCTCTCCCTTAGAAAAAAGCTTTGTCCTCAAAGCTTAAGGTGTGGAAATTGTTGTTGAATCTGAAGAAGGGGTTCCCAGGTAGCATCCTCTGGTTGCATGCCATGCCACTGAATCAAGACCTCAGAGATGGAGCGAGAGCGAAGCTGGCGAGTGCGCTGGTCAATGATTGCCACCGGCTCCAGGATAATGGATCCTTTCGTATCCATTTCAGGGAGAGTAGTTTGTGCTCTGACAGTGGTACCCAGAACTTTCTTTAGACAAGAAACATGAAAAACTGGATGAATGCGGGAAGAAGGAGGAAGTTCCAGTTTATAAGCAACTGAACCAATCTTCTGCAGAACCTGATAAGGCCCATAAAATTTTGGGGCCAGCTTATGACGCCCTTTCAGCTTTAGGGAGGATTGTTTGTATGGCTGTAGACGAAGAAAAACCATATCCCCAACTTGAAATGAGCGCTCAGAACGGTGTTGATCTGCTTGCTGTTTCATCCGATTACGGGCCATGTGAAGATTATCCTGTAAGGTACGAAGAATCTGATCCCTGCTGCGGAGAACTATGTCAACTGCCTGGACTGGTGAGCTGTTGGGAGTGTAGGGAAGGAGCACTGGAGGTGCCTGACCATAGACTGCTTCATATGGAGTCATTTTAGAGGCAGTGTGGTAAGAGGTATTGTACCACCATTCAGCTAAAGGGAGCCACTTGGCCCACTGATGTTGCTGTTCGGAAGTGAAGCAACGAAGATAAGTTTCCAAGCATTTATTGACAATTTCCGTTTGACCATCAGTTTGTGGGTGATAGCCCGAACTCATCTTCAGTTTGGTGCCAGTTTTCTGAAACAGTTCAGTCCAAAAATGACTGGTAAAAGTTGCATCACGATCAGAGACAATGGAAGAAGGGAGTCCATGAAGACGAAATATCTGGTCCATGAAGATTTGTGCAACAGAGGAGGCAGTATAGGGGTGGCTGAGGGCATAAAAATGACTATATTTCGAGAGACGATCAACCACAACCAAGATCACTGTCTTGCCACCGGATTTAGGAAGCCCTTCAATGAAATCCATAGAAATATCAGTCCAAATCCGTGTAGGGATGGGCAATGGTTCGAGCAAGCCAGGAAGGAGGGTCGTTTCACCCTTGTGGCGTTGGCAAGTATCACATTCAGCCACCATCTATTGAATCGTCTGTTTCATTCCTTTCCAAAAGAAGTTTCTCCTTGCTCGCTCATAAGTTTTGAGGAAGCCTGAGTGCCCTGCTGAAGGAGAAGCATGGAGTTCATAAAAAATAGCCTGATGTAGAGCTGGGTTCTGAGGAAGCACTAGCCGACCCTTGTATCGAAGAGAAGCACCATCCCAAGAGTAATGTGGTATAGCAGAAGGATTATTGGCTAGCTGGTGAATGATTTGAGATAAAGAAGAGTCACTGTCATAGCCCTGCTGAACAGACGCTAACCAATTGGGAATGGGCCTAGAAATAGCGGAAAGGGAAGCTTGATTATCAAATGTGCGAGAAAGAGCATCTGCCACAATATTCTCCTTACCCTTCTTGTAGGTGATCTCATAATCATACCCCATGAGTTTGCTGACCCATTTCTGTTGTGTAGGAGAGGATACCCGTTGTTCCAGGAAGTATTTCAGACTTTGGTGATCTGTTCTGATGCAAAAATGACTCCCTAAGAGGTATGGCCACCATTTCTGTACAGCATGCAAAATAGCCATCATTTCTTTTTCATAAGTAGAGAGGGCTAGATTCTTACCAGAGAGGGCTTTGCTAGTGAACGCAATAGGATGGTCATCTTGCAGGAGAACAGCACCCAATCCATTGCCGCAAGCATCACTCTCAATAGTGAAGGGTTTGGAAAAATCTGGCATCGCGAGAACAGGTGTACTGCACATAGCCTGTTTCAGTTGTTCAAATGCAGTCTCAGCAACAGGGGTCCAGGAGAAGGCATCCTTTTTTAACAGAGCTGTCAATGGTGCTGCAATTTTCCCGTAATCTTTGACAAACTTGCGGTAGTAGCCAGTCAACCCCAAAAAACCCCGAAGGCTCTTGAGAGTTTTAGGATGCGGCCAAGTTTTCATGGCATCTATTTTTGTAGGATCCACCCGCACTCCATGGTGTGCAACAATATGCCCGAGATACTCCACTTCCTCCTGGCCAAACACACATTTAGATAGTTTTGCACAGAGTTGATGATCAGAGAGAAGTTGCAAGACAAGCTCCAGATGATGGAGATGCTCAGCCCAAGTTTTGCTATATATGAGGATATCATCAAAGAAGACCAGAATGAATTTCCGGAGGTATGGTCGAAATATGTTATTCATCACTGCCTGAAATGTTGAAGGAGCATTCGTGAGGCCAAAGGGCATGACTAAAAATTCATAGTGACCATCATGTGTGCGGAAGGCAGTTTTAGGTATATCCTCCTCATTAACCCGAATTTGATGATACCCAGAACGAAGATCTAACTTGGAGAAAAAATGAGCCCCATGAAGTTCATCAAGAAGTTCATCAACAACTGGAATGGGAAACTTGTCCTTTATAGTGAGATGATTAAGTGCTCGAAAATCAATGCAGAGTCGCCATGACCCATCCTTTTTGTGAACAAGCAGAACTGGAGAAGAAAAGGAACTGGTACTAGGGCGAATAATACCTTGCTTCAGTAAGTCACGGACAAGTATCTCGATTTCAGTCTTCTGATGAAATGGGTAGCGGTAGGGCCTGATGTTGGGCGGAACACTGCCAGGAAGGAGCTGAATACGGTGGTCCTCTGGACGAGAAGGAGGTAATCCCACAGGTTCAACAAATATACCAGAATACTTGTCCAAAATGTGTTGGAGATCGGCAGGAGTGCTAGAGACTGCTGATGGCTGCATCTGAATGGAATGGAGCTGAGCGATGACACCATGTGAATTCTTCTTAAGAATTTTTTCCATACGGTGTGAACTGATGATGCTGAGAGACCCTGGTTGTAAGCCTTTCAAAGTGTGTTGGTGCCCCTCGGCTGAAAACTGCATCCAAAGTTCAGCAAAATCCCAGAGAATGGGGCCAAGAGTGCGTAACCATTGGGCACCCAAAACCACATCACAGCCACCTAAGGGTAAGGCAAACATGTCAGAGCGCATGTTATAATCTCCAATAGAGAGACGCACATTGCGACATTTCCCTTTACAAGGTAAAGTGCCCCCATTGGCAATCATGACTTCAAAGCTAGAGCAGGGATGGATAAAGCAATCAGCCTGTTTGGCTATTCGTGGATCAATGAAGTTATGAGTGCTACCGGAATCAATGAGTATAGTAAGAGGGATCTTCTTGAAGAAACCCTGGACCCGCATGGTTTGTGGAGTAGTGACTCCTGCCAAAGCATGGACAGATATCTCTGGTGGAGCTTCTGGGGAAGGAGGTTCAGGCTGGTGAGGCTCAACCTCAACATCCACTGTTTCCTGAGCATCTACATATTCTTCCAGTTCCGGTGGAGAATCCACATCCAAGAGATAGAGCTTTTGCTGAACACATCTATGGCCCCGAGACCATTTCTCATCACAATTATAACAAAGCCCTTTGTCTCGCCTAACTCGCATCTCTGTTTCAGACAAGTGCTTGATCGGAGTAGTTCTGGGAGCTGGTATGACTGGAGGGTTGTGAGAACCTGTATTTCTGAATGGAACAAAATTAGATCTGGAGCGTTGTAGAGCACTAATCTTGTCTTTCGCTAACTTAGCCAACCCAAGGGCTTCCATCATTGTAGTAGGTCGAAACATTTTGACTTCTGAGCGAAGTGCATCCTTCAGACCACTGACAAAACAACTACGGAAGAATTCATCAGACAAGCCCTCTGTGTGATTAGCTAATTTTTCAAACTCTGTCTGGTATTCTCTTACAGTGCCTGTTTGACGCAGTTTAGTGAGTGCTCCTGTGAAATCATCAAAGGAACTAGGGCCAAAGCGCTCCAAAATGAGGGTGCACAATTCGCTCCACGTTGGGCCTACATTAGCCTTGATGTACCAACGGAACCATTGAAGAGCTTCATGTTCCAAATGAAAAGATGCAAGGGAGACTTTGTGGTTATCCAAAGTATTATGCAAGCTGAAATACTGCTCTGCCCTATAGATCCATCCAGTCGGATCAGAACCATCGAAGCGTGGAAAATCAAGCTTTGGTCCACGGAAATTGCCAGAAGAGGACCCAGTATCTCCTGAATGGTTTCGGCTCATGGCTGACTGCTGAAAGTTAAGACCCAGAATTTTGTCATCCAGATCTTGAAGTCTGGTTTTGAGGGATGCAATTTCCTCTTCCATGATTTTTGCTCCTGTACGCGTAACAACCATAAAACAAGGGTTTTTTTTTTTTTTTTTTTTTTTTTTTTTTTGAAATGGGTAGAAGATGAGAAACAAAAACTTTTTTAGTTACGGCAAACTTGGATTTGGGTAAAACTCAGATAGGAAATGGGTGTTCGACGGGTGGTGGGAGACTATCTAGGGACAAGGGAAACAGAAAAATGAGGGTTTCAAGGGTAGGGAGGCGAAATGAGGCGAACAGTCCAAGAGGGATAAGGGAGCAAAATGAGGAATTGAATCTTGTGGCTCAGTTTGGTGGCGATTGGATGAGAGGTGAAAAAGATAGGGCAAACCCTAAAATTAGATAAATGAGGGATTTAGGGCTTTGATATGTAAAATTTGGGGTTGGGTCGCCAAGGAAGGAAGTATGCGAAATGATATTGCAGACGTTCTGCGGAAGTATGAGCAGAAACAGAAAGCAAGCAAGGAAGCTACGACTAAAAAACAGAAAAATTTTTACTCTTTTTTTTTTTTTTTTTTTCTAAACAGTCGACTTAGAAAAATTCACTCACAGACAGAACAACTGAAAAGAGTTATTGCAATAACAAGAGATATTAGAAGTGAGAGGAACCTGAAGGCCACGACAGAAAAAAATTTAATGTAATTTCCACCCAGCGAGCCCAAGAGAGTGCTCTGATACCAGATGAGAAGAACCTCCTTATAGCAATATCGTGAGAATGCTCGAAATAACAGAATACAAAGTGATAGCAGAACTCAGAATAAATCTACTGATCGCAGGCCACTTCGAGGGGGTAACCTCCTTTGAGCAAGCTCAATACAATAAATTCGTCCGTGCCCATCAAGGGCCTCAACCTATTCTTATATACTGGGTACGATCTAGAAAAGTAATACTACCTATGCATGTGGGATAATAAAATAAACTCACGGGACGACTTACAAAGCATATGCGTCCAACAACTCTACTCTAACAAAATAAACAGAAGGAACACACAGGTTCCTAACATAATTTCTGCCATTAATAGTAGACAACCAATCTATCAGCAAGCCACAACTTAGCCATCCAGCTCACCATCCAACCCACACTCCAGCACCGTCCATATTAAATAGGAGACATTAGCCATCCCAGCCATTCCACCTGCATTATAGCAGCCACCCATGTTTTTAATATATGTAATATTATATTTAATATTGTGTAACATGTGTAAAAGGTTTTGTGTGTAGAGAGTTCTCATATCCTCTATAAATAGAGGCCTTATGTAATGCATTTTGCAAGGCAGTAAGGAAATAAAATTAGATTTATTTGTGTGTATTTGTCTCTCTCTTTTCCTTCATGTATTATATATATTTAACAAGTGATGTGCATAAACAATAAGAAAGATTGATCATTGGTTGGAGAAAGGGTAAAAGTTCAGAAATAAAAGTTGCAAAAAATATCGTCTGATGTTGGGGAAATATCTTTAGATTGAACCATTGGATTTTAATGTGCTTTGAATAGAATGAGGATAACCTAATTATGTCCAAAATCAACGGAGGGATTGAAGAAATTTGGTTTGGTTTAAAAGTTATTGCGACTATCCACAGATCTATGTAGAGGACAGCAAGGTGGTGTATTTTGGCTTATTTATTTTTTGAGATTGAATTAATGAATCAAAAGGATATGGAAGGTTGTAGGTTGATATGATTGGGTGTTCAAAAGGTTTTTCTTGATAAGTTGATTGGGATGACAAGTGTTTGTGGTTGTTCTAAGTAAAGAGTAAGAGTTTCAGGAAGATTGCTCAAGATTGGAGTGTTGGGTGCTATTGTAAACCTAATATCCATTTGAATCATTTGTAGTCTAGTATTAATACATATATTTTTTTAAAAAAATTCCTTTGGGAAGGGTGTATTCATGAATTGAGTCTCTTGAAGCTTAGTTGAAGTGTAGAAACTTTGAAGTTAAATCATTCATTTACTATAATCTTGTCCATCACCCTTACCTGTTGCATCACATCCCTAGAAAATATAATTAATTTTAGTCAATTTATCATGAGGATAATGTGTCATATCATAGTTTTATAAATTATTTAGTTTAATTTTTAGTATTTGTATGTTTATTTATGAGTTTGTGTTTGTAAGTTATTTATTTCATTTATGGTAGTATAATCATATCAAAGTTTAGTTTGTCAAATTTTTGAAGAGTAGAGCAACTGATTGAAAGGTTGCATAAAGAACAAGAGTATAGATTTAAAAAGGAAGTCATTATATGAGAACAAAATTTTGAAGCCAATTTTCATCTATTGCTAAGGGGAGATTGAAATCTTTAAGTCATTCAAAGAGGAGTTTCCATTCAATACAATTAAGACAGTTCTATATGGAAACCATGATGTTTTTTAAGAAGTTGCCTGTAACTTCTTTGCCACCACTAAGGTCAAGGTAGAAGTCATTGCAAAATTTTCCTAAGCTGGGATCATAAACTTAAGCTACCACAAAGTATAAAGTGCCATATAAAACCAAAGTATCACTAGAAGAAATGTAATCATTGAGAATTTTACACCCCATGGATAGATCATTGTGTTACAATTGTCTAGAATAGAGAATGTCACCATCAAAGTCCACTGAGAATGAAGAATATCTCATTGATTAAGAGGCATTTCAAAGATAAAAAGTGTTGAGATGAACCTATTAATGATTTCACAAATCTTCATAGTGTTGACTAAATAGTGATTTATCTTTATTTATTTTTAGCGTAAGTTTGAATTACAAAAATTATTAGTAGCACTTGACCCAACCCAATTGCATATTGGTAGAAGGGAATTTAATAGACTAGTAGCTTTGGAGGAGTTGAATGTGAGGACAACTGATGGGTCGAAGGTAGTGCATGATGAAAGGGTTTATGTCATTGCTAATGAGTTGACTATTAGACCTTATAATTTGGATAATATAGATGTTGGGGTAGAAGCAAGTAATTGGGTCTCAAAATTGTAGAACTCCACAGATTGAGATCATACTCCTTTAGAAACAAACACACATTTTTAAAAACTGGGTGCTCATATTAGAATTGGATGCCCAATGCAAATTTTAAAAAATGGGCACCCATTTTTTTTAAAATTAGGCATGTATTTTCTATTTTCAAAAAATGGGTATCCATTTTTTTAAAAATAATATATTATTTTTTTGAAAACTAGCAAGTTTTTAAAAATAGAATTGGGCACTCATTTTTCGAAAATCAGGTGCCTTTTCTAATTTTTAAAAATGGGTGTCCTTTTTCAAAAAAAAAAATTTGGGGGGGATTTCAAATGCATTTTCAAAGGTTGACTTTACTTTTTCAAAACAACTACCCAATTTTTTAATTCCAAATAATGGGCCTACCTATTTCTTACAATATGGGGTGAGATTTTTATCTTTCACATTGGATTTTGGTTTGGGAAAGGCTTGGTGGGACCAAGCGTATGCCTTGACCTCTCAAGATTTGGCTAAGGCATTGAACAAACAAATTTAGGGTGGTTCTAATTTTTAGAGGGTCTTCCCAATCAATTTTTTTGATGAAAAGAAAAAGTCATTAGAGAGTTCCCACTATTTTAATTTCGTAAATGTAAATTTATAGTGCTATGATTTTATTTACTATTTTTGAATTATTTTTTAATCAAAGGTGGTATCTAAACATAAAATAGTGAGATTCACTAAAACTTTAATAACTTTTGTATTTAGACAATATAATACCCTTTCTTCTTGACCATTCTAAACCTCCCCATATAAACACATGTGGTACTATATTACCCCTTCAATAAAGATCTCATGCGAAGAATATAATGTAGGTTGCATTTGCTTCTATCTTGGAGAAACCTAGTAATATGTCTTATTCTTAGAGTAAAGAAAATAAAGGATCTCTTCTATCAAAGTTTAGAGACTAAGAAAAGACTATAAACCTATGAAGATACCCACCTTTTAGAACTTTTCATTATGTCTTTTGGGGTAATATCTAGATTTTAGTTTTATAATTATTATTTTTGAATCTTATTCTAATGTGGGTCTAGTGTTGGTAATTTATTGTCTTTTCTCACTCCCTAAGAGACCCCTTTCTTTTATGTGATGGCTTTTTTTGTAATGATTTGAATTCTGTCAGTTTATCTCATAAGAACTTAGGGTTCGTTTGGTTCATAGAATTGCAGAAATCAAGAGTTCTTCACATCACAACTCAGCCAAATCAAGGATTTGCAAATTTTGAAAATGATTTTTGAAAATTTAGTTGAACAGTTTGGTTCACTTGGAAATTGAGAGAAGGTGTGTTTTCATCCATTTGATTCTTCATACTGGAATTAGAATACGGAGCTCACTAAGACAACCTTCAGCGCATCTCAACAGTAGATCTTTTCAGAAACATAAGACAAGCAACTCTGCAACATCTCAGAAGAGCCAAGGTATTGCATATAATTCAAGTCATTTACAAGGACACAGAGAATGTGATAATTATTGGGCGAAAAATGTTTTGCATGTCTCCAAATTTTTTGGGTAACATGATCTTCAGCACAAGAGCTTTTGATCCCAACAACTCGGGCCTTTGGCTAGATTCAACCATTCTGTCTGTAAGCTCATGAGGCTTGGAGGAAAGCCCAATTTAGTGGATTTTTTTTAATCATTTCTGTGTTTATGGACACGCGAGGCATGTGTCATCACAAGTCTGATCATTTCTAGGTGATGTATAATTTTGTCAATTTATTCTTATAGAAAAGACTTGACTCCAAAAGTGAAATCCTCAGGAAAAATGATTCCACGAATGACTTTCGGGATGTTCTACTAGTTTCTGGAAGCCAAGATTTCACACCCGCTAATGTTCGACCCTTGTAGTCGAATGTAATAAAACTATCTTATCAAATTCGTGGTACATATTTGATGCACTATTTTAATTATCTTTTTAACTTTTCCAGGAATTGTTTATTGCTGGTATTGAAACGAAAACTTCAATAGTAGAATGGGGCATGGAAGAGTTCATTCACAATCCAAAGAAATTAAAGCGTCAAAAACTAAATCATTCTTCTTTAGAATCTGTATCCAAAACAAGAGCGAGAAAAATGGTGAAGTCCAAACCAATGAGCATGCAGAGCTACAAAAGTTGAACACTAAAAATTTAAATAATAAAAAAATGTTCTAGTTGAACAATGTTTCATATTTACGCATGGACTCCAATAAAAGTCCAATATGATTTTGAGCAGTTCCACAAACAGGAAAATTAGGTTTTAATTTTCATTCCCAGTTCTGAAATGGAAGATTGGAAATTCAGTTAAAATTAGAAGTTTGAAATTCGAATTTCATTTTGCCTTTGGAAAAAAAAAGGCAAAAAATTTTGTATTCAAAATTTGAAAATGTCAATCTCACTCATTTTCCACCAACCAAATGGACCAATAGACAAGTTACTATTAGATTGTTAAGCATACTTTGTTGTTACTTTATGTTTGCTTCTATTTGCTTAACACTTATTCGTTTTTCCCTCTCTACTCTTCTCTTGATAAGAGTGTCTTTTTTGGATTTTGAAATTATCTCATGATATATCATTAATGATCATTTATGATCTATGACATACAAGGTGATTAATGATCACTAATGATTATTAATGATTAATGATTAATGAATTTCACAACATATAGTGTGCCCATTAAACTAATGCATCCCATAATTAAGTCATTTTTTTCATCCAAATTTATGAGTGCCCATAAGCATCACTACTACATTGAGGGCATCTCCCTCAATTATGATCTTTTGAAAACCATGATTGATTGCCTTGTTTATACCATGGCAAATTGTTGTCACCTCTTCCAAATCAACTGTTCAAACTCCCAAATTAACTATATAAACTAGAATATTTTCTCCACAACTATCTCTAATAAGACCATCCGCACTTATTGGGCATGGGTTCTTAATTCTATACCATGGAAAGCTATCCTCATATCTATTACATGATTAACTACCATATGTGTACTAGGGAAAGTTGTCACCACCCTCCCACATCGGAAATTAGGACTCCCAAATTAATCATATAGACCAGAAGAGTTTGCAATAGCCATCTCTAATAAGACTACCCCCACTTGCTTGACTTGGGTTCCAAATAGAAGAGACATTGAATTGAGTTTAACCAATCCAAGATCAAGGGGATCAAATATTGCAATTTGTTATCTTATAGACCATATTAGGCTTATTAACTTAAAAAATATCTTCTATTCTATTCTATTAATTATTTTATAACAAGAAATGAGTATATATTAATATTTTGAAAAATAAAAATAAAAATATTATTTAAAGCATTGCCTATACAAATATAGTTGAAGCATATTAAATTAATTATGCACATTCAAATCCACGAGTTTGTTGTACAAAACTTATCTTCTCTATGCATAAATAAGATAAATGAATTATTCAAACAACTAAACCATAATCCTATGTACTTCTAGAGGACATAATTCATATGATGTAGTAATTCTAGTTTATGTATTGCCTTCTTGATTTGTATAGTCTATGTTTTTTTTTGGACGTCTATGATGATTAGTATTAGCAAAAATGTTGAATTCAATATGCTCTGATTTTACCTAAGTTCTTTCTTTTATTAGTTATTTATTAAGAGAATTTGTTTTGAGTATTTGTCTTTATTCAAAATATTTTGGACTAATTATATTTATTGACCTATTTAATGTCATCATATTTATTAGTTCATGTCAATTGTTTATAGAAACAAGATAAATAAGCATCAAATTTTAATATGAATTATATATAATATAATTTTATTTTATTTTAAAATTGAACAATTTTTTGTTGAATTAGATGATTGAATTTATATTTATCTCTAAAGATATAAAATTATTCTTTTCTTTTCCAATAAAAATATACCTATGAGGTTGGTATCTTTACATTCAGATAATAGTTGATAAGTGCTTAACTTAGTTATATTAATGGTAACCAAAATTTTCCCCAAAGAAAAATTATTCTCCATAACCAAACAATAAATAGATATAAATAAATTATTAAATAAAATAAATGTAATAAAACACCTATCCATTTAAACAAAAACACATTATATATATTTAACAGAAGTAATTTTTTTAATAAACAATATGTTTGAATCTTTGTGAAAAGGAACAATTAACAACATGCTTTACCTCCGTTTAAAGGACAGGTAATATCTTAGAGAGAACTGTATCAATTTGTAATATTTTTACTTGGTAATAAGATTTATATTTATATCTGAATTATTAAATATTATGTAATAGAATTTATATTTATTCACTATAAAGATAATGACTTCATAAGAAAAATGACTTAGAAAAGCTACTGTTCCCTTTTGTAATTAAGAATAAAATATATCAGACTCCGCAGACTTACCTTTAATCTTAAAGTCCATAAGCTGCATCAGTCCACACTAGATCTTAAACTGCAGATCGATAATGGCAAAAACGAATCTTATCTACATCGTATAAACGAATCTTATCTACATCGTATCTTTGTAGTGACTGAAAATTATGCATACAATTTTCAGTCTAGATAAGATAAGAGGATTCTGGTTGTTATACATTTCATTGTGAACTTAACATAATAGCATTTTTCAATGTAAAAAATATGCAGACCAGATTGATCTCTGAAACCTAAAAACCCTTCTATACACATTTAAAATTACTAATTACAATATCATTTGCTTGCAAAAGGTTCAAAAAACCATCTCTCCTCAGGATGAATAGTTCATGGCATGCCATGAGAATCACGAGGTCTATTGTTGGCGTAGTGACTATATCTCTGATGAGCTTTCTACCATCAATATGTGTTTTAGGTGTGATAGCAAAATCTACGTCTACTAAATGATTTAATTAAAAAAAACTATCTAATTTAGATTAACTATTTAACACTTTTAATTTTGAAATTTGAAATGAAACTTAGTGTGATGTTTCTTGATTCAAAACCTAAATTTGTTTATAGAAAAACTTTGGTCTAAATCAGGGATACCCGCGTAAATAGGATGTGCGGCAGATAGGACATGTTCTTCCCTTGCTTTCACCCCACCTGCCGAGACACTCCTCGTGATATCTGCTTCCACAACAGTCAATTCGCGCAATTTTCTCCTCCTCCTGAAACCCCATTAGACATATCACACACTCTGCTATTTCTTCCTTGTGCCCGCGCCTGTAATTAATCACCTTCATCAAAACACTGCGAAGAGGAATACGGACAGGCGCTATTTCTTCTTTCTTCTCTTGGATGAAGATGATATAAATTGCCACCATCATTGCAACTATATACGCAGCTATTACATAGGGCGTGCGAAAAGCAGGCAGAAAAGCGTAGAGAAGTGGGAATATAAAAAATCCCAATAACGCCCACAAAATCTGGAGCCATATGATAACTTTGTCGCGCCTCATACTGTTCAAGATCTCACAGTTAACATGTAACAGGGAAGCCTCAAAGTGGAGAAAACAAATAACAGATTGCGATCCGGTCGTTGGGCCTTTGTAACGTAGACTTGCAAAGGCATGTCGACATTCTGTTTGGGCAAAAGACTCGGGAAACATAGGAGGCATAAAGAGAAAGTAGCCATCCATACGCGGCATGTCGACATGTGTAGCTGGAAGTCAACAAGACTTTCCCCATCAAACAAGCACGGTTAATGCTAACGGTTAAGTCTTTCCCCTGCCTTATCCATTTGGGCATGCCCGCCTTCCTCTATTTCATGGTTTCGTCTTGTTCGCTTGAAAATGAAATCCCACGAAATATCTTCTTAAAGAGGATACAAGAAGTGGCCTACTTGTCTCAATGTAGAATATTTTTGTTACACGACTCTTCTCGAAAACGCCTATTCATTGATATCATCTTGTTATGATATCTTCTAACATGAATGGCGGATGCATATTCCTACGAAGATTGCCTTTTAATGTTGGAGAGGAGGATTTTGGAAGAGATTATGGAGGGAACTTAAACCCAAGATTTTCCATTTCTATTTAGAAAAATGATCAAGAAATGTTTATAACATACAATTTACATAATTTAAGTTTGCAATATAATAGCATATGATTAATAGAAATTAATTGAATAATATTTTAAAAGATTTTTTAATGGGTATACTTAGAAATGCCTCTATTTGCAATAATGTATTTGATAAACAAGATTTTAGTTTATAGCATTAGAAAATGACATGGGTATAATATTGGTATAAGGGAACTTATATCAAAATTCTTTAGAATGTTTGAACTATATTTAACTAAATTAAACACAAGGGTTAAAGTTTATTAAAACTTATGATTGGTTATGTATTATATAAGTGGAGGTATAGTCGATTTTAAGCCACAATCTCTTTATTGAGACCTTTGTTTAGAAAATGTCACAATATGCTATATAATTCACCTATTAACCTCATGTAATATATGTAAATGTATGTAAAAAATGTCCAATTTTTATTCTATTTGACTATCTGGACACATTTTCGGCATACCTAATGCACATAAAGATACAATTGCCAATATGAGAGAGGGCATCATAGTTGAGTCCACTTCTCAAAATTGTACGTGCAAATTTAAATTTATTCCTAAGTTTTAAAAGCACTTTACATCTCAAAACTAAGATTTCAAGACCACATCATCATATATGATGCCACAACAAAATCCTTTTTGAAAATTTGTTCAAAAGAACCCCAAAAAAGTGAGATTAATTATCATGCCAAAAAGGGTACCCATACTTGTGCAATTGATGTGGTGTCATGTGATTGGCTACTTCTTCTATATTTGTAATAAGAAATTGAAAATCACAACTCTTAGTGTAATGTTGTGAAATAACATTGGACATTAAATCAACAAATCCATTATCTCCATTTATTTTGGTACTAGGAACTCTAAAACAAAGAGGATTAAATTCCAAAGTAATAGGTAATATAACTAGAGGTTTGAACTAAATTATCAATTAAACCCCTAATCACCTTAAATAGTAATAATTATTTATGTCCTAAATTTTTTTTGACTAAACAAAATTAGAGATGTGAGTGCAGTTCACTTAGTTTGAATTCTCTCAAAAAAATTGAGGGCGTTGATGAACATTTACAATTAGATGATTTACAAATAAATTTTTTCTAACAAATGTGGTCAAAAGATTAAATCATGTCTAAATTTCTCCTAAAATAACAACAAGTGTAAACTTAGAACCATGTTAGCCCTTGACAAGCGATGTGTAGACTCGTCAACAAAATAAATTACTCTATGTTTGGTTATCATGGAGTGTCCCAAGCTTCAACCAATAACTAGATAGATAGGCATACCCATAGATGTGATAAGATATTGTTACATCAAACTAGAAGTATGAAAACTCCTATTTGTCTATAGTTTGTGTTAAATGTGCATCAAACACTTTTTTATATGCATACATGTGTGAACTTAATGTTATTTTTTTGGAATGAAAAATGTTGAGGTGTTAAGCCTAGAAAAAGTCAACAAAACAAGGTCATTGTACTATCTACAAATAAGCTCCATATAGTGTCACCCTAGGGTCTTCAAAAAAAAAATCACTTTGTTTGATGTAATCCCATAGAACAAGAAAGTTGACCATCAATTTTAGGTAGCGAAAATGTCTCTTCTTTTTGGTACTCAAATTTGATATAATTATTTGCATGTACCAATCTAAAGGATTAGTCTATTAGCATAGAGGATTTGAACTCACGTTTTTGTAAGGTTCAAAAAGTTGTTCTTTATGGAAGTGTAATTATTGTATATGAGTGAGAGGTTTCCTAAACAAAATAAAACCTTTTTGCAATGATGTAATGCAATAATAGAATCATAAATGAGAATATGTATGAAAGGTAATTTGATCAATGCGCACCTCCCTTCATCATAAAAAAATGTGAGCAAACATAGAGCTAATTTCCATTAGAAATTGATGAAGAGAAATGCATTTGAAATTCACTCGTAATAATTAATTACACAAAGATTAATCTATAGATTAAGTATCAATAACATTCCAATAGTTAATGAGTGTTCTCATAGGAAATTCTTAGTTCCCCTTGAGACATAACTCCTAAATGAATTATAAATATTCATTATGTTAAATGATACTATTCCATACCTACCCCTATGTTCTTTATTATTATTATGTTTTACCATTCTTCATTCTTGTTCCTCATGATCTTATAGCAATGAAGTTGATAATCAATGCAATACTAAACTGATCTCACCATTCATGAGCTCCACCAAATATCTACATAAATAGTGGAAAGATACATCCTTGAGCATGTAATGCAATTCCAACCCCTATGTTCTCCACACTTACAATTAAATTTATAGTATTGATGATTTGGAAAAGTTTGAATTGACTGGAATAGTAGGTTGATGATGTGTATTATCTGATAGGTGTAGCTTAAATGTCTCCCAACTATTCCTCCTATCCGCTGCCTCAAAACCACTCAAACTGTCACATGTTGTAGTTGAATAATGTTTATCATCTTTAGTTAAATGCTTTCAATTTTATTAAATTTTAGTCTCATTGCATTAGGATGAATTAAAAAATGATATTTAAAGTTTATCATCTTCAATTTTAAATGAAATACAGCAAGGAGTACCAAATGATGAAGATCATAAGCCCACTAGTAACAAGAGAACAGTGAATTTGCTGAAAATACTATTTTTCTGATATTACTCCTTGCTATATTCCATTTAAATTTAAAGAGCAGTAACTTTGAATTTCAATTGTATGATCACTTTAAATTTTAATATGTTTACCTGTTCAATATGTTAGCCTCGTTTCATTACGATGTATTGCAAATTGATATTTAAAGTTTATCACCTTCAAGTTTAAATGAAATATAGGAAGGAGTACACAATTACATATATTGAACTCATGATGAGCATGGATGGATCTAATCATGTGAACCAGATGTGTTCTTCCAATACTTTGAGTGATATAGATGGATCCCTCACTACGAGCAACAAATCTTCTTCTTCAAAGAAGAAAATGTGGACAAAACTAATGGAACGCAATTCTCTAGACTTGCTCCTCGAACAAGTTCATATTAGATGAAAAGGTGAAGGTGGTTTTATAAAAGAATCCTGGACTACCATAGAGAGGACATTCAATGCAAGGATGAACTTGAATCTATCACAAGATCATTTTAAGAATAAGCTGAAAACATGGAAAGTAAGATATAGAGTAATGAAGGACTTGAAAAATACAAGTGGGTTAGCTTGAAATGAAGAAACTCAAATTGTGGATGCTGAGGATCTTGTGTGGGATGAGCTTTTGAAGGTACGACGATCTTTGTATTCTTTTGATTGAAGAAAATTTCCCTTCTTAATTTAATAATGAAAAGCTAACAACCTAATCCATCTATTAATGCTTACATTTAGAGGAGATAATTCAAAAATAAAATAATGTATAAGAGGTCACCTTTCCAATATTTCAATGAGTTGGTTGTAATTGTTGTCAATGAAATTGTTGAAGGGTTCACAGCTACAACACCCCTTGATGTTGAAGAAAGGCACCCTATGAATGATGCATTCCACGTGCTTGATGAGGATGATACCAATTATGGTACACCTCTTGACAGCCAACTAAATTTGGATGAAGATTTATATCATTCCAATCAATCAAGTGCAAGTGGTAGAGGGACTCATCCACCATCATTATCAAGGAGGGGAAAGAGGAAGAAGACAACTCTGGCTGCATCATTGGATGTGATATGCAAAACTATGAAGGAACTGAAAGATGGCCTTGGTAAGCCTCAAATTGTAAAAGTGGATAAATCTGAATAGGATAATATTTTGAGTGCCGCATATACTGCTCTCAAACTATCCCTGACTTGAGTTGAGTAATTTTCCTGAAAGCACATGATACCTTTGTGCTTCAATGTGAAAGAGCCAAAGGGTTCTTGATGATGGATGAAGTGGAGAGAGTGGACTAGATTACAATGAAATTTGGTATGATTTAGCTATTTCAGCTACTGATTGGATTGCAATGACATATGTTGCATGATTTCTCTATTTAGTGGTTTTGCATTGATCTCTAATAGCATTAAACTGGAACTATAATGAGCTCATAGAACTATATTTGAAATCATTATTGAGCACATTTCGACTATTTCATTGGCATTAGTATGATTGGCATCTAAAGTAATTCCAGTTTTTGAGTTGCCTCAATGTAAATGTTTTGCATGGATCAATTTATGAGTTGCCTCTATTCAATGTTTGGCATTGATCAATACATAGTTTAGTTTTTCATTTCATTGGCATGATTGGCATTTATCATTACATAGTTGTGTTGTTCATTTCATTGGCATAATTGGCAATGATCAATACATAGTTTAGTTGTTCATTTTATTACCATTCGATCTCTCATAGCACTATATTGGAACTCAATGTTGAGCACGTTTTGACTATTTTTCTAAGTAGACTGGCAAGAAACTATTACATAGTTTAGTTGTTCATTTCATTGGCATTGGTATGATTGGCATCTGAAGTAATTCTAGTTTATGAGTTTCCTATGTTGAATTATTTTGCATGGATCTATACATACTTGATATATCCATAGTTTAGTTGTTTAAACTATTATAACATATATTGACATTTTTGCTAAGCAGATAATAGATAGAAATATAACCATGATAAACTATGTATAGGTCAACTATGTATAGATAAAAGTCATGATTTCCATTGATCTATACATATTTGATCCATACATAGTTTACCACTTGGCCATATTTAATGGTATTGCATTGATCTCTCACACCACTAAAATGGAACTATTATTGGCAAGAAATTGTTACATAGTTTAGTTGTTCATGGCATTGGCATTGGCATGATTGTCATCTGAAGTAATTCCAATTAATGAGTTTCCTATGTTTAATGGTTTTGATGGATTATACATACTTGATATATCCATAGTTTAGTTGTTCATTTCATTGGCATGATTGGCATTGATCAATATGTAGTTTAGCTATTCATTTCATTGGCATGGCATGATTGGCATTGATGAATGCATAGTTCAATTGTTCATTTCATTAGCATTGGTATGATTGACATCTAAAGTAATTTCAGTTTATGAGTTTCCTATTTTGAATGGTTTTGCATGGGTCTATACATGATATATCCACAGTTTAGTTGGTCATTTCATTGGCATGATTTTCTTT
The DNA here is from genome assembly GCA_028749045.1 of Cupressus sempervirens. Taxonomy (NCBI): domain Eukaryota; kingdom Viridiplantae; phylum Streptophyta; class Pinopsida; order Cupressales; family Cupressaceae; genus Cupressus; species Cupressus sempervirens. The sequence continues at coordinate 372,371,247 of CM053783.1, read as the reverse complement.
GATTAATGGTATTTCATTGATCTCTTATATCACTATACTGGAACTCAATAATGAGCACATATTGACTATTTTTCTAGACAAATTCTAAACAAACTATTACATCATCTATTGACTATTTTTCTAAGCAGATGGTAGATAGAAATAGAACCATCATAAACTATGTATAGATAAAAGTCATGATTGTCATTGATCTGCCATGTATACTACATAAATATCAGATGAACATCCATACACAGTTTATGAGTTGGTTGTGTTTTATGGTATTGCATTGATCTCTACATAGTTTATGACCTCATTCCTATATTGAATGGTTTTGCATGGATCTATACATACTTGATATATCCATAGTTTAGTTGTTCATTTCATTGGCATGATTCACTTTGATTAATGGTATTGCATTGATCTCTCATAACACTATATTAGAACTTATTAGTGAGCACATATTGACTATTTTGATAAATAGATTATAAACAAACTATTACAACATATATTGATTATTTTGCTAAACATATTCAAAACAAATAGTTATAGCATATATTGACTATTTTGCTAAGAAAATAGTAGATAGAAATAGAACCATGATAAACTATGTATAGGTCAACTATGTATAGATAAAAGCCATGATTTCCATTGATCTATATATATTTGATCCATATATAGTTTACCACTAAGCTTTATTTAATGGTATTACATGATCTCTCACAACACTATACTAAAACTTATTACTAAGTACATTTTGACTATTTCATTGGCATTGGTATGATTGGCATATGAAGTAATTTTATTTTATGATTAGCACAATGATATATATAGGTAATTAGAGGTAATCACATGAGCACATACTAGAACTCATTATTGAGCACATATTGACTATGTATAGATAAAAGTCATGATTTCCATTGACCTATACATAGTTGATCCATACATAGTTTATGACTTGCCTTTGTTTAATGGTATTGCATTGATCTCTCACAACACTAAACTAGAACTAATTACTTGATCTATGCATAGTTTAGTTGTTTATTTCATTGGCAAGATTGGCATTGGTCAATACATAGTTTAGTTTTTCACTTCATTGGCATGATTGGTATTGGTCAATACATAGTTTAGTCATTCATTTTAGTGGCATTGGCATGATTTTCATCTAAAGTAATTCCAATTTTTGACTTGGCTCTATTTAGTGGTATTACATTGATGTATATATGTACATAAACATGTATGTATATGTGTGTGTGTATATGCGCATGTATGTATGTATGTATGTATGTATGTGTCTGTGTATGTATGTATGTGGATATGTATGTATGTATGTATGTGCGTATATATGTACACACGTGTATTTACATATATATACATACTTGATCTATGCATATTTTAGTTGTCCATTTCATTAGCATGATTAGCATTGGTCAATACTGTTGTTCATTTCATTGGTATTCACATGATTGGCATGTGAAGTAATTTTAGATGGTTAGTTGGCTTTGTTTAATGTATTGCATTGATCTCTTATAACACTATACTGGAAATCATTACTGAGCACAATTTTACTATTTTTCTAAGCATACTTGATGTATACATACCTAATCTATACATAGTTTATAATCTCATAAATGTTTGGTATAGTTGTCCATTGCATTGTTAATTAGATCTATAATTGAACCATACATACATGGAATATACAAGGAGTGAAAAATCATGAATGCTCAATTGTACAACTTGAGAGCATATGTTGATAGAAATGTGATTGGGTAGATGATTGTATAGTTCATGAGTCTATCCTATGTTATAACTATAGTCCTAATTTTCTTGCATATTTTTTATTTCTTGTTTGTTTGTCCCTATTTGATTTCCTATGTATGTTCTCACTAACAAGATTATCAAAAGTATTGAGGATTTCTGGTAGATGATTGTACAGTTCATGATTTTGTCTCATGTTATATGTATATTCCTAACTTGCTTGGATATTTTTTTTATTTCTTGTCTTTTTTCCACAAATTGATTTCTTATGTATGTGCTTCCTAACAAGACTATCAATGTTATTGACAAAGTGTCTTTCTTTTGTATATTTTTATTGCTCCTGATTTGTTGATATTGCAAGGCCACACATGCTGATAAAAAATGAGCTATCTGATGATTGTTTACTATGCATGTTTGTAAATAGTCAATTTTTTTATGCTACTTCTTGGTGTATTCCATTAAAAAATAATCAAGTTTTAATTTTTCAAGCTTGTTTAGTTTGTATATGCAGGATTGACCATTTAACAATACAAACAGTAATGGGAAGATTGAGCAGCATTAGAGGGTTGCTCACCAAATGTGGGGCATAAGGGTATAGAGCATGGATTTCCTAGTGTTTTCATATTTAACGACGTGTTTTCACACCACCATTCAGATCATGGATATTATTTTTCTATCTTCTATCTTATGCCACATATGTAACATTGAATTATTGATCACATACCTAATTTAAACATATTTGGATCACATTCATAATTTGAACATATTTTGATGACTTTGTTATTTGAATGTTCATATCTATTTGATCTATGCATAGTTTATATATGTAGGATTGACCATCTAACAATACAGACAGTAATGGGAAGAATGAGCAGCATGAGAGGGTTACTTGTCGAATGTGGGGCATAATGGTATAGAGGACGAATTTCCTAGTATTCTCATATTTAATAGCTAAGTCACATGGTTTGAGTTCGAGTTTGACAACTATGAAGTTCAAATGAAGTTTGACAAGGCAAAAAGATTTTTAAAAACTTCGATGATATATTCATCTTATATAATTTTCCAAAATTATACAAACATATATGATCACAATTCCCAACTATGGGATAGTTTATAACTTTGTACAAATGATTGCAAGTATGATAATTTTTTTACTTTTTTTTTGCTAATAAATAGAATTAAAATTAAAAATAATCATCATTTTATTTATTCTTTAATAATAAAATAAAACTATGAATATCCAATAATTAAAAATAATAATAATGTAGTCTAATTATAAATAAATTAGTAATCATAAATTTTAAATTAAATATTAATACTTTACTCATTATAATAATTTTGTTTCACTAAAATTAAAACAAATTACTTCAAATTCTAATTCTAATTCGAAAATGAACAACCAAATGCAAGAAAAAGATATTCCCAGTCATATTCCATTCCAATTCCAATTTCTAAATTGGCAACCAAACACAGAGTATGGATTTGTATATTCATCTTTCATGTCAACCCAACGGTCCAACTATCTTCCTAAAATGCATAACTAGGTTTTCAAAAACCTAGTTATGAGATAACCTAGTTATGAGACAAATTCATCTTCCCCAACCAAATGGAGCCTTAGTGAGCTCCATATTACAATTCTAGTATGAAGAACCAAATCCATGAAAATATATCTTCCCACTCATCTTCCAATGAACCAAACTATTCAATTAAAATCCTAAAATTCATTTTCAAGATTTGCAAATCCTTGATTTGGCTGAGTTGAGATATGTTTAAATCTTGATTTTTGCAATTCTACGAACCAAACAGACCCTAAGTTCTAATGAGATAAACTGACAGAGTTCAAATCATTACAAAAAAGGCATCACATAGAAGAAAAGGGTCTCACAAGGAGTGAGAAGACACAATAAATTACCAATACTTGACCGACATTAGAACAATTTTTGAAAATAATAAAAATAAAACTAAAATCTAGATACTACCCCAAAAGACATAATGAGAAGGTCTAAAAGGTGGGTATCTTGCTAGATTTAAAGTCTTTGCTTAGTCTCTAAACTTTGATAGAAGAGACCCTTTATTTTGTTTACTCTTAAAATGACACTATTACTAGGTGTCTCCAAGATAGAACCAAATCCAACATAAATTATATTCCTTTCATGAGATCTTTACTAAAGGGGTAATATAATACCACGTGTTCATATTGGGAGGTTTAGAATGACCAAGAAGAAAGGGTATTATATTGTCTAAATAGAAGGTAGGGAGTTTTCTTTGGGAGAGGGGAGGATACCAGGTGAGTATTGGAACAAGTGATAAAAAAGAAGTTTGAGGCAACATTTTTTTAAAATCAAAGGGAAGAGGGGAAAGTGGGGAATGGGGTGGTATCATGTGAGTATTGGAGTTGGGTGAAAAAAGAGGTGTTTCAGAAAATATATTTAAAAATAACAAGGCTCTTTAGTATAAATTAATTTAAGAAAAATCACAATACAAAAGTTATTAAAGTTTTAGTGAATCTCACTATTTTATGTTTAGGGACCACCTTTGATTAAAAAAAAAATCCAAAAATAATAAATAAAAACATAGCATTATAAATTTACATTTATGAAATTAAGACAGCAGGAACTCTAATGGGTTTTCATTTCATCGAAAAAATTGATTGGGAAGACCCTCTAAAAATTACCACCCTGAATTTGTTTGTTCAATGCCTTAGAGAAATATTGAGAGGTCAAGGCATACACTTTGTCCCACCAAGCCTATCCCAAACCAAAATCCAAGGCAATAGAAAAAAATCTCAGCCCATGTTGTAAGAAATAGGCAGGCCCATTATTTGAAATTAAAAAACTAGGTGGTTGTTTTGAAAAAGTAAAGTCGGCCTTTAAAAATGCATTTTAAGTCCCCTAAAATAAATTTTGAAAATGGACACCCATTTTTAAACAATAAATAAATGGGCACCCAATTTTTGAAAAATGAGTGCCCAATTCTATTTCTAAAAACTTGCTAGTTTTCAAAAAAAAAAGTATTTTTAAAAAAATGGGTACCCATTTTTTGAAAATAGAAAATAGGCATCCAATTTTTTAAAAAAATGGATGCCCATTTTTAAAAATTTGCATTGGGCATCCGATTCTAATACAAGCGCCCATTTTTTCAAAATGTGTGTCCATTTCAAAAGGAGTGTGATCTCAATCTATGGAATTTTGCAATTTTGCGACCCAAATGCTTGCTTCTACCCCCAACATCTATATTATCCAAATTATAAGGTCTTATAGTCAACTTGTTAGCAATGACATATATCCTTTCATCATGCACTACCTCTGACCCATCAGTTGCCCTCACATTCAACTCCTCCAAAGCCACAAGTCTATTAATTTCCTTTCTAGCAATATGCAATTGGGTTGGGTCAAGTGCAAGTAATAATTTTCTTAATTCAAACTTAAGCTACATGTAAATAAAGATAAATCACTATTTAGTCCAACATTGTGAAGATTTGTGAAATCAATAATAGGTTCATCTCAAAACTTTTTATCTTTGAAATGTCTCTTAAGCAATGAGATATTCTTCATTCTTAGTGGACTTTAATGGTGGCATTCTCTACTCTAGACAATTGTAACACAATGATCTATCCATGGGTGTAAAATTCTCAATGATTACATTTCTTCTAGTGATACTTTGGTTTTATATGACTCTTTATACTTTGTGGCACTTAAGTTTATAATCCTAGCTTAGGCAACTTCTGCAATGACTTCTATCTTGACCTTGGTGGTGGCAAAGAAGTTACAGACAACTTCTTCAAAAACATCATGGTTTCCATACAGAACTTTCTTCATTGTATTGAATGGCAGCTCCTCTTTGAATGACGTAAAGATTTCAAACTCCCCTTAGTGATAGATGCAAATTGGCTTCAACAATTTGTTCTCATATAATTAATTACTTTTTAACTCTTCACTCTTGTTCTTTATGCAACCTTGCAATCAGATGCTCTACTCTTCAATACTTTGACAAACTAAACTTTCATTTGATTGTACTGCCATAAATGAAATAAATAACTTACAAACACAAACCCACAAATAAGCATACAAATACTAAATACTAAACTCAAGAAGTTATAAAACTATGATACGACACATTATCTTCATAATAAATTGATTAAAATTAATTATATTTTCTAGGGATGCTATATCATTCTTAACCTTACATTATAAGGATAATTAGCTAATGTTCGACCTTATATTGATGCCTCAGTCCACAGAAATCTTTAAAATACATCTAGAAATTGCATACACTTTTATAAATGTTAGGCCAACCTTTCTAATTTTAAATCTTTATAAAAAAATCTTGATTCTTTCTTATATAATTATTTTGTTCTTGAATCTTTGAAAGTGTTAACTTGTTTTCACAATAGAAGCGTAAAAGAACATAATCTTTATTTCATTCTTCAACGACAATGGCCTTTTGGTGGAATTCATTTCTGTAGTATATAATTCAAGGAATTCTAGAAATGAATTCGGTCAGTCGTGGTTTTGACACAATTTTCTTCAGGTTGGGAAGGGTAGTCTAAACCTTGGTTCTCGATAATAAAAAATTGTAGTAGCAGGCAGAGTTTAGGAGGTTATTGTTCTGATTTATATGCAACATGAAAGCCACAAAGCTATGCAACATGAAAGGCCAACAAGAGGAATCAAGAATGATTATAATGATGAAAGGAAACAGCCATCATTGCGACTTTTCAAGATTGTGGATCTGTCCGTAAATTTGCTTCGAGGAATCCTCTTGAAAATGAATCCCTCGTTATTTGGAGAATTTAGGATGCTGGCGCCCATATTTGTCTGTTATGATTGCAACATAATTTGATGGTCACCCCTATGTGTCATGGCGATTTAGTCATTTCCAAGATTTTTATTTTCTACAATCACTCGTACATGTCATGGTTATTTGTTTTAGACAATTAAATTCTGATAGCAATATTGTAGTATTCTAGACGTTCGATATGATGATTTAATGCAAATTAACAAATGTTGAGTGGTGATCAAGACTAGAGTAACTCATCCTATTAATCAATTGTGGAATATGTGACTATTTTTATGTAAGTGGGTTGATGAGGTCCTCTTGTATATCATTAACATGATCTAGTGGGATACATAGAGGGATTATAGGTTGGGGTGGTTGTTGAAAGGCAACATTTTTGGAATTTTATGGTTGTGCACCACTAAATTGAGGTATTTGTGGTTGTCCCACATTGAGTTAAGGGTTTTGAACTTGTACATGAGCAAATAATTTTTGTGGTTTGATAATGTTTTTGTGGAGGAGGTGCTATTTCATCTCTTTTTCATTTTTTGAAATTCTTTGAAGCATTTAATATAAAAATGTAAAAAAACATTAATCAATTACAACCCTTACTTTACTAAAAACTAAATAAACGAAAATGATTACAAAATTAAAATCTTACCATTTTATGGGGTGTCATTATTGCAGAATGATGAGAATGACATAATAATGCTCATTTTTACAGAAACACGATCAAGTTTTGATTTTTTTCCTTTTCTTTTTTCTGCTAGTCCATGGTTTTGGGCATTGGAAATGGCCAAAACCATGACCATTCAATAAATAGATAATCTCTTCAAAACTCGATTAGATTTTGAAGAAGTTTTGGCTCTTTAGAACCTGATTGGGTTCTAAATGTGTTATTGGTTTAATTATTTTTGGCTAGTCTTAGCTACTAAGCCTAGCCCTATTTTGAATTCATTAATAACACAATTAGGCTATTGAAATTTTTGGGCTTTTTTTATGAGTCCACTTTTATGTCCACATCTTGGTGTGCTCACCCTAGAGAAAGGGGTTTGTGTAAAATGATAGAAGAAGGAAATCTTGAATAAAATGAGAAGGGACAATTTTAAAATTAGTTATGTTCATCACCAAGATTGATGATTGGTTTTCCAACATTTCCTATTAATTTACATATCCATCTCTCACCTAAAGAAAAGAGGAACTTGAAAATTAGAGTTACAAAGTATATCATATGGGGTATTGCATTGTGCAAGAAGCGGATTGATGGTACTTTCTTAAGATGCTTGGATTCTAAGAAGATAAAATAATCACTTCACTCTTTTCATAATGAAGTATACATATGTCACTTTTTGGCCTCAATTACAACTTAGAAGATCTTGAGGAACTATTTGGACTAGCTTGGGATATTTAAGGATGCAGAAGAATGGTTTAAGAAAAGTGAATCATGTCAACCCTTTAGAGGACAAGTTCAACTCTTGGCACTACCATTAAAGATAGTCAAAATTAAAGAGCCCTTTCAACAATGGGATCTAAATATTATTAGGCCCCTTAATCCTTAATCAAGGTCAAAACATACATATATATTGATAGTAAGTGACTACTTTACTAAGTGAGTAGAGGCCATCCCAATCGAGTAGACAACTTCAAAATTAGTGATTTCATTAAATAGAACATCCCGGTCAAATTTGGGATCCCTATAGAAATAGTTGTTGATAATGCCATGAAGTTTTCATCTCAAGGGATATCTTATTTTTGTTATAAGTATGGAATTATACTATCTCACTGTTTATATTACTATCTATAGGAAAATATTCAGCAAGAGGGGAGTAATTTAAAAATATTATGTCCATCCTGCAGAAGTTAATTGATGAAAATTAGAGGTCCTAGCACAAGCATCTATAAAAAGCATTAGAGGTCCTAGATCAAGTTTTGACAATTTTATTTTTCAAATTATTTATAATAATAAAAAATTGATATTAATAAGTAGCCAAGGTGGGGGTTGACTTATAATAGAAAGATAAGGTTGCAAATTAGCCGAAAGTCATTCCCATATGATTAACCAAACCCTTTCCTTAATATCAAAAACCCCAAAACTAACATATGTCTATAAAAAATAAAAATAAACTTACCACAACTAGCAACTAAAATAATGTCATAATTATACAAAAAACTAGCCCATTTAACATTTATGGGCATGAAACAAGTCCAGTGCTTAAAAATAAAGAAAGCCCCATGAGCTAAGTAGTAGCTAGTAAACATAAACAAAAATAGGAAAAGCAAGAGACAAGGAGCTAACTCTCCTTCTTCTAGTTATTTGAATTCTTCAATAACAGTCGCAACCAATTATCCACCAAAAATTGATATAGCAAATGAGTTGTCTCCATCTCCTTGGCATTGTTTATCTCTTCCTTCCCAATCTACAATAGATGAAGGGTGGTTGTAGCAAAATGTATCACACAAACATAAAAGTTGGCCACCCTATTGAATTTTTCTTCTAGGTCCTCATTTTTCTTAATGAGACTAGTGATGGATTCCTCTAGTTTGGTAATATCCAAATTAACTAAAGGTTTCTTTTCCAAGGTAGTCTACCCGATATTATTCCCTTCCATTTTATTATCAACCCCATCATATTCCCCTCCTTCTTAATATCACCCCCACATGTTTTATCTCCCTGAACCTTCATTTTCTTCTCCACCTCTTGTTTATGACCTTCCATATTAAGGAACCTACAAGTAGAGGTGATTGTCCCCTGTCCACCTATGTCACCACCTGTCATAGAATTTGGTGTATTAGTCTCAATTTTAAATGTATCAAACAAACAAGAAAGAAAAGGACTATCTTGACCCCCATCCAGAGCCTCCTCAATCTTCTCCTCACTAGTTGTCTCTTCTTTGTCTTGGTCCCTATAGTTTCTCCTAGTGGCTTTCCTTTTGGGCTTAGGGCCACCTTTCTTCCCAATGTTCTCCATGGAATCAGAATTAATGGGTTTCTCTTTACCAGGAGAGGTTGGGGGATTTTTCTCTCTCAATATCTTACTTGACCTACTAGCACCTTTTCTAGCCATAGCTCCAATACTTTCTACATAAAAAACCTCAATTTTCTCCATTTAAACCTCCCTACCTTGATAGCAAAGGACTCCTTACCAATCAGGGTTTTAACTAAAGGAGACGAAGTCTAGGAAACCTTTATAATTTTGAGAGGGGGAGGGGTTTGGATAGGAATCTAAGGGTAGATACCTCTATAAATGTTAAATAGGTGAAACATTAAGGCTTGGTGGTAAATAATGAAACTTTTACCCTCTTTTCTCTTCTTTCAAATGTTCCAAACACAGTCTTCCATTAAATGCAATAACATGTAAGGAAAGGAGATACATGCCCTATTCCTAAAATGGTTGAGAATGGGGAAGTGGTAATTTAATAAATCACCTTACACCTATCTTCCATGGTAATGTACCTTATTATCACATAGAAAACCATATCACAAGGTTCTAGAAGCTCTCCACAAGAAAAATAATTATGGAATCAAACCACAACTTCATTAGTTTGGAATTTTTTTCTCAAGCTTGTCTCATTTGCGACCATCAATTGCTTTCTCTAATTTTTTCCCTCTAAAGAAAGACTAGTGGCATTCACTATTGGCTCACATGTAATTTCAAATGAAACCCCATTAATATTTACCCATAGTTCTTCGAAGAGTCAACAAATTGCCAAGAGGCCTTCTCGTCGTGGCCTTTAATACAATCCATAAACAAAATTAGCCCCCCTTCCTTCAAGCAAGGCCATGCAACCTTATCATCCCTAATGGCATCTTTAATTTTGGGTGGCTCAATCTAAGCATTGACACTTTCAATTGGTTCTACATCCCCAAGATCAACCACCAAATCGTCTACAGTTCATGTCATCTCCACAACCATACTACCAACATGCTTAAGCAATATACACTGAAAACCCAAAGAACAACCTTTTCTTTCCTCACAGTATAACTTGTTAATAAAATATGCACTATGTTGTATTGATTACACTTTGGATTTCCATGAATGAATCTAGAATGAAATTTATTTATCTCATGCCACCTCATCTCCTTTCCATTACTTTCCCCTAGAAATAGCCATTGATATTTGGAAAGTCCCATCCCTTAAGATAGCAAAAAACAATTCCAAATCTTGCCTAGGGTTATAGACTTTTTCCAAGCATGACTAGTCATAAATAGGATAATTGATGAGAAGGTGAATAACTTTAAATTCATTATAATAAGAGCCCTTTCCTTGTAAGGCATCATAATTAGAACAACTCCCACAAACCACATTTTTAAAATGTCCATCATCACTTGAAAATCCTATATTTTTGAATGAGCGATAAAATTGCCGCCAACAAATTGTACTCCCTTTTCCAAGTTTGGTTATTGATGTGGCATGCCTTCTCATCTTGTAGACACCCTTAATTGCCTCAATGACCAGTAAGGAGTCACTCTCCACCACAAGATTTTGAATGCCCAAATTACAAGCAATCTCCAGCCCTTGGAGAAGCCCCATCACTTCCGCCTCATTGCTAGAATTTTTTTTACTGTTGTGTGCATAACCCCTAATGCAATTCCCTTGTTCTTCTCAAATAGTCCCTTTGCCAATGCCATTCCATTTCTTTCGGATCCATCAAAATTGAGCTTCCACCAATTCAAGGCGGGGGGGAGACTTCCATCTAGTACCCTTTCTTATCTAGGCCTTTGTGTTATCCATTCTCTCCACTAGATGAGATATATCCCACAATTTTGCCCAGTATTTATCCATTTTTATGAGTTTTGGGCAGAGATGTGTAATACAATAGTTTACTCGGTTGGATTTTGAGCATATTAGAGGAAGAATGGTTGGACAAGAGAATTTCATATTCTCACATCTATGTGTTTGGATGTGAAGCATATGTACATATTCCAATGGAGAATATGACAAAGCTTGATCCAAAATAATAGTGAAGAATATTCATGGGTTATGGAGAAGACCAATTCAATTTCAGAATTTGGAATTCAATTTAGAAGAAGATAATAACAATATTTATACTGATAGAAATTTGAACGCTACTTCTTCAAAGGATCTTTCACCTACTTTAGTTCTAATTCCAACCACTGTATCTTCTTCATCTACTGGAAGTATGTTGAATTGCAGTGAAGAGAATTTTAATAATGATGGTGAGAAGAACAATAGTTTTGGTTCTCAAGTGACAAAAATTAAGATTCAAATAACAAATTGTAGAATAGAGACAACTCTATGTTTGAATTGTTAACACTCCCATTTCATAACGACAGCAACGCTTGGAAACATTCTCTTACATCCCCTGCCGAAGCACGTGATCATAGCAACTTTGAAATTCACAAATGCGGTGGACTCCACATAGGAGCCTCACCCATGGACATCCTTTCCGTACACAAAGAAAGACTCTACCACAGACACGTTTGGGCAAGGACTTCCAAACTATGAGCACACTCCCAACTTGCCCGGTCATAGTTCTGACCAAAAACAAAGCATGAGACCGCGTGGCTCTTTTGAACAAGGAGCACCCAAAGAAATTTGAAGGGTCGCTAGTTTAGATACTTTGTATTCCCTTGTTCAAAACACTGGTACTTTTCAAGTGCGCATCTCAGATATACGTTAGCGGTTGCCCTTCATGACTAACAGTCCAAGCATAGGTAAAATAAATTCCCCACATGACCAACCCTTTCACACTAGCTCACGACAGAATCACATTGTCGGCCAAGACATCAATCAAGATTTTCTCACAACCACCATCCAAGTGCTCATAAAGAACATTTCCCACCCAACCAATTGCTGACAGAGGCGTTCGAAGGGCAGTCACTTCTACTACTTGTGTAATGACAACGAGCATAACACACATCACAAATCTTAGAACAAAGGACGAACCCTTGTTTTATAGCCAATAACCCAAGCATAGGTGAGATGGAGTGCATGAACGAGTCTCATGATAAGGATTCTCTAACAACCTTCACAAATAGAGTTTGATTCCTGATACGGATCTCTATAGGGGCAATGATGCAATGAACTCTTGAGAATCCCATCCTTTTATTCACACATCTTCAACAGACAATGACTAGAATGATTGCTGCTTCTCAAAGTTGTTTGCTGTTGTGCCAAATCCATAATATCAATATCACCCTTGTAATAAGGCTTCAACATGATCTCTACAAAAGTCCCAACCTGTTTGTTAATGTATCCAGACTCTTTAATAACACCATGGCTGTGGGTTGCTTATCAAGCTGCTGTAATAAAGCTTGCCATGGTTAGATTATTTGCACCCAACTCTAGCTAAGACCGATGGTTCCCAATGTTATGCAACGAGTGAATGCCAACATCTCTTCCCAGTGCTTTCCACACATTCTGAAAATTCCTTCTTGACTACCAACTCAAACCTCTCTTCATCGGATATGCTGACAGCAGCTTCCTGTGGTGCAGGCAAATTAATTTGCAGAGGGTTGGCCTTGTGGGACACTTTGATACCATTAGAAGACAAATTATTTTTCTCTTTGTATGCTTTGTCACTGACATGTGGGCAGCAACAAGATTGGAATTGCTAAACTTCCCTTGTGTCCGCTAATACGCTGAAGCAACTCATCGGATGTTAGGCCTAGACACTGTTCAACAGATATTGACTCTGTTTGTTTTATCTTGCAAGAAATGACTTCCCGTCAACATCGCGTCTAATTACAGTTTCGATCCAAGCAAACTAATGAGCCCATGTAGTCTTCTGATTCAGTTGTTTTGCACAAAAATGACAACTCCAACATGTATGTCGTGGCTTATGGTCGCTGAACAGATCATAAACAATTATTTGTTCCTTAATGTAGCATTGTCAAATGCACTTGCTAGTATCCTTCGTGTATTCACTTTCCATGACCACTAGACCAGGTCTTTCCCTAAAAGATATTGATTCCAGTCCAAGTAAAAACGAACAACACATTAATCAAATTTCCAACTTCATTTAAATTCTTAACCTGTCCTCATGATTGGGAGAATGCTCATTTAAGGAGAGACATTCGCATAAATCAACTTCCTTCACAAAAACTGTAGCTTAATGAAGTTTAAATTGGTAAATATTAGTTTGTCACTTCTGACTAAGATTTAAATCTTAAACTTTATTATTAATTATTTAATACTAGGTAATAATTACTTATATTAAACAAAAAGCAATAATTTATTTAACATTCCAATTTAGGGGACATTACAAAATTCACCAGCATCAACTATAGAACCTTAGGTGCCTCAATCATTCTTTCTAATAGAATGAATTAACCTCACATATCTTGTCCCCACAGGTTTGAAAAATCTCTTCATTGAAAAGGTCTAAAACAGAGTAAGTGAAGTGTGGTGGTCGCAAGTGAACATTTGCCTATTTATAGCTTGTGCCACCGCTTGCTTTACCCAATCTAATTTTCCTATATTTTTCAAAGCATTGTTCAATGCATGAAAAAAACATGGAGTCCAAAAGATGTGCTTGTAAGTAGCTTGGGCCATCAAGCTAGCCAATTTGCACGCACATGTTGAATCAGTGATCACCTGAACAACATTTTAGGACCCAACCTCCTATATGGCCTCGCTTGAAATGTTGAATTGAAAGTTTGCATCCTTGCACTCCTCTAAACAATCAATGGCTCTCAAAAAACAAGAATCAATTGAGCATGTGACCATGATGTTGATGGGTGATCGATGTCTAATAGTTGTCCACCAATTCATCACAATAGAATGTGTCTTCATCCAACTTTGCCTCATGTCCTTCATCACAAAACCCACCTTTGAATATGCTTTTTCAAGGAGGGTAGTTCATAATTTATGATCCCTAGTGAATACAAAAGAGTGATCAACAACAACTATATATAGAAAACTAGAAATATAAGTGGACAATGATACATAAAACAGACCAACACTCAAACAAAAATGAAGGAACAATTTTTTTTAGACAAATATACAAGATAAAAAAACAAACAAAAGAATATATATCCCTTCCATCCAAATATATAAGAATATATTGTTAACTGCTAGGGTTGCTGTTGCACCAAAAGATCGACCTATCAATGCCCTATACAACCATTAGACTTATAGTAGACACAAAAAGCTATTAAACAATGTTGTGAATCCCAAAGTGGAATGTTGGCGGTTAGTCCAACAATCCCCCACTCAACTTTACCAAAGGAGATTCAAGTGTGTGACCAAGTTTTGATACCACTTGTTAAATACTAGGGTTGTTGCTGCACCAAAAGATTGACCTGTCAATGCCTAATACAACTACTAGACTTATAGAAGATACAAGAGGTTGTTAAATCATGTCACAAATCTCAAATAGGAATGTTGGTGGCAAGCTCAACGTATATACAATATTGTACTAAGTAGAGAAACCCATGCTATACATATATCTTTGTATTGTATATTTATATATATAATTATAGCATTGTTTTGTTTGTTTATAATAATATTGTATAATTTTTAAATATATTTCTATGTCTATTGTCGAGTTATTAATGTTACAAAGTATATCTATATAGAAATGTATCATAATCACTAGATAATAGGCAAACATAAAGCTATAAGTATACGCAAACATAAAACTATATCTTTGTATTGTATATTTATATAAATAATTATAGCATTGCTTTGTTCGTTTATAATAATATTGTATAAATTTTAAATATATTTGTATGTCTATTGTCTAGCTATTAATGTTACAAAACATATCTATATAGCAATGTATCATAATCACTAGATAATAGGCAAACATAAAAATAAGAAACCAAAAGAAAAAATACAAAAAAGGCAAAAAAGTGAGAGTCAACTAAAAAATCTGAAAAAGACCTACAAGCATATAAAAGCACCAAGTTGAAAAATGTAAAAAACTATATCTATATTTGTGTGTACAAATATATATCTTTGACTCTTGGTTGCCCCTTCTTACTTCTCTCCTTCTTTCATCCTCCCCACCTTTTAAAAGAGAACCAAAAGAAAAAATATTAAAAAAAGGCAAAAAAGTGAGAGTCAACTAAAAAATTTGAAAAAGACCTACAAACATATAAAAGCACCGAGTTAAAAAATGCAAAAAACTATATCTATATTTGTGTGTGTACAAATATATATCTTTGACTCTTGGGTGCCCCTTCTTGCTTCTCTCCTCCTTTCATCCTCCCCACCTTTTAAAAGAGTTTAGATCTGCAACTTATCTCATTTTCTCCTTATGCTTTCTCTCTTCATCTTGATGATGGATCACAGAGTGTGATCCAAAACATTGATGAAAAAATACTCTCACAATTGAATCTAGAAGCAGCTTTTCAGATACTTCTCATGGATTATGGGAATCTACTCACTATTACATCCTTGTAATCTTAAATCTTCAATCCTTCCTATTAGTTATCAAGGGTTAATATGAAAAGACCTTATTTATCACTTTGTAGGTATACTACCTATCATACATGTCCTTTGACTCTTGTTCATAACTTTCAACTATTTATCCTTTCACAAATTAGTAATTACCAATTCTTTATATTTACATTATATTATATAAAATTAAACTAAATAAGTGATATCTATATATTTATCAAATTATATCAACCTGGCAACATATAGAAAGCTTAAACACAATCAGGCATATTAGGTGAGGTTGTTGCAGACTTCTATATGTTTAGAGGCTTAGTATTCAACTCATAGTGATTTTCTAATTCAACAAAATAGGGTTAGGACTTATTTATCATGATTTCACTTGATAATAATTTTTACATCTTCAATAATCTCCATTTTAATTTATTTGTCAAAGATTGACATTGATGAATAGTAAGTGAATGGGAGTCTTTCTCTCTCGAGGTTCATTATATTGAAACCATGACTTTGATTGGATCATTTGTTAGCATTTTCCAGATCACAGAAAATATCAATACTTTTAAGGATTTAGAGTAAAGTTTTTCAAGTGGAATACAACTCAATAAACTAATTTTAAAGATATATCTACACTTAAGAATGAAAGAAAGAGTTCATATTTGTTGTAGGCTATAGATATATACTCATAATCACCTACAAGAATGTATCAAAAATATTTTTCTCAAATGATTATATATTAAGACTGACAAAACTATAATTGTGTGATATTCACATATAGGAAATTAACTGTGGTTGAACCTCAAAACAAAATAGGACACATATAATTGTGGTGGGATCAATCTAATAATTTGACCTTTCTCAAAGACAAATCAATGAAGTTCATGTCAACTTAGACCCAAGAAACTGCAAGATTGATGCATATTCCTCAAATGAATTTCATTAGAGAAATATTAGTCTAATTAGTTACAACAAAATGAAAATAATAATCAATAGGACAATTTTGTAATAAAGTGAATAGTTTACGCTCACGCATTCCCCATCAAATTGCCACAATTGGAAAGTCCCCTTCCTAGTCCAAAATACCACAAACTAAGAGTGTTTTAAGTGATAGTGTTAAAATAATGCA
The DNA here is from genome assembly GCA_028749045.1 of Cupressus sempervirens. Lineage (NCBI taxonomy): Eukaryota > Viridiplantae > Streptophyta > Pinopsida > Cupressales > Cupressaceae > Cupressus > Cupressus sempervirens. The sequence continues at coordinate 372,354,247 of CM053783.1, read as the reverse complement.
TGACATTATCCTCTTTCTAAGCCTCCTTTGTACAACTTCTTTAATTACTTTAAATTTCTTCTTGTTGTTTCCTCCATCTTTCTCCTTTGATCTTTTAGGAAAATTTAATGGATCTCAATTAAAATCATTTATATATATTTTAATTCCTCTAAGAGTAGAGCATCGACACTACTACAAATGCAAACTTAGTTGACCATCATCGTCCTACACTATCATCTTCAAAATCCTATATGAAATCTATATGACCATTTCATTTCTTCAATATGCCCTATGGATGTCCCTATCTAGCTATATATCTTTTAATTGCATATAATAACTAATTTATGTGCTTTTTCATGACTATGTTTGACTCATATAATTGTGATCTCTCTAGCACTATGATATCGTTTAATATGTCTTTCTAAAGCTTGTAATTTTTTTTCCTTTTGCCATGTCATGTAATATGTCCTACCTTGTAGCTTATATGTTTTGAAATTACTATTAGGCCTTGTAGCTTGTACAATTTGATTGTTGGAGAGCTTCTACAGCTAAGCAAGAAGGTCGTTGCACAAGTTATAGCCGCGCGCTCGAGTATGAAAATTGTATATTTTTTAATCTAATGTATATTTTAACTAAACTTTTAGCTTATATGTTTTGAAATTGCTTTTAGTGGCTTAATGTTGTAAGGTCTCTTGAAATAAGACCTTCAGATGGTTGGTCAATGTTTTACAAATAATTTTATCCACAAATTTGCCTAGAGAAATTGACTAAATGTTATAAAAGGTGATGGGGTTAAATGTCTTAGGAATAAAGTCAAAGAAAGTATTTTTAAAATATTAAAGTATTTAGCTAGGTCTAAGAAGATTTGTGTACTTTTGACAATTTTGCTTAGTTTGTGAAAGTTGTAGACCAAAGTTTTCATAGCCCGATTTTTGTTTCCTGCGAAGAACGATCATGTCAGATAATATAAGTGAAGAACAAAATAGGGAGACAATCGCTAGATTGGTGTCTAACTTGAAAAGAAAAGGTGATGGAAAATGTTATTGTCCTTGAAAAATTTGTAAGTGCTTAAACCGTAGAAGACTGCTAATCAAAATAGTTAAGAAACATTGTAGGGAGAATGGTCACATTGAAGGGGGGCATGACTATCATCCACTGGTAAGTTGTTCATTATATCATTTTAACAATTTATATACATATGAAATCACTTGATGATGAGTTTATGATCATGGTTTATTTATGTTAATCAATTTTATATAGGTTGATCTCCCTAGGGAAATACATGATATGAACCACAACAATTCAAATAATATGGTTTTCGAAGTGGAGGAACATGGAGGTGCAAATATCCAAGGTGAAGATAATGATCCCATGGAAGATGACGATCATGTGCCAAAAAATACAATTGAAGACGATGGTATAAATACATTGATCCATGAAACCTTTAGTCCAAGTGTATTTGATTATGATGATGACGATAGCCTCGATGTACCTCTACTTGAGAAGGCATATGAGCCCCTATACAAAGACTCCCAAACAACTCTTCTCTTTGTTATATTGTTGTTGTTGAACTTAAAGGTTATGAATGGTTTATCCACCATAACAATGTCATGTATGTTAAGGTATGTCATATATGTCTTTATAGTTAACAAAGGGTGAGTAATGTACCACTAATATTGTTTATATTAACAACTTATATTTTTTTTTGATAGGTGAGTTTCTGTTACCACCATCAAATATTCTACCTTGCTCATATCGAGAATTATTTGCTGTTATGAAAGATATTGGAATGGAGTATGAAGCAATACATGCTTGTCCCAATGATCATATTATATATTATAAAGAACATGAATTTGCAACACAATGCCTTATATGTCATACGAGTAGATATCGAGCAGATCAACTAACAAAAAAGGTGCCTCAAAAGGTTCTTCGTTACATCTCCATTATTCTATGGATGTGATAATTATTCAGGTGTAGTAGCTTGGCTCAATTTATGGATTATCATGCACACAATAGAAGTTGAGATGACATTATTTGAATCCCTGTGGATGGTTCGGCATTTATGCACATAGAGGAAAAGTGGCAACACTTCAAAGAAGAACCTCGTAATCTCAGGCTTTCATTGGTAGCAGACAGTGTCAATCCATTTGGAGAGATGAGATCTATTTACTTGGTGTGGCCTATTTTTGATATCAACAATAACATTCCTCCGTGGATGTCAATAAAGAGGAAGCACATTATGTTGGCAATGATTGTTCCAGGTATCTTATCATTTGATAGTTATTAATTTACATGTACTTACAAATCTTGCAGTAAAACGGTCACAATAATTATGTAATGTTACTGTTCATTCAAGTAGGTAAATATTAAGTAAAAGATATGAATGTATATATTGAGCCTCTTATCGACGAGACGAGTTGGTGGAGTTATGGAACAATGTCACTATGTATGACGTGTCTAGACCAATAAGACAAAGACAATTTCAATTCCATGCAATACTTGCATGGATAATACATGATGCCCTAAGGCTAACACATTTTTGTGGTATGTTATAGTGAATTCAAGTTGCAAACAATAATTCTAATTATAAAAATTAATATATTTAATAATCCAATTATATCATTATCTTGTAGGTCTTCAAACAAAGGGAGAATTTGCATGTCTAGTTTGTGGTCCAAAGATGAAATCTCGTCATTCAAAAAGTTTAGGAAAGTAGGTGTTTGATGAGTGTAGACACATCCTCCATAGGAATCATAAGTATCAAAGTATGGAAAAACATCTTTTCAATGAGAAAGAAGAGACTACATCAAAGCTACGAAGAATGACACCTCGCCTATGGAAGTTGGAATATAATAGAATTAATTGTCAAGGTAATGTCGTTCCACCTAATGGTTTATGTTTGTAATTTATATATTTCTATTGTGATTTTTGTTTACTAATTGTATAATTGATGATCATGAAGGTCATCAAGGCAACACTAACAACCTTCAAAAGGGACTAAAAAGCTATCCCAGACAATTTAGTAGGTTGCCCTACTACGAGCACTTACAAATTGTGCATTTGTTTGATACTATGCATATTGGTAAGAATATAATAGAGACATTGTGGAAAATATTGGATCGAAGGTGTGACAAAGAAAAAATTGCCAAATTTTGTAATGACATTCATGAATCCAATCATGCATTGAAAAATTTTATTCACTCAAATAGCAACAAAGATCAGATTAATATAAGTGCCCTTCCTTGGTTATTAATGAAGCAGCAAAGTGATGCCATAAAAGAAGTCATACGAAAAATTCAATTTCTCACAAGATTTTTTGCGAACATAAACAATCTCATATCAAAAAAAGTGAATTTGGGCTAGGGCTCAAAATGCATGATTGGCATACTTTCATCAAGGTAAGTTATGTTTTTCTATATTTACAATATATTCATAAACTATGTGTATTGTTCGTTATGTTATGTTAGAAAACAATAAAATGATTGGTTTATAATTACTGTAGTACGTGCTTCCTCTATCTCTCCCAGAGCACTTCAACAATAACATCAAACAAGTGATATACAATCTTGGAAAATACATGAGGTAAGCAGTAATATCTGTTCAATTTGTTGTATATATTTATTATATTTGCGATTTTGTTTTCTTGCTATGTAATCTATTGTATATTATTTTGTAAAGTCTCATATCTATATATTTTTTGTGACTTGAATCTCTTAATGTAGGTGGTTGTCATCTAAAAAAATCCATAAAGAAGATATAAACTATTGGAAGAGAAGAATTCCTCATTTACTATATGAAATGCAAAAGTGTCTACCTCCAACTTTTTCCAATGCACAGGAACACTACCTCATACACCTAATTGAGGAGATTGAATTGTGTGGACTTGTACACACTAGGTCAATGTGGATGGTTGAGAGGCACTTGAAATCTTTGAAGGCTTTGGTTCGACAAAGAGCACATCCTGAGGGTTCTATGGTAGAGGGATATATGGTATACCAGACTATGGTGTACATTACTGAATATCTTCCTATGTTTGCATCAAATATCCATGTAGATCGCATTTGGGATCTCAAGCCTTTTAAAAAATTAGAAGGGGTGTACTTGATGGAGAAAGGTACATTGAGGAAAGTGAGAGGTAATAAATTATAAGATGTTATTGTAATAAATTATTTCTTAATCTTCAAAATAAATCTGTTGTAAGTTGTCTATATTTTTTTTGTACAGGTGCTCGAGAGTGGGATGCACTACATTTTTATATTGCAAACAATCTTAATTGGATGATGGTATGGATTGAATGATGTCAACATTCTAGTCACACATTAACATGGGAAGGTGTATCTTCATTGGTTAAAGAAGCTCATTGCAATGGAGATTCCAATGTTACACAAAGGGAAATAGATTTAGCATGTGGTTTAAGAGATTTTTAGGTACGTACAAATTTATTAATCACCCGTATGTTTATCAACTCACGATACAATAATTTTGACATGTTTCACATATTACTGTAGGTTAAACACCACAAGGCTATGTTCTGTAATGGTCAAAAATTTTGCGTCAAAGTGTTGGATGACATGAAGAAAACATGTGATTCAGGAATAATTGCAGTCTTTCAAGTGACTAATATTTCATCTAGAAATGACTTACATCCTCGAGAGTTTGAAAATTGATACTATGGCATTTTGGATGATATACTTGTGTGTGAGTTTAGTTCCTTCAAATTAGTACTCTTCATTGTCGAATGGTACAGGCTACGACTTAATCCAAATGATCCTGATATAACTATTATTGAACATGATAATGGATTTACAATGGTTAATACAAGGTCATTTGGGGATGAGCCCTATGTTCTTCCAAGCCAATGTGAGTAGGTATTTTACTCAGAGGTTCCACATAAACCAAGTTGGTCATTTGTTGTTAGACATGAATTGAGAGGAAGGCCAATAAAGTATAATGCGATGGAAGAAGAAGATACTGAAGAAGTAGAAGATGATGTAGATGGTGATCATGATCGACAGTTATTGGATGATGTTCTTGACACAAATTTTCATGAAGAAGAAGAAGATGATGATGATGATGATGATGTTGCTACTGATGATGATGATGAAGATGATGTTGATGTTGATGATGATGATGTTGATGATGACGACGATGGCAACGATGACGATGGCGAGGATGATGATGATGATGACGACGATGATGATGACGAGGATGATGATGATGATGATGATGATGATGATGATGATGATGAAATTTAGAGGTATGCCATCAATCTGTAATCTATTTAATATTCATTTCTTGATAGAAATATATTTGTCTTATATATATGGTTACATAGTTTATTTATTATCTATTTAAAAGCTACATGTTTCAACTACAAATAGAATACTGCTAATCTAAATTAACTATTAATCTAAATTAATTAAATAAAACTATTTAAAATAGATATTGATGCATGAATGTATTGAGCCTTATTTTCTTTTAGGTCAAAAGCATTTGTAAGTGTTTAGTTTAGAAAAGGGAATTCATTAAATATCTATAAAAGGGAGTTGTACCTAGAATAAAATTCATAGGGAAAACATAATATAAGTGCTTACCCAATTTGTTGGTTAATAATTCTGCCTCTATAGGTGATGCAGAGACCCTAGGTGGACTTGCAATCATTCATAACAAGAGGGACTTCCATAGTGTTCTCACAACACCAACCAAACATCTTCATAAGATCCCTCTCCTTGATCGAAGCCAACTCCATAACGTATCAGAGTGCACACCAAATCCTTATGCCACCTTAGGTTCTACATCTTTGGAATAATCCCATGAATGTCCCTCAATCCATCCAATGGATTCATCCAAGCAATCTAATCAAGAAACTATCAAATGCTCATAATGCCTCAATAGGCCCCAAACTTGACTTCACCTTAACTAGGTGTTTCCTCCACCTCCACACACATCAAACAACTTCAAGTAGCATGTCCCCAAGGTGATTAAGACCTCAACTCATCAGCTGATACAAAAACCCAGTCTTAGCCCTTCACTAGGCCTACTTCCCTAGTAGGCTTATAATGTGAGCTTTATTTAAGTGTTATATTTTGTACCTTTTAATGTTTTTAATTTTTATGTGATGCTTATGATGGATGTGATTATGATTATGATATGATTATGCTCACGATAATTGAATTACATTTGCAGGAAACTAAACCCCTTTCAAGAGCATCCGACACAGTCTCATGGATCGACAGGTATAAGTCAATACTCCTTATAGACAGTCTATTTAATACACTTATCAATAGTAAGATTGATGTCTTCTAAGATCTCTTCCATTTGCAAGTACCAGCGAATAGGTATTTTTCAGAAGTGTCTTCCTCGAGTGAGGGAAATATAGGAATAGAAGAGGAAAGTGAGACATGCAATTTATCTAGAACAGGGAGATTAACTAGAGATCAAAGGACTAGAAGGAAATTCAATAAACACATGAAATTTTTCTTTGATCAAGGGGGGTCATGTTCTTATGATAATGAGATGGAAGGCAACATTGAGATGCCCTTAAGGTACCAACATCTATAGAAACATTGGGTACCCAAGGAACTTCCTCCAATAAACACTAATTTTTGTGTTAACGAGAGGATATATCGCATAGCACCATCATCATTACATGCTTTGGGCCAATTTTCTATGGACGGCATAAAGGTGTCTTACAACAAATTTTTTGAATTGAAGGAGTATGTTGGACCATGTTACGATTACAAAAGTTGGATGCATATTGTTCAATAAAAAAAAAGTATGCATAGGTATACCCTCTCGAAAAATTATATACAACAACAAGACAATAATCAAAGTAAAAGTGTGGCTATATACATTGATGGAAGGCTAAAAGCAACAGGGAATATTGCGGGTTTTATAAATAGTACATGACCTGGGTCAACTATAAAGCAACCCAATTGCATATTTGAGGCACATGAGGGAAATCGTGTATTCATCTGTGCAATAAAATCAATACGTGCAGGGGAAGAGCTTCTTATTGATTACAATTTGAACCACATAGATACAAATGAGGCTACTATCATGGGGGTGGTACATACTATTAAACCAACTTCTAATCAATGACTCCAACATACCATTTAGTCAATAAATTTTTGGCTAACATTTTTATACTTGATCTTTGACACAGGGGCACAATATGGAGCAACCGCCCAGAGGGGATACTGGCGATGTTCCCAGCCCATCTACACATGAGAAGATAAAACTCATTGTACTTGTACAAACTAGATAGAAGAAAAATGTTTTTTTTTTTTTAATGTTGTTTTCTTCATTGTTTTGGAGTAATTTTGATAATACTAATACTATTGTTGTCACAGAGGGCTAGTGGTCAGAGGGAGGGAAAGGAACCTACAGTCCCTCAACAGCCCCCCTCTGAGGAGGACCCTTTCTATATTGATTTAGCAGAGATCGATGACCCGATCGGTTTGATTTAAAAGGTGCTAAAGAAAATTGGCAGAGAAATTATACGTTTGGCAACCATAAAGCCTACTACTCAGGAAATAAAAGGTAGGGGATCTGAATTGTTGCACACCTTTGAAACCTTAAAAGTAAGTATTAATGAAATTTTTAATTATAACAAGAGTTCAATAATAGTTTTTATGTTATCCTCTTTTATGGCATTAATTAAAATATGGATGCATTGTCTTTACAGAGTTTTTTGCATGATTTCAAGCCCCATTCCCATGATGAGGGTGTTCGCATGTTCCATTCCCCACTTGTGTTTTCTACTAAATATATATAGGAATGATCATAATCATTGACAATACATGCTCGAACAATCCTTTTTTTTAATGCTCTAACAATCTTGTCCATGCTAGTCCATGCATTCTATATACATGCATGCTCTAACAATTTAATTCTTCAGCTTTAGATCAATTGTATCCTATGACGATGCCACCTCCATCCAGGACAACCACAAATCTCTTTTCAACTGCTGAGTCAACAACACACAACTTACAGGCATTGACTATTGCACCATCTACTGGTACACAAATCCCTCTTTTTCTCTCTTATAACAGCAACAAACAGTTTTATTTTTACAACTTTTTAACATCAATTATCATTTGTTCTTTTATACTTCATGACAAAGACTTATGAAACTTTTTTCAATAGGAGTTGCATCATCATTTCCTAGATGTTCCTATGTTCCTAGTACGAGAATGGTGAATGATGTAATATTGATCGTTAGCGACGATGAAGGCATTCCATTAAAAGTAGCCAAAGTTCCAAGTACTTTAAAGTTATCATTATTCTATAGTGATATAATAGTAATTTAGTTTTTGATCACTCTTCATCAACTAATGATCCCATGATTGTTTTCTAGGGAATGATGTTTTTTGGAGAAAATTTGGTGATGAGTGTTTGCGAATATTTGGGCCCACCTTGCGTACCTGGTGGAACACCATATCCTAACTAAAACTGCAAACCACTATTTTGATTTCATATCATTGCTAGAATAGTTTTTCTTTTTCATCCATTTCTTGAACTATATTAAAGGTAGCTTCACTTCATTTATGAGTCTAACATGTTTTTTTTTTACCTAAAAGGTGGAATAACCAAGACAAACCATTGAAGGATGATCTTATAGAGAGCATGACCCAACTCTTTGGACCTCATGCATTCGAGAGAAACAAGCTCCTTGAAAAAGTTGGTTTATGTTTGAAGTATATTAGGGACCAATACAGAAAAAATTTATAGGATAACCCCAGGTATGAGCATCTGCCCTATGTTCTTAAGGCTGAGTGGCAGGCTCTAATTTTTGATGGAAAGTATAAAGCTGACAAGAAAAATAATATTACACTAGTAGAGAGTACATCAAGGTATGTGATACTATTGAGAATGTAATTATATACTAATTAACCTCTATATTTATACTATCTAACATATTTCAAACTTTTCATAGATTGCCTGACACATCAAGGCAACAAAGGCAAGACTAAAAAAGCATGAGACACACAAGCTCATCTTTGGTGGTTTTTCGAAACTTCAAGCATGAGTTTTAAGTATTAGTAAATGAAAAATTGTATCAAATTTTTTATATATTGTGATGGGAAATGCTAGGATAGACTAGCTTGTCTATGCTCCTGATCCTCAACTTGGTTCTTAGTGTTCCTCCACACCAATATATGATGTAGAGTAACACACTTTGGAAGTGCCAACAAAATCCTAACACTTTGGAACAATTAAGCAATTTGAATTATCACCCCAATCCTCTATTCTCCACAAGAACATTCAAGGCTTGATTCACCTTCAAACAAGGAACTAATCTACTGTTACAACTGCTCCTTTAATTCATGGACCCAACTCATCACATAAGGCTGCATACTAGTTACTTCTCCCTTGTACCATTCAAGGCCTCATACACCCAACCTTGATACCAAGTGTTTTGGACAACTCCAACCCTCTAACATAAATGAAAACCAAAACAAACATCAACACGACCCAAAAAAAATCAGGTCTAAGGAAAACTTGTTGTTACCAGTCACAGGGCAGATTGCAACACTTGACCTTTATTCTACACACCCAACCAAGAGTGCAATTGGATCCTCTAGGACTCCCAAACACTAAAGATAGTTTAGAACAACTCCAACATGACCAAAATAAGGTGTAACAAGGGTTGGAAACCCTGCTACCTATTTACCATTTCCTTTTGATATTTTAACTACCCTCCATTGGTTGATGAAACAATTCAATTAAAATTCACCATACCACGGAAAAATGTAGGGCTCAGAGTTCAAGAGATGCCTCACAAAAGAGGATAAGAGAATTGGCTTCCAACAAGGCTATAGAGTCGTGGTTGAATGGCTATGAGTTAAAATCAGTGTGGAAGGTTCGAATAATGATGCATCTGAGCCATAGGTAAATAAGCTAAATGAAATTTATTTCAAATTGAATACTTTACCAATTAGTCTATTTGATCTTAAGTTCCAATATAAAGTGAGTATATTTTTTTTAAGCAAGCAATGATAACAATGCGTAGGATGTTGGAATGCAGCCTGACAATCCTTCTACACAATTTGTGGATGCTGAAGGTTCACATGATGTGCATCCCAGTGGTGGAGATATACATTTGCTATTAAATTTTTTATATGTAGTTGCAATTGGTGTTTGGATTAACGTAACATTTAGTATAGCAGCTATAGAGGATCGAGGGGTCAATGTTCATGAGCGTGTTGACGTTGAGTCTAGACAAAATGATGCGGTCAGATCAGGTAAAGAGCGCCACAGTTATGTTATTTAAAATAATTAAATACTTGTAACAATTATAATAAATTATTTTTAATTTAACTCTTTTATTTGTTATTGCAAAGGACCCCCCTTTGCAATAGCATAGGAATTTGAGATCATCAAGAATAGAGAACAGGACAACTGATGAGGGGGAAATTGATGATGACACTGATGCTCCTCTTAGAGCTTACATAGAAAAAATAAATAGAAAGAAAAAAAAGAAATGACTGAATTTTATGTCTCAATGAATTTAATTATGTGCTAATGAATGTTCATGAATTATGTGTTAATGCAGAATATTGATGAATGTTGCATGTTAACGAATCTAATGTGTTAATGAATGTTATCATGTGATATTGATTGAATGTTATCATGTGATATTGATTGAATGTTACATTTTATTAATGGTTGAAAGAATGAATGAATGTTAGATGTTAACGGGGAATGTAGAGTGATGTTAGGGGCAGGGGGGTGGGACCAAATGAGCTTCCACCTTCATGTGGTTGGCCCTATTTAGTAGAGAATATTAAACTATTCTCGAAACAAAGTGAAGCTCAATAAAATACTAAATATTTATCTATTTTTTCCTATGTTTAGACTATTATCCTATGCATCTAAGACTTCATGCTTTGAACTATCATGAAGTTCTAAACTTGTAGCTTTTTTATTGCATCCTTGGATCTCAGCACTGTCTTGGGATTGTGTTATCACCAATGATACAACAGTCAACATTCATGAGAGAGATCTAATGCACAATCCTTGCATAGCAACATAAAAAGATCTTCTAGCCTATTAGAAAAGCTTCCTCATGGATACATGGAAGAAATTGATCATGCTAAAATTCCCATAGTTTGGTTACCCAAAGACAGTTATAACTGAACATTCATGATAGGCAGAAAAGGAATGTGAAAGAAGCTTTGGGATTGAATATTCTGTGTAAAGTAAATGCCTAAAAGGAATGTTTTGAACCTCAACAAGATCAACAAACATTTCATGACTATTTTGATAGTTATCCAAATATGTACGGGAGCTTTAGAAAACATTAAATGATGGATAGGACTGATGAAAAGCATCACAAGAAGGCAAAAAAATGAGGCTCTTTGAACAACATATAAAGCTACATGAGTTTGAATAGAAAATGATGCTGATGTAGAATAAAAGTCTCAAGATGCATTCTATATGTCCCGATTGGAATAACTTTTGTACTCCCAGTATTAAATGGTTCATGATCTTTTAGAGTGTATTCTGAGATAAAACAGAGAACTGTATTAGAGAAGGAAAATAATTACAATTTCCCAAGACATGTACTTCACAATCTTGTTTAGACATATGTCTACAATGATATACCCAAATGCCTCGAAAAGAACCCCCAAAAATGCCACTAAATAGTAGATGACCTACAACTTAGAAGCATATATGATATCACATTTGTTTCATTTATTCATAGATGCTCTTATACAAAAGCTAGAATAAGGGAACAATCCTTACATGTAGTCTCTTCCCTTGAGTACAAAGGTGCTATATAAATTCAACGGTTCCAAGGTAACTACTATTAACAACTATAGTTCTTTTCATGTAACTACTACAAGCTAATGATACATAAATTATGCTATCTACAAACAGGTCCTGTATGTAACAATTGTACTTATTCAACATGCATTATATTTGAAAATTATGATATGTTTCTAGTATTTCTACCATTAAATAGAAATCTAAGAGAGATGATTAGCGTTGATTATGTGTTTTTAATTGTATTTTTTAACATTCAAAGTTTCCTGATGTTGCCATATGGAATGTGCTGTGTAGGTTGGGGCTTGTTGCAACTATAAAGGTATCTAGTTTTAATCTTTCCATCTTGAGCTTGCATTGTAGAAACGTATTACAAACATTTGTAATTATGTTGTTTTAAGGAATTTATACTACGCTATCTTGCAAACCCCTATTTCAATAAGCCTTTATTAAATGCTAATGTTTCTCAGTTTAAAATCGTGTTAAAAATAGTAGGTTGACTTTGAGTTTATTAAGTATTATAGTTTTGTATTTATGTATATCTATATTGTGCTTTGCTCTTTCTGACTGCTTCTTTGCTTTCTATCTATATTCAGTGTTGTTGCAAATTTAAGTATTCGTAATGTCCCATTCAAGATTCTCAGTTCAAAGTTATCTTTATACGGTCTAAATGTGTGCCTCTACCCCACTGATTTTTGACCAATTTTCTTATTCATCTTAAACTTTTATTAACTATTGATTATAATGAAGCAAACAGATATATGAAAGATAAACTCATCAAGTCCATGTTTTATGTATTTAAAATGATATTTCTAAGAGGAAACTTGGTAGACATTGGTAGAGAAGATAAAGTGTGGTAACCTCTAGAATGATATATAACTATTATTATTTCTACTTTGTGCTATCCAAATAAAAAAGAAGGCCACACGTTAGATTTTACTTCCAGAGCAAAGATACAGAATCATATGTATTCTGATAATTACCAATTGGTAAAACTACAAGCCATTTGAATGAGAAATAGTATGGGACAAATTGTCAAAGACACATAGTGACATGAACATGGGCTTAGCTCTTGAGATGCCTCCAGAGGGCAAGGTTAATATTAAGTTATTTGCATCACACAAACACGTAGGCACACTCTAATTAGTAGCTATTCCTGGCTCCCCAGAATCCTATAACTTCTTTTCCCGTCCCCACAACGGACAAGATTTGATGAAATACTGTAATTTGGAGTTGAATTAAATATCAAATTGCTTTGGATACTTGCAATTGGATTGCTTTTTTGGGTCACATTTTAAATTGACATGTGCTTAAGAAAAATTAACTTCCATCAAGCCTGGACAAAAATTAGAATCTAATTACCAAAATTGTAAAGGTCACCTAAAAGAAGCCAACAAATTTTTTTGTTTGTTTTACTTTGTATCCATCGCAATTGTGACGTCGGCCACAAGCATTGTGACGGGGTTGCTCTAGCGGCGACGCCCACTACCGTCGCAATTGCCAGGGTTTCCGTCACAATTGCAACGTGAGCCACAAGCATTGCAATGGGGTTGTCGTAGCGGCGACGCCAACTTCTATTGCAATTGCTAGGGTGTCTGTCGCAATTGTGACGTCAACCACAAGGATTGCGACGTCAGCCACAAGGATTGCGACGGGGTTGCTGTCACAATAAAGTGGTTGCATAGTGACGGATAGGCATCATAATTGCGACGGTATAGAATAGACATCGTAATTTGCGACTAAAAAACAACGATGTCTATTGCTGTCGCAGTGGCGACACATTGTTGTCGTAATTGCGACACATAGCTGTCGCAAATCGATTTCAAATGTATTAGTGGATGGTAGCATTGGCCATAATCGATACCATGGTAAGCCTACTAACAAATTAAAATTGGGATTTGAAGGTGGATGTAGATGTCAAGGATATAATCAAAGCTTATAAAGAAATAAGGGATATGTGTGGACTACCCTGAGAACATAGCCACTAACAAGCACATCTCATTCTGAAGATTACAAAACAGGTAGTAGAATTTCTGGAGCCTGTGAATAAATTGTTGAACAGAGTGGAAGGATGTCAAGGATGTGTGTTCAATTGTCTTCACTATGTGCTTAGAAGCGTATGCGTCAAAAGCCAGCCACTGATCAGCCAGACAAAATAAGACGATGTAGGACAGGCTGTCGTCAGCTACTATGCTGTCATCAATGCAAATGCAAATGGGAACATCGATTATATGTAAAGACCAAACGAAATGAACGATTCAGATTCTTTCAATGGTAGTCTTTTCTTTGCAAGTATTTTGATCACTTCTCCACTTCATATTGCGAACGGGTTTTTGAAAACAATCCGGACAATGGGATGATAAAGCTTGGGACAATCATACCCGTGAAACTATCTTTTGTGCTTCATGTGCTTTGTAAAATTTGAACAGCTTGTCTTAAAGCTTCTGCAAAATTCAGAGACAAAATGTCCATATCCAAGCACATGTTGTATTGATTGATGCATTTCCTACACCACAAAAAACTCAAAACTCAAAAACATATTCCCTGGAGCATGATAACTGCATTAATGGTATAAGACCAGTGCGACTATTGAGGCCATATTGTTTTAGGTATTTTGTATGACGTTGGATGATCTGACAAAAAGTTTAAACAGGCATCATTCAAGCAAAACGTTAAAACCAATGACCGACGGACAAGATTAATTCGATGGTCGTCCATGACTTTTAAAGAGTCTCAACCATTGATTGTATAAATCAGGTCAAGTCGAGGCGGAGGGTTGTCTCAATGTGCTTCTCAGCTCTAATTTTTTGATTTCACAGACACTGCCACACCCAACATTCCCGTGATATATTCCAGCAAGTACTTTCCGATAGCGTGAGACTATTCCGGCGGGCCCTTGCCCCGGTGAAAAATGACTTCTTTTCCCTTGCGATCAGCCTCTGGAAGCAGTCAAATAAGGCAAGGAGCAATATGGACACCATTTGAGTTTGACGTGTCAAGCAGTTTGACTATTTGTTGCAGAGTAGAGGTATGGAATATATAACTAAGTATTATCTTGTTTTGGTCTCTCCTTCTTATCTTCTTTATATGTTTATCTTTTTATTGACCTATTTGTATTTTTCTATTTATTTTTCTTCCGTCCTCTAGCTCTATATTCATCTCTATTTCTATCATCTTTCCCCCCCTCCATTTCCTTTCATATCAATCTACATCTCCATACCTCTTTCTATCCCATTAGCCTCTCACTCGCTCTTACTCTTTCCTTTGCACTTCTCCCTCCTTTTCTTATCTCTCTCTACCCATCCCATAATATCCCTCTCTATCCTTTCATCTTTCCCCCCTCTCTCTCTCTCTCTCTCTCTCTATATATATATATATATATATATATCTATCCCTCTTCATTTCTAAATAAACATTTTAGAAAGGCAGTTGGGACAAATTATAGTAAGTGCATGAACAATATTTTCCAAACTATGGAATATCTCGGTAAGATAATACTCTATGGTGAGAAGTTAGCTAGGATCATTGTTGGATTAGAAAGCATTATCACTTAGCTATAATTTGATACTAATCTGGATGCTCTGCTCCACCAAGCAATGACTATCTAGCCATATTGAATGGTTGGATGTATTTGAAAGCCCAATTGCTGACAACCATCCTTGAGTATGTCTATGAAGAAAGAGGGTTAACCTTCTTCTAACACAAGAAAAGTTAATGGAGAGAGCATTTAAAAAAATTTAAACCTTCTAGACACTTGCATTACATATTATGTATATAATTGTTTTATTTTATTTTTTTGATTTCCTTTTTTATTAACAATAAAAATAAGTTATTAGCATTTGTTTATGTAGTGCAATTTTGAATTAAAAAAAGAAAATTTAATAGAAATTTTTAAATTTTAATTTTTAAATACTTCAATAGTATTTTTTATGTAATTAGAGGGAATATAATAGTTGATTTTCTTTATGCGTCATAAAAATAATATGTTGTGAAATATTGATGATGAAAAATCACACCCACATTCCAGGAAAGTTATTATTTAATTTGAATATATAACCTAAATTATGAAGAAAACTAATCATATATAACAATATAAAGATCATTTATATAATCAAAAATTATTTTCTTTAAAAAATTATATATAGATATTAAAATATATAATATTAAAACTACTTATATTCAATAAAATCTTTGTACTTATATATATATATATTAAAATCTATAAATTGTATATTAGAAGATATAATTATTAAAAAATAAACAGAATTAATAAATTTCATAGATGATTGAATTAACGTTGATAAATCTATATATGATTATAATATTAAACAATTTTATTATTGATTGAATGTAATTAAATATATCTGTGCAAATAATTCAAATATTATATCTTTGTCATTTGCATTGCCGTCTTTGTCATTTGAGGCATCATGTCAACATTCTCTTTCAGCTGGGGTTGCGTAAGAGGCTTGTATTTCATTGCAACGGAAAACGGAACTCTTGAAATTGTGTGAAGATTATGAAGAGACAAGGTGAGAGTGTCAATAAGCACGCGGTATGTCGACATACTATGAAGTCAACACAACCTTCCCCATCAAACAAACGCGTGTAACATTAACCAGCTGTTCGTCGCTTTAAGCATCTAGCTACACCCACCATCATTTGTCTCTAATTTTTTTTCTTTGCTAGTTAGAAAAAAAAATTGCATGGAATAGACAATTTTTAAACGGTAGACCAGATTGTTCTCTTCTTCATAAAAAAGGAGGAGAGTTCTGAATGAGGTAGAGTCTCTGCTTTTTGCAGAATAAAGAATATTAATTTTTTTTTTTTCTGGTTGAAACATAATGATTGAATCCCAAAGAGAAAGAAAGACAATAAGATAATTTTCAGGATAATTTTCTATAAGATAGAGTTTTAAATGACAAATATTATTAGAAAGATTAGAACTCTGATTTTGTGTTAATAAAAATATAGCTTTTACTCTGGTAACAAATCGGTTTATGTTGAATAGTTTGTTGTAAAAGTTTACTATTAATTGAAAATTTTATAAATTAAATAAAAAAATAATTTATCTGTAATATTAATGTGAAGCTTTGCACACAATCAAATGGAGAAGCTTTATTTTTACAATATAAAATATATTAGATAAAATTATCTAAATACATTTCAAAGATAATTTATTAGAATAATAACAACATGTGAAAGGTAAATTGAGTGTAATTTATTCAATATTTGATATTATTACACTTTATATATATATATATAAACAATAAACAAAGATAGAGCATTGTGAATAGTAATGCCTTCTTTGTAATTCTTAACATAATTTTTTTAGTTTATTAGTTTTTTTAATTGAAGTATATAGTATTTTTTGTGAAGTTAAATATATTTATAATTTTAAACATTAATACTTATAATGCATAAGACCATAACTATTGCTTAATGTGAATACATAAAATTTTAATCTTACTTGCATTAAATTCTTGAACCATAAGCTTTAAAATACTCCTAAATAACCTTACTCTTGTCAACTAGTATAAAATGCGGGAGATAATAGTTGAAATTGGGGATAATTTTTGAGACACCTTGTTTGTGCAGGAAGATGGCTCGTACAATGATATTTGGAAGTAAGCCTTTTCTAATCAATATACTATGGTGAAGTTGGTGCTTGAGCTTTAAGGACGGATGTGTTGGCTTTCTTAGAAGTGCCAATTTCACTCTCTTTACCTACATGCAACTACTAGCCTTTCTTGGCCACATAATGAAGAAGATGATGGAAAGTATTTTTTTAGATCAATGATCCTAACTTTGTGTAAATCATGGAGATTATTATTGAGAGGAGTATTCCATTTCTCAATATGAGTACCAGACCATGACTAATGTGGTCTCGATCTTCATGGCTTGGAGCTTGGAATATGGAGTTGGTTATGTAAGATGGAATCCATATAGTGCAACAAAGAGGAATGAAATGGTTTGAAGAGCATTTTGGATTGAGGCAAGTTGGTTCAATAGAGGCATTAAGCTCTTTAGATAGAAGTATTAATGAGGTATCTATGTTGCTACAACTTATTACATTGTCACCTTCTATACTCAACAAAATTTCAGACCCAATTTGAAACCTCCTACTCTACATTCATAGAAATTTTAGACAAAATACATGATGGGATAAAGAAATTAATATCATTCTATAATTCATACCAAATGCCAAAGAAAAGACATTTACGAGGGTCTCTAATTTACATATTTCTTGGTCATTTTCTAATAATGCTTTTATTTGATGAGATGTAATTTTTTTTGTGCTTCAACTTCTACTTACTTTATCTTTATTTGTGCTAATAAAGTTGGAAAGTAGAGAATCTAGATGCAGGGAACATTGAAATTGGTGCCAATGGTTGGTGAGGGTACCAAATGTCTTTGAAAAATGAAGCTAATTATACTACTGAGCTACGGGAAGAAATGGGAGTGATGTTGAAGATTGATATAGGTCGGGGATCATGCACCCATGGCAGTGAGGTTGGTAAGCATTGACAAATGAGATTGAGATTGCTGGTGATGAGCATTGGGAAGGGGAAGAAACGTCTTCTGTAAAAACACTTCAACATCACATAGAGAATGGTCTTCCCATTCTTAATAGTCATGGTGGAGAATTCATTCCACTATTGTTCTTAGGCACATATGACAAGTTCTTGAATGAACCAAATTTGTGGAGGCACTTAGTAACATTTAGAAGAAGATCCCTCAAAATTCTAGAACCTAATAGAAAAATTTATATTAGCCAATGGAAAAATGGAAATTACTCATTGAAAATTAATTTTTAAAAAAATTGAAAAATTGAACTTTATAAACTAGCTATTTTTTTATATAAAAATTATTTAGAAGAGAGAATCCAGGAACATTAGTTCCTTGCATATATATAGGTAGGGACTAATAAGGTTTAAATTTCAAAATGAGAGTGACCACAAGATAAAAATTTCCTGTGTCATTACATAATAATAATATAAAAAAGATGACTTTTCCTTGAAGAGCCCATAGACAAGTCAAATGTAATGTTGGATGAAATTGTTAGATTCTTCAACACCTTTTGGTAGAAGATATTAAGGTAGATGGTGAATTTTCGTGAATAATTAGGAAACATATCTAGATTGATTTCATATGAGAAAAATGAGGGACTCTTGTTGTGAATGTAGGTTTAAATCATTAGGATGTAGCTAACTTACTTTATGAGGAAATAAGCTCTAAATAATAGTGAAATTTGACTTCTTGTGTAGCTCTAATAGTTAAGCTTAAAAAAAAGGAAAAAGTTTTCTTTTACGAAATTATTTAAGTTGTTTAGTCTATGAAATTGTAGTTATGAGATAACTTTATCATTCTATAGTAGATTGAAATGAAACAATTGTAATAGAGAGGATTTTTTTGTTTATAAATAAAAATAGTTTTGGGATTATTTCATTATAGGAAAGGGATGTTTTGAAAATTAGTATCATGTGAGTTTAGGTTTAGGCACGTTGGATTTAGTGATCATTGGTGAGCTATAATATTCATGGTTGGATTACAAGGATATTTCTTTTAATTGTAGTAAATGAAGGCTTAATGGATTACTTTTTTAGAAGTCTTGACCTCATTCAAACATCCCACATACCTTATACATAATACTCTTCATTTTTTTTCTCATTTCTTAATTTTTATGTTTCCTATAATTTGTCTTTGTATTCTTTCATACATCTTAGTTAAATTCAGTAATGTTTTTTTGTATTTTATTAGATAAATTTGCATGTCAATTGTTAGAAAACATTTAAAAACTATATTTTAAAACTTTTAGAAAACCCTAGCTAGAAAATTCAAGGTAGATATTTGTGGTTAGAAAATCATAGTTAGGAAAGAAAAATATAAAACCTTTGTTAGAAAATATTTTTGTAAATATTTGTTTTAATGTATTTTAGTTAGATATATCTGGATTTTTTTTTGGTTCCATACTTTTACAATTATGTAGGATTAAAGTAATGTTTGGAAGTCATATAAATAAAATGATATAAAATCTTGTTTAGAAAATTGAAGTTAGAAAATGTTAGAAAATCCTAGTTAAAAATATCTATCTAGAAAATCCTAGCTACAAAAGTTTAGCTAGAAATTTCCAATAAAACTTGGCCTTAGTTAGAAGATGTTAGAAAGTATTAGTTTAATAACTATACAAAAAATGTTTATTTTAAAAAATGTACAATTGTATATTTCAGATGTTCAAACATTCATATTTCTTTCTAATATGTTCAAACATTATGCATATGTCACAAATGTTTTAATTTTACATGTTATCATATTATATTAGTTAGTCATCTTAACATATTATCAGGACTCATTATGACTCATAAGACTTATTGTGACACAAAACCTTGTAATTACCCTTACCTAGACATGTTGGAAGATATAAGACCCTTTATGACACAAATTGAATTTTAAGATTCATTAAGCCAATATGTACATGCCAGTAGAATCTTGTAACCAAAGACATATCTGAAGTAGTATGCTTACAAAAATGACCATAAATCCAAAAGAATATTTTTGAGTTAGATGTCGAGTGCATAATGAATTCTAAAATAGATTTTACTATCACTCAAGAATATAACTATCTACAAAATATTTTATCTTACATTTCAAGCATTCAAGAAGGTAGAAGTGAATATTGTGTATTAACATTTTGTAGTAATTCATAGTTTTTCAAGTTAATATGTACGAACGACAGCTTTACATTTTGAAAATAGGTAGACTAAATCTTATATTGGTATGTGATACAAAATAATCCATGCTTGACTAAGGTAAATATGTTCAAGTTTACAAAAAAAAATTTAGATATGATCATAAAATTTATAGACAAAATTTTTATTTTTATATTAAATCATTTTAACTATATTTAACATTCATCATTTTAATATTCTAATTATTTTTCATATAATAGTTATAATATATAGATGAAGACATATAACAAATAGACACATTAGATATTGGAAATATTTATTCAAAGTCCTAAACAATGTATACTATTATGTTATCTAAAGATCAATAACACTTAACCAAATAAATTGATTTCTGATAAGAATTTCTTCCCCCGTTACATTTTTCATTAATATACCTTCAAATATCATGTATGGTCTAGACAGAGTGGGGTTTCAGATGAGATGTAAAAAGTGTTGCATAAAGCTAATATGGACATGCCAGCATAATCTTGTCAACAAAATCATATTCAAAATAGTATACCATATCTGAAGTAGTATACTTATATATAGAAATAGGGCAAGTTATTCGTCATAATTTTCCTTTTCATTTTATTATGAATTTTTGTTGGGTCCTAATTTCAAATATATTCTCATCAACTTTACAGGTACCCAAACTATTACCTTGAGACGCAGAATATTTAGAGACTACATAAAAATATAACTATTTTGCAGTTAGATGTCGAGTGCATAAAGATTTTACTGTCACTGAAGAATATAACTATCTACAAAATATTTTTCGGCGTCAATATATAGAGAAATAGATATACTATAGATTTTACCACCTCCTCTAAATGAAAAATATTTGCAAAACTAGTCACAAATTAATTCATGAAAAACAGCAGCCAAAAGTTTCATTTTTTAATAAATCTTCAGCATCTGATAAAATAGATAAACATTTAAAGCAACTATGTCAGTTGATACAGATATGTCAGATGAAACAGAACCTTACATTTTAATATCTGAAAGTGCAGACGATCATTAAGGAGACAAAGATATTGAGATGAACACTTGGAATCAATCCACGAGACTAATCACTCATGACACTATCCATCATTTCCTGTTATGGCAACACAGAGACCTCAGATTGTTTTATTAAAGAAGAAGAAGAAAACTATCCGTTGCTCATTCGATGATGAATCGAACTTGAGATTCCTGTAGGACAGATGTTATGGCACAGGAATCAGATCTTAAACCCATAATTACAAGGACCTGATCAAACATACAAACCTCATAAAATTGTTTCGTTGTAAACTCTTTGTAAATCTAATTCCTTCCTAATTCCAGTTTTTAGTCTTGAAATTTATTTATAGAAAAACGTTGCTCTAAATCAGTGGCTACCCGCGCAAATAGGATGTGCGGCAGATAGGACACGTTCTTCCCTTGCTTTCACCCCACCTGCCCAGACACTCCTCGTGATATCTGCTTCCACAACAATCAATTCGCGCAATTTTCTCCTCTTCCTGAAACCCCCTTAGACATATCACACACTCTGCTATTTCTTCCTTGTGCCCGCACCTGTAATTCATCACCCTCATCAAAACAATCCGAAGAGGAAGAGACAAGTCAGGCGCTATTTCTTGTTTCCTCTCGTGGATGAAGATGATATAAATTGCCACGATCATCACAATTATATACCCACCTATGACAAACGGCGTGCGGAAAACAGGCAGAAAAATGCAAAGAAGTGGGAATAGTAAAAATCCCACCAAAGCCCAAGAAATCTGGAGCCATATGATGAGACTGTCGCGCCTCATACTGTTGAAGATCTTACAATTGGAAATGTTACAACAAAGTCTGAAATTGGATATAGAAAATATACGCTGGATTCCTGTCACTGCGCCTTTGACTTTGCCATTTGTATCACTATGTCCACATTCAGTTTTGGTTTGGAAATTAGAGCTTGAAATTAGGTGATGGGATTTCCAAGACTAGTAAGAAGCAAGAAGCGGAGTGTGGCATTAGAGACGCGGAATTTTTTTTGTGTATGTCGACATAATTGGAGTCAAGATGCCCTTTCCCCATTAAAATACACAAAAAAAATTCCTAGAGCTGAGCTGTACATTAAAAAATAGTCTTCTTGCTTTAAACAGCTACGTATACCTGTCCGGCATTGTTGTTTATTGCTCTCTCTTGTTTGGTGGCTTGAAAGATAAATTGCATGAAATATGTTCTTTTTAGAGGATAGAAATGAGAAACTGTGTTGGGTACAAAAGACAAGAATTAAATTGCGTAATGAAGGGAATCGCAATATTAAAATTTTCTGTTTATTAGACTTATATAAGAAGATGAATTCTTTATATATAGTAAGATACAGACAATCGACTTCCTCAATGAAGTACAAACAAGTGAGGCAAAAATAGGTGAGGCAAATAATTTATTGAAGGAAGAAGGCTTATTCTTCTTGATTCCTATGTTGAAGGGAGAAACAAAATAAATTCTCCTTCTTCTTCTAATGATTAGAAAACAACATCTTTTGGTACTAATCAATAATGACTAAATGTATAATTTTTAGGTTATTTTTGAATAAATAAATAAAATTAGCATATTATGGCTTTAGAAATTTAGATAGTCAATTTGAATTTCGCAATAACAATTATGAGAATTTGAAAATCTAATTATTCTAATTTGTAAATGTTTTTTTTATTACATAAAACTTCTTATTTATGTAAACTACTTTATAAAACTATATTTAAGATTATAGCCTCACAATCTAAGAGTTTTTATTAGTGTAATGTAGTAGTTATCTAGAGAACAAATAGATCTTATATTATTATAGAAGAAAGGTTCCTTCAAAATTGCTATCTTAGGAATTTTCGCTTAAATGCTTGCCAAGTTTGATTCTATTTTAGTACTGGTGTCATGGAATTCATACATGCAATGCTTGTGCCTCATTTTTTGTTATATTGTTTGAATTTTAATAAGATTTCTCTATAGCTAACAAAAACTTCAACACCAAGACCAACTTCCACATTTTTGTTTTACCTCTAATGGATAGTTTTAGGGAGAGCATTAAATATACAAGTACAATCATAAAATCTAGAAGCTCATCAAATTATTTCTATTTTGAGAATACTATCCATATATTATTTATTCATGTTTTTTTTTTGTAGAGGCCTTAACCAAAAAAAAAAAATTTCAAAGAAATCTTAATCAAGTTTGAGAAGGTAAAAGGGTATTAATTAGTGTAATGGAGTCCTTTTATTTCAAGGGCAACTATGAAAAACCCTTGAACATTCAAGATATTTCAATTTTTGAGGTGGGTAAGTTCTATAACTAACGTCTAGGATGACTTTTGTTTGGATAGAAATATCTTTAAGTTGGAGTGGGATTCTTGGGTTGAAAGGATCAAAGATATGCTCTCCTCTTAGAAATGAATATAGCTTTCACTTGTAGGAATAATCAGTCTTAACAATTTATCACATTCAAAAATTTCTTAATGATCCAAAGATGAAGATTACTATTGATTATATAGAGGCCTAAAGAAAAGCACTAAAACATCAGAAAATCAATATCAAAGGAATAAGTTGTATTCTCATGTAGTATGTGATACAATTAAATAAGATAATAAAGGAAACCCATTTTTATGTAGGCCAAGTAGATAAATAGGATATCATAATATTATGACATGTGTCATAAGCATATGATATGGTACATAAAGTGTTCACTAATATAAAGTAGAAAATCAATAAGGGCCCGTTTGGTTGCTGGAATACAATGAGAATAGGAATAGAAAATTAGAATTTGTTTTTAATTCTCTGTTTGGTGCGTCAAATCGGAATTGAGCATAGGAATACGTATTCCCATTTTGCCCCAAAATGAGCATTTGTCCATTCTCCAAAATACTTGTAATTGGAATTGCTATTCCCATTCCCATTTTGATTTTTGATTATTGGATTAAAATTTAAAATCCGCTAGAAGGAATCGAAGTTAATCCGCTAAAATTTGGTCGAATTTTGCTGTACAGATGTTTTGTGGTAGATCGACAATAACCTTAGCCGCACTTTGGACATTCAGAGATCTCTGCACTGCAAACATCTTGCACTTCGATCCTAACGACTCACATTTTGAAAGTGTTTCTTCTCCAGATCGAGTCATACAATTGAAGCTGTGCAAGAAAACGTTTTTCCTAACTTTTAATATTTACGCCGTTGGCGGTTTCTTATTTGGAGTGGAAGAGTTGATTTTGCAATCTAATACGTCCATCACAGCATCCGTTAGATTTTGCCGTGTTTTCTATTCCACCGCTCGCTAAATTCAAACCTATCTCCGAACAGCTTGCCACTTGCTTGACAATACTACCAGCGGCAGATTGTCTCATCATCTAAACGCAAGTAATAATGAGGAGACAACATCGATAGGATTTTCAACAGCCAAGATCGCCTTCTTACAAGAAATGGATGCTGCCCTCTGCAGATGTTGCAAATTCCAAATTATATTTTATCCAACCAAACGGAGAGAATGAATTTGTATTCCAGAATAGCAATTCTAGAATAACAATTCTCGATTGTCAATTCCTATCCCCGTAACCAAACGGGCCCTAAATGATAATTATCATTAAAATTGGGAACACTCCTATGTGATCCTCAAGTAAAATGAATATCAAGAATGAAGAAGTCAAATGACTTCCTATAAAGAAATTTCCCGCAACACACTAGAGATGATACTTGATCTTAATTAAACTTTTTTTGAAGATGTACAACTTACTCTATGATGGGACAATGCTACAAATCAATGACCCACTCCTCTATTTCTTGATGTATTGCATATGGTTCTTAATGTATTTGATCTATTTATCCTGAAATTTATCCTGAAATTTTTTCTTGTGATGTAGACAAAACAACAATCATCATAATGATGGATATTGAGTAGTATAATGCTAAAGAAAACTTCTTAAGAATATTTTGAAGCTAAAAATAGTTTCAATTGCAGAATTAAGAGTTTCTTAACACTTAATCCCATTCAAAGAAGTAGTAATATAATTATTCTTTTCACTCTATAAATAATTGTGTTAAAACCAATATCTTATCATCTTATCCATAACCCTTTTGTCTTTAAACGCTTCCACCAGCACATATGATTATACAACCTAGTCACAAATTAATTCATGAAAAACAGCAGCCAAAAGATTCATTTTGTTTTTAATAAATCTTATACGTATGGGACTGCAAATCTTCAGCATCTGATGAAATAGATAAACATTTAAAGCAACTATGTCAGTTGATACAGATCTGTCAGAGGAAACAGAACGTTACATTTTAAAATCTGGAAGTGCAAACCCATCATTAAGGAGACAAAGAATCTTAAAGATATTGAGATGAACACTTCGAACCAATCCCCGAGACTAATCACTCACGGCACTATGCATTATTTCCTGTTATGGCAACACAGAGACCACATATTGTTTTATTAAAGATGAAAAAGAAAACTATCCGTTACTCATTCGATGATGAATCAGACTTGAGATTTCTTTACGACAGATGTGATGGCACAGGAATCAGATCTTAAACCCATAATTACAAGGACCTGATCAAACATACAAACCCCATAAAATAGTTTCGTTGTAAACTCTTCGCAAATGTAACTCCAAATGATCATTCCCTATAGACAGATAACATGAGAAGGTTATTCTCAAATCACACACGAAGGAGAAAATTAAGCTTGAAAAAAAAATCAACTTTAACTAAAATTGTTTCCTAATTCAAAAGCCTAAATTTATTTATAGAAAACCTTTGCTCTAAATCAATAGTTACCAGCGTAAATAGGATGTGCGGCAGATAGGACATGTCGTTCCCTTGCTTTCACCCCACCTGCCGAGACACTCCTCGTGATATCTACTTCCACAACAATCAATTCGCGCAATTTTATCCTCTTCATCAAATTCGCTGAGGCATAACACACACTCTGCTATTTCTTCCTTGTGCCCGCGCCTGTAATTAATCACCTTCATCAAAACAATCCGAAGCGGAAGAGACACGTCATCTTTCCTCTCCTGGATGTAGATTATATAAAATGCCACTATCATCACAATTATATACCCAATTATGACACAGGCGTGCCGAAAACAGACGATAAAACGTAGAGAAGTGGGATCACTAAAAATGCCACCAGAGCCCAAGAAATCTGGAGCAATATGATGAGACTGTCGAGCCTCATACTGTGGAAGATCTTACGGATTAAAAAACTGGAAATGTTTCAACAATGTCTGAAATTGGATATAGAAAATATATGCTGGATTCCTGTCACTGCGCCTTTGACTTTGCCATTTGTATCACTATGTCCGCATTCAATTTTGGTTTTGGAAATTAGAGCTTGAAATTAGGCGATGGGATTTCCAAGAGTAGCAAGAAGCAAGAAGCGGAGTGTGGCATTAGAGACGCGGAGTTTTTTTGTGTATGTCGACATAATCGGAGTCAAGATGCCCTTTCCCCATTAGAATACACAAAAGATTTCCTAAAGCTCAGCTGTACATTAAAAAATAGTTTTCTTGCTTTAAACAGCTACGTATACCTGTCCGGCATTGTTGTTTATTGCCCTCTCTTGTTTGGTAGCTTGAAAGATGAATTGCATGAAATATGTTAATTTAAGGATAGAAATGAGAAACTGTTTAGGGTACAAAAGACAAGAACTAAATTGCGTAATGAAGGGAATCGACAATATTAAATTTTTCTATTTATTAGACTTATATAAGAAGATGAATTCTTATATGTAATAAGATAGAGACAATCGATTTCCTCAATAAGGTACAAACACGCGAGGCAAATAGTTTATTGAAGGAAGAAGGCCAGTTCTTCTCGATTCTTATTTTAATGGGAGAAACAAAATAAATTGTCCTTCCTCTTTAAAAGATTAGAAAATAATACCTTTTGGTACCAATCAATAAAGACTAAATTTATAGTTTCTTGGTTATTTTTGAATAAATGAATAAAATTAGCATATTGTAGCTTTAGACATTTAGGTAGCTAATGAGTGCAGCAATAAGAATTATGAGGATTTGAAAATATAATTATTTTTATTTGTAAATGTATTTTTTATTACATAAAACTTGTTATTTATGTAATCTACTTTATAAAACTATATTTAAGATTATAGCCTCACAATCTAAGAGTTTTTCTTAGTGTAATAGAGTATTTATCAAGTGAACAAATAGATCTTATATTAATATAGAAGAAAGGTTCCTTCAAAGTTGTTATCTTAGGAATTTTCGCTTAAGTGCTTGTCAAGTTTGATTCTATTTTAGTATTGGTGTCATGAAATAGTATTTCAAAGAAATATTAATCAAGTTTGAGAAGGTCAAAGGGTATTGATTAGTGTAATGAAGTCCTTTTTTTTCTGTCAAGGACAACTATGGAAAACCCTTGACTATTTACAAAATTTAAATTTTTTAGGTGGGTAAATTTTATAACTCATGACTAGGAAGACTTTTATCTAGGTAGAAATATCTTTAAGGAGGAAGAAATGGAGTGTGACATTAAAGACATGAAATTTTGTCTATGTCAACACAATATGAGCTTAGTTGAACATAAACAATAGTTTCCTTGATTTAAATAGCTAAGTATACCTATCAAGCATTGTAGTCTCTCTCTCTCTCTCTCTCTCTCACACACACACACACACACACACACACACACACACACACACACACACATTTGATAGCGTGAAAGATAAATTGCATGAAATGGGTTTATTTAGAGAATAGAGATGAGAAATTGCTTTGGGTACAAAGAAAAGAAGGGAATCACAATATTAAATTCTTCTATTTACTTGACTTATATATAAGAAGATAAATTCTTATATATAGTAAGATAGAGATAATCGATTTCCTCAATGAGGTACAAATAAGTAAGGCAAATATTTTATTGAAAGGAAGAAGGTAGATTCTTCTCGATCACTATGTTGATGGGACATTCTTTAATCGATATGTTGTCCTTTCTCTTTACAAGATTAGAAGACAACACCTTTTTGTACTAATAAATAAAGAATACATGTATAGTTTTCAGATTATTTTCAAATAAATAAATAACATCAACAAATTGTAGCTCTACACATTTAGGTAGCTAATGAATGCTAAAATAAGAGTTATGATGAGGGCTTGAAAATGTAATTTCTTTTATTTGAAAATGAAAGATTTAGTTATTTTTAATACATAAAACTATTTTATTTATGTAATCTACTTTATAAAATTGTATTTTGGATTATAGCTTTACAATGGAAGTTTTTTCTTAAAATTAGTTTATTTATGTAATCTACTTTATAAAATTGTATTTTGGATTATAGCCTTGCAATGTAAGATTTTTCTTCATGTAATAGTGTAGTTTTCGAGAGAACAAATAGATTATATATTATTATATAAGAAAGGTTCCATCAAAATTGTTATCTTACAAGTTTTTGTTTAGGTACTTGTCAAGTTTGACTCTATTTTAGTATTGTAGTAATGAAATTTGTATATGCATGGTATTGTTTAAATTCTCAATAGATTTCTCTAAAGTTAAGAGAAAATTCAACACCAACACCAACTTCGGCATTTTTTTCTTATTGTAATTGTTAAGGAATTAGGGAGAGCATTACATATACAATTATCATCATAAAATCTAAAAGCTCGTCAAATTATTTCTATCTTGAGAAATACTATCCATATTTTATTTATTTGTAAAATTTGTTTTGTAGAGGTCTCAACCAAAATAATTAGTATTTCAAAGAAATATTGATCAAGTTTGAGAAGGTCAAAGGGTATTGATTCGTGTAATGAAGCCTATTTTTTTCGTCAATGACAACTATGGAAAACCCTTGAACATTCAAAAAAATTAAATTTTTAGGTGGGTAAATTTTATAACTCATGTATAGGAAGGCTTTTATCTAGGTAGAAATATCTTTAATTTAGAGAGGAATTCTTTGGTTAAATGGATCCAAGATATGCTCTCCTCCTAGAAAGGAATATAGCTTTCACTTGTAGCAACAATTAGTCTAAAAAATTTATGACATTCAAAAATTTCTTAATAATCCAGAGATGGTGATTACTGTTAATTATATAGAGGCCTAAATTAAAGCACAAGAACATGATAAAACCAATATGATAAGAATACGTTGTATTCTCATGTAGTATGTGACATAATGAAATAAGATAATTATATAAGCTCATCAAATTATTTCTATTTTGAGAAATACTATCCATATTTTATTTATTCATGATATTTTTTCATAGAGACCTCAACCAAAAGAATTAGTATTTCAAAGAAATCTTAATCAAGTTTGAGAAGGTAAAAGGATATTAATTAGTGTAACGAAGTCTTTTTTTTTGTCAAGGGCAACTATGAAAAACCCTTGAACATCCAAAATATTTCAATTTTTGAGATGGGTAAATTTTATAACTCATGTCTAGGAAGAATTTTGTTTGGCTAGAAATATCTTTAATGGAGTGGGAGTCCTTGGTTGAAAGGATCAAAGATATGCTCTCCTCTTACAAATGAATATAGCTTTCACTTGTAGGAATAATGAATCTTAACAATTTATCACATTCAAAAATTTCATAATGATCCAGAGATGGGGATTATTATTGATTATATAAAGGCCTAAACAAAAGCACTAGCGCATCATAAAACCAATATCACAAGAATAAATTGTATTCTCATGTAGTATACAACATAATTAAATAACATAATAGAGGAAACTCATTTTTATGTAGACCAAGTAGATAAATAGGATGTCATAATATTATGACACTGGTCATAATCGTATGATATGATATATAAAGTGATCACTAATATAAAGTAGAAAACCAATAAATGATAAATATCATTAAATGTGGGAACATTCCTATCTAATCCTCAAGTAAAGTGATTATCAAGAATGAAGTCAAATGACTTCCTATACAAAAATTTCCCAAAAAACACTATTGACAATACTTGATCTTAATGAAACTTTTGTTAAAGATAAGTATAACTTACTCTATTATTGGACAATACTTCAAATCAATGACCCACTCCTCTATTTCTTGATGTAGTGCGCATATGGTTCTTGATGTATTTGATCTATTTATGGTTAAATTTTTCCTTCTGATGTAGATGAAACAACAATTGTCATAATGATGGATAGTGGGTAATATAATGCTAATGAAAAGTTCTTAAGAATATTTTGAAGATAGAAATAGTTTCAATTGTGGATTTAAGAGTTTCTTGATACTTAACCCCATTCAAAGAAATAGTAATATAATTTTTCTTTTCATTCTATAAATAATTGTATTGAAACCAAGATATTGTCATCTTATCCATAACCTTTTTTGTCTTTAAATGTTCTACCAACACATATCATTTTACAAACTAGATCAGTCATCTTCAATGTAAAGGATCCAAAAGTCTCATTTTCCTTCATCCTCAAGTATTCATAATTTTCTTTCAATTATTGCAACTTAGCATGATTAACAAAATTGTAACCTCTATAAGTAATTTCTAATTTAGTCAATATAACATATGTTGTCTTTGATTCTTAAATTTTTTAATACAGTATATTAAATAAAGCTCTAATAATTACTTGTTTATACAATATGTTCTTTATTAATTACATCTTTTTAGTTGAATTAGCTTGTGAGAAATCAACAAGAATATCATACTTCTTATCTATTATAATTTGTCAATATTCAACTCACATGCATAACATGTAAATATCCACTCAATTCTTTCATATCATATAACTAGTACCACCAAACTGTATCTCTCTCTCTCTCTACTCAAACTATTTTTGTCATTTATGTCCTTAATGATGTTAAGTCTATACAAAAGGACTTAGATTTAATACAAATTGTTAGGCAAAAAGAAGGAAAGAAAAAATGAGAGGGGGAAATCGTTTATGCTAATAATTAATCAAAACCTCTTAGACTTAATACAAATTAGAAAGATAAATAGTAAATGCAAGATCCACAATGCAAAACACATGAACCAAATATTTTTTCTTAGGAAAACACATTAGGGAAAATTCGAATAGGAGTCTAACCAACAAGATGATGTATATTCTAATAAAAGAACTATCTAATTAAAAATATAAAGTGGAGAAAAATACTATATACTTACACTAATAATATTACAAATCACTCTACAAGGCTCACTTCCCAAAGCACACTTCTCATAATACAATATCATAACTAGCCTTCAATTGGGTTCACTAATATATTCTTCAAATACAACAAGATGGATAAGCATTCAATTGCAATTGAACTGAATTACAATATCTTCTATGCTGATATAATTTGAATAAATTATAATTTGCATTCACCATGCTCAGATCATCCTCATAGTCAAATCTTGTTGACATATCAGTCGCGTTTGTTATTAGTGACATACACCTAATTAGACTGTAAGTATCTACCAAGCTTATTATATAGTTAACAGTGTTTACCAAGCATTTTAGTTACCATTGAGTTCTACAATTGCTATCGATTCCTTTGAACAAATTCTAGTGCATGTCAAATAGTTACAATCAATGTGAACATCAATAGAGTAAACCATGCATCTTAGTGTATTTTGAGTTTACCAGTGTAAACTGAGCAGTGTAGTGCTTATCGAGTTTACAGTTTATATGATGAGAATCCAGTGTTAACTAAGCTACTCTATGTTAACCAAGTGATTCAGTTTATACAAGGCTTGAGGAGATAGTGTTTTCTGATTCATACAATGTAAACCAAGAGTCTCAGTTTATATGATGAGTTTCATAGTATCTACCGAGTCACCAATGTAGACCGAGTTCAAGACTACTTGAAAGCGATTAGTATGGAGTAAACTTCTATGTCTACCAAGTGCATGATGATGTTGAGCATTGACAGTGGATGGCGAGTATCAGAACCTCACCAAGTCAATCTTTAGAACCCAAATATCTTCATTTGGGCTAACTTCGTAATATTTGTGTAAACTTGTATTGTGGCCAAATTTGTAATTGTATAATTGGATTGATATATATGAAATGTATTGTATCGT
Source organism: Cupressus sempervirens (assembly GCA_028749045.1). NCBI lineage: Eukaryota > Viridiplantae > Streptophyta > Pinopsida > Cupressales > Cupressaceae > Cupressus > Cupressus sempervirens. The sequence goes on along the minus strand of CM053783.1, from coordinate 372,321,765 downwards.
ATCCAATGAGTATGTAATGTATATGAATAAAATGTAATTGAGTATAATCATGGAAGTGTAGAAAAGAGAAAATTACAAAGTCTACAACAGTAGAATGAGCAACAAACACATATCTATCATAGCAAGGTGATTAGTACATAAATGAATCTCATTTAGCAAACCAAGTTGTAGATCAAAGATCAGCTACTACTTCATCCTAATAGGTGGATCAGTCAAATCCTTTGACAAGGTAGACCTAACAGTCTTTTGTAAATCTCTTCACCGAGTGCATACTTCATTGTATGTTTGTAAATCCTTTAAGAAGGTGGACCTAGTAGTCCTTATTTCTCCTAATAGGGTAGATCATCAAAAGTGATCATTGTAAGCCTCAACAAACCAACTTTATAATATAGTACTAAAGCTTGTGGGTATCATCCCTACCTCAGTTTTACTTTCTATTTGGAAGGTTTCTGGGTCACCAAATCTATGTGTCAAAGTGTTATAAATGTTTTCATATCTTCAGTTTCTTATGCATGCAATTAGACCATAGTATATGAAAAGGATTAAATGCTAATTGGATAATTGAAGTTAAAAGTTTTTAAGGGTTACTAATTCACCCATCCCCTCTCAGTAACATAGCCCTTCTGAATATTTCCAACAATTGGTATCAGAGCATTGTAGTTTTCAAGAGAAATTTTTATTAGCTTGAGCAAAGATCAAGGCCATGGAGATATTCATATTTGACAAAGCTATTGACAATTGAAAGCTAGATTTGGAAATGGTTACTGCCCAACTCAAGAAAGCCAAGGAGCAACTCTACCAATTCCTAAAAAGAAGAAAAGATCTTTCAATTCAAATGAATGATCATCTCTGCATTGAAGAAATAATTGATGACTATCATTCTTCAAGCAGCTCAGATGAAGTGAGTGATGTAATCAAAGAACTCTTGGAAAAGAATGGTTCCCTAAAGGAAGAAGTGGCAAAACTAAGAAGAGAACAAGAAATTTAGGTAGCAAGGTTGTGTGACATCATGAAAGGGAAAAACAAGATAAAAAAAAGAGATAGAAGGAGAGAACTGTTGCCACTAAAAATTGCATGGTCAATTTTTAGCACTTTTGCAAAAAACCAAGCCCTATAAATGCCCTTTTAATGAGATTGTACCCGGCTGTCAATATGAGGCCTAAAAGGTGTTCAATGTTTCTAACACCTTCCATTCAGCCTGTCTACCTGTTCCATGAGGATAAATCATCATTCTGAACTATTTGGCAAAGTCCTGTTTCAAGCATTTGTCAAATTTGCAATTCTGCCCTAGTGTCAAACAGCAACAGGAGGCTGTGTTTGTCAATGAATATCTTTAACATAGAATTGTTTCATTACCTGCCACTTTGAGATTGTCTAGTGTCCATACTTGAGAACCTACGTTTCAGATTTCAAGTCATTTCGAGTCCGTTTGACTAGGTTTTGAATCCATCGAAGTGGGTCAGTTACTGTTTTCACACATTTGCAAAATGTTCATAAATCTAGGAAGCCTTGTTTGACGTGCTATAACTTTTGACAGGTTGACCAAAATGCCAAAATTCCTTTTGCATTACATTTTAGACATCATAGACTTCCTATGTTTCAATTTTCAAGTCTTGACGAATCCATTTGATCAATTTGCTAACATGATTAAAAACCCAATTTGCATTGTTTCGTTAAGGCTAAGGTATCCAGATTTATTCGTACCCCTGTTCGGCATGTTATAACTTTGATCCCATGATTGGTAAGCCTAAACTAATTGTACCATTATGTTGTGTCCTAGAAATCCTTCAAGTATGCCAATTCTCAAGTCATGATGAATCCATCTGCATACTTTCTTATGTCCGTACATTTTCCAAAAATTACTTTTTTACACATTTCTCAGTTAACATTTCCAAGTGCCTGTTTTTGGAAATTTGCCAAATGTGCCCTGTGATTCGTCATGAGCCCAAAACAGGGAATTATATTCTCTTCATGGCAAAGAACTTATGTCCTAGTTTTTAGAACCCAAAGTGATCAATTACATAGTTTTATAATGCCAAACCCTAGCCCAGTTTATGTTTTTTAACATTGTTTGCCTGCAGGGTAATTGAAGTATGGATGTTCGGCAATTAAAATATTTTTACTGGAAAATGGTCATAGGCTAAGAATTTGCAGTGTGATAGAGTGTGCAAGATTGAACACTCATGCTGATTTTTATGGCCTGGTTACTTGATTGAGTTAGTTTTTACGGCCACCTGGCGAGCCTCCAGACACAGATTTCACACTAGCGCAAAAATGATTAAAATGGAATTTTAAGGTGGAGTTCCCATGATTGTTCTAATTCCAGTCATTACATTGCAATCAAGGGATGAATATGAGGATGCCAGTTGTTTGTACTGCAAAATTTTTTTAGCCGAACCCACTTTGGAGTCCAACTAGTTTCTTCATGCATGGATGATTGTGAATATTAAATAAACATTATCATAATTCAAATTATGATAATGCATGATCAAAGTTCTTAAATGCATTGAAAGCATTTCTACTTGATGCCAACATGCAGGCTAACAAAAAATAAATTTAATATTATGGGAGCATTCAAGATAAGTCTTGATCATAAGTTGATTGCACATGCAAAGCACATCAAAGGGAATGAAATATACAAATAGTTCTCACTTATTTGCCAAATGCGAGATGTCAATACCGGTTTCAATTATTTTTTGAGTCCCAAAGATGTGAATTTTCAATATCAGGCCAAAGCACTTTAGTATGGACGTGGACAAGAACATATCCAACAAAATTGTGCAGATTTGAAATAATGATTAAATCTATTATGGTTCTATGGTCCTGATAAATCCAACATTGAGAACAGGTGATGGCCTAAGGAATATATGGTGAAGTATTCACATTTCAAATATATTGTTGGGAAAGGAGTAATAGTGAAGAATTTTACAGCAAAAACATTTTGTACTGTGTGAATCTCTCCAATACTTCATCTCTTAGTAAGTGTCAGATTAAAAATTGAGGCAGAGAACACAAGAATTTAGAAGCCTACATGAAGAATTAATAAACATCAAAATCTCCATGATCAGTTTATATTTCTATTCTAAAGTTTCTTGTAATGGATATATGATATATGATGATAGAGCAACAATGAAAAGGAAATTTGGTCATGTAGACAAATATTATTAGGCTATTTTCTCAAATTCCCTAGCACGTCATTTGTGAATTTAAAAAACTATTATTCTTGAGTAGATTGGAATATTTTGAAGAAATATCTCCTGACTGTTTTCATCCACGCAAAGAAATGTAAAAACATTGAAGAAACCCATGGCACGTAAAGAAGCCCTAGCCGCTGATCAAGAAAAAGATGCCACACAAATTAGAAAGAGAAGCCAGGATCAAATAAAGTAGACTCTACGCTAAAGGCAAAGTCTAGAATTTCAGGAGAAACATGCCATGTTTCAAAGAAAATGCAGTCAAAATGAAGTCCATCAATGTAGACTATAGGGAAGCATTGATTCCAAATATCCCATATTAGTTATGTAGCAAGTCTTTTAAATATTTAAATACCTTAGCCCACACAAAGTAAGTTGTCTATAAGACACGAGCTCTTTTGTGAAAGCCAATGCATATGGAGGTGTGTCCATCTCGTGCTTAGCTGAAGGTGACATCAGCATGATGAGGGCATTTTTGTGAACGAAAAAGCAACAGTAATGATGTGGCGACATTGCACAAGATGCTGCCACGTGTCGAGATCGGAGGGCTGGTGTATGCCTACAAAATCAAGTTTCTCACTGGATAAATATTGTGGGAATGCAAGATTATGACATGTGGCAATGAGTCCCAGTTGATGTTGAGGTGGAGATCAAGAGAAATTTGAGAGGATGTCCCAGTGTCACGATCCGATGGTGGGCGCATGCCTGCAAAATAGAGTTGCAAGATCGTTAAGAAACATGAGCAAGCGGGTGAGCACCACGTGGCGATGACATGGCACTATGTTCATGGCAGTGATTGGATATAGGTTGGCCAATCAAGTGCTGCCATGTGGCAGATTGGTCAAACCCAGTTGACCTCAAAATTCAAGGTAGAGGCAAAAAAATGAAAAATTAATTAAAATTTTTTTCTTTTAAAAATTATTTTTTCAAATGTGCAGACTTTTAACTTTTCAAAATGATATTGCCTAAAGTTTAGACTTTAAAAGAATTTAAATTTTTGAAAAATTTAAATTTTAAATATATGCAGACCTGAGCTTTGTAACAGGGGAGTCATTTTCAAATTGATTTTTAGGAGGCTTCCGGTAAGAAAAATAGGCAATATTATATATCGCCGAAATTGGGAGAAGACGAGCTATCCATTTCTTTAGTTGGTTTTTGCACAAGTAGTAGTCTATTTGAGCTACAGGAGGTTTTCTACTAGGTTCTTATCTCGCAACCATTTTTAGGTATCAAAGCTCAGAACTGATTTCTAACAAGGTGATGACTTGAATATCAATAAAAGGCAATGGAAATGTAGTTAGGGTCAAATTTGTTTAGATTTACTCAGAAAAAACTTATTTTCACTGGCATTTTCATGAAGAATTGCATAAGGTTTTAGATATTTTAGATGCATAAAAGGCTTTCATCATTTGAACATAGATATTTTCCAATCAGTTAGAGTGTAATGATGAAATAAAAAATCAGATCAAATGGTAGAGAGATGAAAGATATTTTCAATTCCACAAGATGGAATTTGAAATAGACACTTGTCATCTTTAGTTTCAATCCAAGAATTCATCTCCTTGCTATATCTTTCTTTCTTTCTGTCATTTGAAGGGTTCCAATTTTTTGTTACTGTAAAACCATTGTTAGTAGGTAAGTTGCAGTCATTCTGTGAGACTACTTCATTGGATCCAGAACTATAATTCCACCTTCATTCTTCAGCTATTTTTATCTCATGTGAACAGCAGTAGTGTAGATAATACAAATAGTTCTGATATGTTTGGTATTTTCATGTTTCCATTTCATTTATCTGAATGTATATTTTCAAAGAAAATGAATACATATGAGAAGCATTTCATTAGTTTCATTCTGGTTCTCGCCTCCTGTTTCAGTAATCTGTAGTCTTATGTGGTCCTAGAACAAAGAGCTGAGATCAAATTTGCTTCCCCTTAGGGTTGTATGTCTGATATATTTTGCTGTTGGAACAAAGTGCCAAGTAAATGCTTAATGTGTTTGACAGGGTTACTGGTTATGTTGAGAAGGATATTTTGTGAAAATGAGATCTAAATGAACATTGATGTCTAAATCACAAGGTGATTAGATAGATATGATGTCTAGGTATATAGAATATTTCCTGATGTCACAGATGTATGTTTTGGATTCATGAAATTGCCCAATAGATTAGGCACTGATCAGTTACAGGATCATTAGGTTTTGTTGCATGCTTGATGATTTGTTGAACATCAACATCAACAATCAACGCTTTTCCCTTTCATGTTGAAGAGCTATAATAGAATGCCCTCACTCAGCTTCTGAGATTCCTAGATCTGCATTTAGCTACTATAGATTGATGTTATTTCATGAGTTATCAAGAGAAATAAGGGTTTTATCTACTTCATATTAGATTCAGTGTATGCTTTGACAACTGGTACCATATAAAGAATCTGTAGGTCCACCCACCTAGGTTTTGCAGAGCCTAAAGAAGAAGAAGGGTCATGCCTTATAGTTGGCCTAGTGTCTGAATGGGCATGTTGAAAATGGGAGTTAGCTGCCCCTAGATGTGTTTTGTTCTCATCAGGGTAATTGCAAATGGGTAAAATTTTCAAACACCAACAAGAACAATGAAATCCAACACATATCCCTTCAACAAGTAGACTTCATTGATCAACTCACCAATGCAAATGAAGAAATCATGAGCCTAAGATCTAAGAATAAAAGATTGTTGAATGACCTAAACTTTGACAGACAATTCAATGAAAGAATGATGAAATCCCAAGCAGACATGAATTGGTTATATGAGAAAAATCTCTATAGACAAAAAGGAAAAGTAGGAATTGGATATATAGAAGAAGGAGAATCATCTAAGCAAGGAGCTCAAAAGAATGAAAAACCTACTAGCAACCACTATGGTAAGATAGGTCATACATCAAACAAATGTTGGAGCAATGAAAAAGAAAAGTTCAATGGAAAATGCTACAATTTCAATCAACATAGTCATAAGGCTAATGAATGAAAAGAGAAACCAAGTTTTGAAGGCAAATGTCACAAATGTAAGAAACATGGACACAAGTCATTAGAATGCAAAACCAAGACATTGAATCTAGCAAAACAAATTGTGAAAGCAATATTTGGTTGGGACTACAACACGTGGTATAGATGTCATTACTGTGGAGAATTTGGGTACATTGGTATGAATTGTGTTAAACATCATATGAGGAAAAGAGATACTACCAAAAGATGTTTTACTTGGTCATCTTGCCAAGAATTGCATGAATACTAGTAGAATTGAAGTTGAGAAGAAGGCAAAAGTTGATAACATCTCAAAATAGATGAGACAACAATGGGTTCCAAAGTCTACTGAGAATAGAAGTCTAAGAAATGGTGATCAAGTCACTCAAGAATTGAGTGACTCGACCATTTCTACTTAAGTTCTCAGAGGAGAAATTGGGACTATGCTACCAAAGAAGACATTCAAATCAGTTCCAGATTGAAAAGACATAAGATCCATATCTATGTTCAAGATACAAAAGGATCACCAAGTAAAAGGGTACTAGTGTCTACTGAATTACCTACTCTACCAAGCAAGGTCAAAAGCAACTAAATTCTACATGGTTACCAAATGATAGAAGACTCTACTAAGGAAGGTCGAGAGTAATGAAGATGCATATGGTTACCAAGTCACAAAGACTTCGTCAAGTGTTCAATACAAAGAAGTGGATGGTAGTATGTCAACATGATGTCAATAGATCTACCTTTTGTATCAAGCATTTATGGTGAAATTATGATAAAAGGCATGGAATTGAAGTCATTCTTACCATGAAATTCTCAAGAGCTATTGTAAATTGTGATCTTCAGAGCATTCAAGTGATTTGAGTGAATTTTTAGTAAAAGATTTTGAATTCTCTCAAACCTTACTGATTGAAGATGGCATCTAGCAGTAGCAAGACAAAGTGAGGATCAGATATGTTGGTTCATGGAGTGGAATGGAAGTCACCAGACTTCAAGCTCACTCTTACAATCAATGAAACCCTAGATCCGAGTGGAGCACAGTCTCAAATCCCTCCAAAGGTATTGTTGGTCAATCATATTCACACTCATTTTAAATGTGTTATACAAGAGATTGGCACTTTGGAAATGGATGATGCCTTAGATAAACTATGTGTAAATGGAGTTTTGAAACCTAAGCACCTACACCTGGAAACTAAAGGGTTAACTCACATCCCTCACATGCCCCACAAATTTCAAGTAAAATGGATTAGGTTTATCCTTAGTGAGGTGCATAATGGGTAGTTGTGGTTGGAGCAACCAGTGTTGATCATAAAGATGATGATTCATCAAATCACTAGTCTACCTATGTTAGCTAAAGCTAAAATGACCAAAACCCTAGGTCAGGCTAAACTAGAAAAGGAAACCCTAGCAGAATGGGATGATAGAGGAATGAAGATGAGTAGTGTCATAGACATGGAGTTGAAATTCAAAATCCATATTATTACACATAAGATTTAAAATGTGAGTAGGTTAAACAACATATCATGCAAAGCAATTGACCTTGTATACAAGACAGTGAAGAATGATCTATCCTTCAACCTTGCCGAGGTATTGTTGAAATAGTTGAACAAGAATATGGAAAACATAAGGACATCAAATAATAATCCATGTAAGTTTGGCTCCTCGTTAACATGTCTATTCTTATATGTTCAAAAATTCTTCCCTTCAAAAGGCATTTTTGTTTGGAGAAACGATGTCCTTATGCTTTATCAAATCAATGAGTATATTGTTGAGATGCGTGAGAACTATAATAGTATCATGGATAACTACTTTGATACATTGAAGGAAAAGATGAATAATAGGTTCAGGATTCCCAAGAAGTTAGTTGAAGACTACAAAGCTGATGTGTGTTTTATGATACATAGTGACAAAGTGTACATTTAGGTAGTTAGGCCTAGAATAGCATGGGTAAAACCTCTTTGATATGAGGTTAATATAGATGAAATCAAAGATATCATCGAGGCACTTGTTAATGAGCCAGTGGATCCTAAGGCTGCATATTTTGGTATATATGATGAAGCAAAAACAAGGATAGAGCTTGAGATCAAACTCCCTAAGGTGGTTAACAAAGGAAAGAAAAGAATTGCTAAACTGAAAACAAGCTCTACTCTCTTGTTCACCAAGGGAAAAGGTGAGGATGAAGGGGAAGAGGATGAATAAGAATTAGAGGAAGAGGAACCACTGAAGAAAAAGGGTAAGGTAATCATTACCAAGGCACCAAAGCCATTTACTGTAGTATTTTACAAGAAGATCCTCCATGAAAAAAGTTGAAAAGGAAGGAGGAGACATTATTTTCAGAAAACCTCCACCGACCTTCCAAGAGAGATTGAAATCCCTAGAAGCTAGAGCTGATATAAAAAACTTTAAGACATTAAATTATGATATTAGGATAGGTGAAGAGTAAAAGCAGATAGAAGATCTTGTGATGGAAAAAATGGGTAAGTGGAAGTACTCACCTGATCAACTTTTTTTTCAGATTCCTAACATTTTGTTGGATAAGATCAAAGCCAAGATGGGAATTTTCCATGCAAACTATCAAAGACATCTATGGAAAACTCTAAGGTAGCTTATACCGAGCATATCAGATGTAGAGGTAAAAGAGATACTAAAGAAAAATGAAGAAAAATTGACTCTGAAGTTCAATACTCTCCTAGTTCTGATGAAAGACATTGAACATGTTGTAAGGAATCAACAAACACTTGGAAAAATGTCTATCTTTTACATAAACCAAGTGATTTCCCTATGAATGTAAATGATGATGATGATGAGAATAATGAAAAATATGAGGAAGAAAATGTTGAAGAAGCAACTCATTTTGATAACATAGAAGATGAAGAGGAACAAGAGAAAGAGGATACTAAGGAAGAAAAGCAAGATGATAAGGAAACTGATCTAGTTAAGATAGCTATAGTAGTCATTGCCTCAGTTCCTGACTCTCCAAGAAAACCAGTGACAACATCAACCACATAGACAACTCCAACAAGATTTATTGTGACCACCAGTGACAATCCAAATGTCCAATCACTCTTTGATCCAACTCAGCTAAGAACATCATTGACTGAAGTGACTTGCACTTCATCTACTGCATTGTAGACTCTTCCTTCTCCTACTGAGTTGTATACATCAATTTTGAGCACAATAGTTTTGGACACATCTATGATTACCACATCAATTTTTGGATTCTCCAGGTATTTCTGCTAACATTCCTTTATTAAGTATAGTATCAATTTTTATAGCTAGTCCTAGTATGTGTACAATTGTTTCCATTCCTGGCATACAAGCAATAAGTGCAAGGATAGGTGAGATCAAGGCTCAATCAAGTAAAAAAAAAAAATTATCAAAGGAAAAGAGATGGAGGAAGAAATAGACCTAGATGAGGAAATTGTAATCCCTAATTGGGACATTTCCAAGCTTACCCTTGACCAAATCTAGAAATTTGGTGTACTCCTCTAGAAGAAAGCCAAACATCAGAGATTAGGAGAGGAAAGGGACAATGAATTCAAAATTATTGAGGATGCAAAGAACATTTTGGTAGAGGCCATATGCATTGAGGTTAATTCTTCACAACCAATTTTGTATTAGCTAGTAGAGGTAGTCCAACAGTTCAATGAAGATACTAATGGGTAGGATAAGCTAGTGCAGGAGGTAGAAAAGAAGTTTGAAAATAAAGTGTTAGAGCACATTGTTCAACAAATTACAATTTATCAAGTAGAACTCTCTACAATTTTGGGTTCTTTGGAAACATCTTGTACAAATGTATCATCACTTTTTGGTAAGTTATCTAATGTTTCTAATTTTACCAAGGAAATAAAGGACAAACTATCCAAAATAGATGAAGACCTTAAGTCAAGTTCTCAACAATTGCAACTTGACCCTATTTCAAGTTCTGCACACTTCAAGAAGATAAGGTTTTTGACATATATGCAAGCAGAACTACTTAGAGAAGAAGCAAGGATCAGATCTACATTGGTAGATATACAACATATGATTCTTCCTAATATGGATGCACTATAGAAACACGCCACACATTCTAAAACTCTCATTCATGACAACAATTTCTCCATAGTAAACCATATGATAGAATTTTCTATAGAAGTACAAATTGCACTTCCCAAAAGTAAGGTCTTGCAAGAGGATTGGAACAAGACCTTGGCAATCATTCTGAAGGTACATTAAGGTTTTCTATCTCATTTTGGCATTAACATGTAAATAAATAGAATAAATCTTTGGAATTAATGTCAAAAAGGGGGAGAAAGATATATGTATAAGGGGAGTTTATATATTGAATATGAAGATATCAGAAAGATGTATAGGAGGAGATAGATTGACAAAGATGCAAAGAATTATGGGGGAGAAAATGGAATAAGTAGAAAAAAGAAATGGGGGAGAAAGATATGTACAGTAAGTATATGTTGTATACATACTATATGAAATAACCTTACCACGTAAAGATATATACAAAATCAATTATGAAAAAATCTCAAAAATAGTATACTCTACCAAGCTAGTATCACAAGGTGACAGATTAAAGTATTCAGGAAACTTTTTGAATTTAGTTTTGGCTGATAAGTTTTTTTGTCACTGTTCGTGTAAATACGTATTCACTATTTACACTTACTTAAGTTTACTTAGGTTAATGCATTATTTTATTATTTTGCATTATTTTTTTATTGTTATTTATTAGTCACCTAAGAGTTTGTGCACTCTTGTGAGTTGTCATGTTGACAACACATGATTCTGCACCTCTTTTATGCACATGGTGTCTAAAACATAGGAGTTAGCACACTAATTAAGCACATGGTGTCTTCAATCTTCTAATTCTTATCCACTCATCTAGAATGTTGGATAAGGTGTGTGCTTAGTTGTCAATGCTTATCTTATCTCCTAGTTGTTTCTAGAGACATTCTAGGTGCTTCCTAAGAGGCCTTTATATATTCACAATCCTAGTGTGTTTTGATATCACATCATATACCAAGAATAGAGAAATGTATTAGGACATACTCTGATTGATTGATCATATCCATTTTTGATCTACAGTTGTGTTTGTGTTTGAGTTCTTAGTTCCTGGGTGAATTTTTTCCTTAGGTAAATTTTTGCATGGTATCAGAGCTATACCAAATTCTTACATGGTATCAGAGCTCTAGGAGATTTTCTCATCACATATCCATTCGAGACCATTGATTGCTTCAAAACCTCAGCCCAAATCTAGAGTACTATAGAAACTAGGAGTGTCTAGAGCTAGATCTGACCTTGCCATAGCATCCAGAACACTAATTCGGTGAAAATTGACTATAAGGTTGCCTACCCTAGGCATACTCAGAATTGAGGCAATTGTTTTTGCAAACTAGTAGCCAAAGGGTTGATTTGTAGCATTGGTATGATCATTTCATATCTATATATTTAATTTTTAGATCTGCATTTTTTTTCATCTAAATCTCTGCTATTTTTTTTGGATTTGCATTATTTTCCAAAAAAAAATTTGCCATAGGGCCATAGGAGAGATTTCTTGTAGGTGAAGATTAAAGCTTGCTGGTGCAAATTAGATACTTGCATCACATTCAGAAGGTCCAAAAACCCCAAGATCAGATTTTGTTTCATCCAAATCAGACATCTAAAGAAAAATCTAGAGCCATTTGATTTTTCGAGGCGCAACGACAATTTAGAAAAATAACAGGAACAACGATTTTCAAACAGTGATATCTCCCTCATATAGACTCCTTTTTGGAACTAATTCTTTTTGTTTTAGGGTAGAATTTCATGATCGTTTTAGATCTCTATTCCTGAATTTTTCTACAACTTGCAAATCCCATTTTTTGCCACTTAAAATGCTTAGTACGAGCTCATCTGGACTCTAAATTAGGTTCTATTTTTTTGAAAGTGCATTTTTTTGTGTACTTTCTAGATCTGTAATCATATTATCAGTTTTGTGGATAGAATAATGCTTTAAAAAATAGGCCCTAAATTGGCAAGTGCCTAAATCATACATTAGGGGGGGGGTTGCTTGATTCTTTGGGGGTTCATTGATTGATCTCATGGAGTCTTGTTAGATTTATCAGTCTGGTATTAGACCATAGTTGACAATAAGGAACTATCACAAATGGAGTACTTTGCTACTTGACCGTCTAAGAAACCATCATGAATTTCTTCTTTATTTCTTAGATTGGCACATTTTCCTTGTGATATTTGGTTGTCTATTTGGGAAGTATATGGAGATCCATGTGATCCTCCATCTCCAGAGAACAATTTACATCCAGTCACTCCAACTATGGGTTCTTCATCTTTAGATGAGATCACACCTCCAACTCCTATTGCTCCTATTGATCCAATTCCAGCCATAGATGCTTCAAAATCAGTGCAGTAGGACCATTTATGTCTTCCTATATTACCTTCATGTGAAGACTTCCTTCCTACCCTTGTAGGCCTATTCATGGAGTCTCACATTGAAAATGTGGGAGACATTCTTGATGAAATTCATCTTCTTTTTGAGGTGGATACTTATTCTTTTGCCATAGTGATAGTTTCATGTACTTTAGCACTGCAGGATACACATGGTCTTCCAGGTGATGATTTATTGCTAGACATTTCAGCTCTATTCTTGGAGTCACACAATCGATATGGGATAATTTTATGATGATCTATCACTTCTCTTTGCTTAGGATTCTTCTATAGTTGTTGCAACAACCCACTTTGACCCTCAAGTCCATTCTCCACATGATCAATCCTTTTAGGTTGCCATGATTGTGAATTCTCATTTACAACATCTGCAGGAGCTCTCTTTCACATTTGAGAAGACTGTTGGTTTCCTCAAGCAAGGTCTACATCTCTCCTTGTTTGATCTGCACTTTTCTTCAATAGTTTCGGAGGAAGCCATCATTAGTATCAACAAAGGGACTTTTGAATAGGTTTTAGAGACATCGGTCATCATAGAGATTCCTTCTCCATATAGGGGACACCTCTCATAGCTACCCTTACATTTGTTTCTTCCAAAGCAGAGGAACATCATTCAAAGGTCTTCGATCAACTTCTACATTGGAGCATTACTCACTAATTGACACACTACTTTTAAAAGGGGAGGACTACCTCGTCTCCTTCTTCTCCTTTTTTTGGGGGGACTTTTTCCTCTTAGGAGGTTTTGTCCTTCTCCATTTTTATCTTGTATATACTTGATGTATGTCATAATGGGGGGGGGGGTCTTGATTACTCCATCCATCCATGCATCTTCTTTCATATTTTTTTTGGGGGAGGGTTTTTCCCATGAGGTTTTCTCTCTTTCCCCACTTTATGAGATATTTGCATCTTCATTATCTACATGGATACCTAACATGGCCTAGTAGCTGGAGCCATCTTGTATCTTTATCCTAGTTTTCGTAAGCTTAAGGGCATTCCCCTAAGTTGCACTTAAAGGGGGGTGTTGGTGTAAACATGATTCACTATTTACACTTACTTAAGTTTACTTAGGTTAATGCATTATTTTATTATTTTGCATTATTTTATTATTTTTATTTATTAGTCACCTAGGATTTTGTGCACTTTTGTGAGTTGTCATGTTGACAACACAAGAGTCTGCACCACTTTTATGCACATGGTGTCTACAACACATGAGTTAGCACACTTATTAAACACATGGTGTCCACAACCTTTTCATTCTTATCCACTCATCTAGAATGTTGGATAAGGTGTGTGCTTAGTTGTCAATGCTTATCTTATCTCTTCATTGTTTCTAGAGACATTCTAGGTGCTTCCTAAGAGGCTTTTATATATAGACGCTCCTAGTGTGTTTGGATATCACATCATATACTGAATAGAGAAATGCATTAGGACATACTTTAATTAATTGATCATATTCATTTTTGGTCTACAGTTGTGCTTGTGTTTGAGTTCTTAGTTCTTGGGTGAATTTCTCCCTTAGGCAAATTCTTATAGTCACTAATGCCAAAGACGGAGATTGTTGAGATATCAGTCAAGTTTGTTATTAGTGACATACACGTAATTAGACTATAAGTATCTACCAAGCTTATTGTACAGTTAATAATGCTTATAAAACAGTTTAGTTACCACTGAGTTCTACAATTGCTATCAAGTCCTTTGAAAAAATTCCAATGCATTTTGAGAAGTTATAGTTGGCATGAAAATTAGTAGAGTAAACCATGCATCTCAATGTATGACGAGTTTACTAGAGTAAACTTAGCAATGCAGTGCTTACCAAGTTCATAGTTTATGTGATGAGAATCGAGTGTTAACCGAGCTACTCTGTGTTAACCAAGTGATTCAATTTATACCAAGCTTGATGAGATAGTGTTTACTGAGTCATACAATGTAAACCAAGAGACTCAATTTATATGATGAGTTTCACAGTATGTATCGAGTCACCAATGAAGACCAAGTTTAAGACTACTTGAAAGTGATCAGTATGGATCGAGCTTCTTTGTCTACCAAGTGCATGATGACGCCAAGCATTGATAGTGGATGTCGAGTATCAGAACCTCACTGAGTTAGTCTTCAAAACCTAAGTATCTTCATTTGGGTCAACTTTGTAATATTTGTGTAAACTTGTATTGTGGCTAACTTTGTAATTGTATAACTAGACTGATACATATGTAATGTATTGTATCACATCCAATGAGTATGTAATGTATATGAATAAAATTTAATCAAGTATAATCAAAGAAGAGTAGAAAAGAGCGAATTACAAAGGCTACAATAGTATAAGGAGCAGTAAAGACATATCTATCATAGGAAGGTGATTAGTACATAAAGGAATCTCATTTAGCAAACCAAGTTGTAGATTAGAGATCAACTACTCCTTCATCCTAATAGTTGGATCAATGAAATCTTTTGAGAAGGTACACCTAATAGTCTTTTTCAAATCTCTTTATCAAGTGCATACTTCATTGTATAGTTGTAAATCCTTTAACAAGGTGGACCTAACATTCCTTATTGCTCCTAACAAGGCATATCATAAGAAGTGATCAATGTAAGTCTTAATAGGCCAACTTTATACTATAGTACTAAAGCTTGTGGATATCATCTCCACCCCAGTTTTACTTTCTATTTGGAAGGTTTCTGGGTCACCAAATCTATGTGTCAAATTGTTATGAATGCTTTCATATTTTTAGTTTCTTATGCATGCAATAAGATCAGAGTATATGAGAAGGATTAAATGCTAATTAGATAATTGAAGTTAAAAGTTTTTTAGGGTTACTGATTCACCCCTCCCTTCTCAATAACCTAGCCCTTCTAAATATTTCCAACAAAATCTCTCTAATCAAATACTAAAAATTATAAAATGGTGTTGCATTTAGACTAATTACAAAGAATAAATAACCACTACATATAGGAGCCAACCTAGTACCAAAGCATAAGCTTAAGCATCAATACAATCCAAAATCAAGTTGATTTAGAATTAGATAGCTCCAAATCTTCAATCAAAAACATGTCACAATGTCACTAATGCAACACCAAAAATATCAACATCTTACTCCATTAAGTGAGTTAGGATTAAAAAAATACCCGCATGCTATCAAAACAACTATTATAATCTATTCTATCCATGTAGATAAATAAAATTATCATTAAATGGTATAATAAATCTAACAAGGCATACCATTTAGAACCTTTTTGTTAATTCCAACTCAAAATATAAACTCATCTTTTGCACCAATCATCAAGAAGATTGTACTGCCAAACCTTTTCATATGAAATGATACTTGGATGAGCTCAAAGTCATGAATGATGTAAACTACAAACAAAGTGATAAGGAAAATTTTCAATGCCATATTCACAACCTCTAAATCATCAAATTCAACTAATACTAAACCAAACAATCAACCTTTGCACACTATAAGTTCTCTATAACATAAGTAACCAAAAAATTGACCAAAAATCACTTAGATCAACATGAAAACCTACCAAGATGATAATAAAAGACCATAAGAATTTGATTTTTTATTGATCAAATAATGCAACCTTATATAGTGCATGAGATAATTGTAGTTAACCAACAAATATTAACTATTTACAAGAAATTATTAGCAATATATTATGCCAACATTTCCCCCTTAATAGATTGATCTTGTAAACATAAAAAACACCTTAGAAACTGCCCTTAAGGTTTACAAAGAAAAATGTGTTGAATACATAGTTGGAATACATATTTTGGAAAGCATAGTAGTAGCCTTGAACCAAGTAAGGATCCATCAATTTGTCTTGTGATTGTTTGAAAGGTGTATCTTTGAATGATTTTCTTGAACCAAAAAATCTTGAACTATTCAACTATGATCCCTAAGAGATGCAATAAATCTCTACCATTGTGTGGTAACTATGAAGGGGTATAATTCTTGATCATGTACCATGAAGCTCACTTGAAAAAAGTCCATATTGAGGCCAATAGAAAGTTCCAAACCTATCCCCAAATTTAGGCTTTAGAACACATATACTCTTCAATTTTGTCAGCATAAAAAAGAACAACAGAAAACCCAAAACTCCAAAACTACTTCTCATGCAGAATACCATATCAAATGAGAAGTTGACTTGAGATGCTAGAATTTCCTCCATCCTTTGATGTTTGTCTAGAATGAAGGCTTAAATGCTCAAACTACTAAATATAGACCATCATAAGAGTCATCAATGACAAACTCATTAGTTTTTATATTTTCATTGTCAATGTTAACAATATCTCTTCAATAGATTGTTCTTTAAATTTTTCCTTCTGTGAACAATGCACTAGAGGAAGTGCTATAGTTTTTAGTAAAAAGATAATATATAAAATAAACTCTTGACCCATATATCAATACTTGAAAGATTTCATTACTGACATATAAATGCCATTAACATTATCTTTAACTACATACTTACCAAATTTCTAATGAAAACAACACATATGCGTGTCACTCATGATAAAATACCAATTGACCAATACAAATTGGTAAACCACAAATGACTAACTACACACAATCTATATAATATCAGATTGGCTAGTATTCACAAGTCTCACTCAAATCTATTTTCATTGATGGTGTATATACATGTAACTAATTGTAGCAACTTGATTCTTATGTCAATGATGAATTTGAATATTTTCTTGGCGAGTATAATAAAGAAGAGATATCTCACTTTTCCATGCATCAAATCAAATATTTTTTCTTATTTCTACATATCAACTATTCATAGATGATTACTAAATCATGAACTATGATTAAGCATGTCAAATTTATATAAAATCTGATATGGTACATCAATGTCCTCTTATAATAGATTTTCATTTCAAGGAGCATAATGGTTTTAAACGTTTGATCAATAATTAAAACAAAAAATATATTGATTTATTCTAGTACTTGCATGCCAATCAAGAGGCACATTTCATTGCATGCTAAAGAAATTGAAAACTATTGACAAGAGTTTACAAACAATTAAACTCTATTTTGTTATTAGTGTCTTTGTTTCAATGAGGGTAGTAATCAGGAAGGAAATAAAATAATTTATTTTTATAGGCTAAGAAAGTACATTTAAATACTTAGAAAAAAACAATGGTTATCAATGCAAATATGCATCATTACTTTTGCAAATATTGTAAGATCCCTACCCTAGTAAGCAAAGCCACATAGTCAAATATCCAAGAAATGTATAATTTGATAGATGAAACCCTAGTTGACTAGACAAATATTGAAGTAATTAAACCATAAGTAAGCTTAACAAATGGTTATCCATGTTACTAACCAAAATAAAAAATAAATAATATTATTTATTAATTAAATAATTAAAATGTCATTTCAATGATGTTGACCAACACATCATACCTCTATGACATAATAATAAAATCTATATGTTTGATTGTACAATATACAAATGGATGCACCATTACATAATTACATCCCATCAAAATGATCAATTGCATCATTAACATCACATAAGATGATTTCATACATTCCTCGATCATGTGTCTATCTGCAAGTCTCAATTTCCATAGCCATCAGACATCCTCTATCTGCTATTTGAGAAGTGAGTGTGGCCTAAGCATTGTTACCATGCCAACCATGAAGTTTTTAGCTCCCTGGAGGTTCTCCCTAACACAAAGAATGCCCAAAACCTAGCCTGAGAAGCCTAGCAACTTAAGACAAGAGGATTAGATGGATCTGGTGAAGCCAATAAATATACTAATTTCCACACATGTCTAAGTAGCCTAATCACATAATATGGTAGGAAAATAAACAACAACATATCTACACATATGTAGTAAAATAAATAGTTTTGGTCGAAGAAATTTGAACCAGACTTAGCTGATAGAAACAAAAGGAATGCATTGTATCTAGTTCTAATCAAAACTCATAGATAGAAAGAAAAAATAACATGCTATATCCTTTTCTATCCCTCCCAATTTTCCATATTACACCCATCTCATAAGAAAGCCTAAATGCAACCAGCAAAAAGAAATCAAGGAATATTTTAAGTTTACAATTATAAATAGAAATCAAATGCTCTATCTACACATACGTATCCCAAAGGATACTTCCAATTAATGTACTCATAAATTTAGTGAAATTTTAACAATTCAATCAAAGATTGTCAAAATTTATCTACAAGTCCACAACATAAGTAACCAAAATCTCATGCTTACTAATAATACCATCACTTGATAGATATTTGTGGCATAAAAAAGTGTGTTGGCTAATCTACAGATAAAATGCACCAAAGACAACAAAAAAATCAAACATGATTCTTTTTCAGATTAATGAAAACATAACAAAATTTTATCAAAACTTTTGTTGTTTTTTTTCACAAAATATATAGATCATGAAGATCAAATATTGAAAATCCCAAAAAAATTCATTGTGTTTTCACTTTAGTCAATGGTGTGGTTTGTAGGGAGGATAGTTGTGTCCATAAAAAAGGTTACTGAATTTATTGAATCCAGCTTATACATAGGCTCGCCAAGATTTTTTTTCAATTTAAAGCAACAATACACAATAAATTGTTTTTGTGAATTCAACTCCTCAAGCTCTCATCAGGGTTCTTATATTTATAGACAATCAATAATAAGGATTCATATTAATCTTTTCCAGGAAGCATACTTCTATTCCTTAATCAACAATGAACTTTCATCCATGTTATGAACATTAGTATTCCAAGTAAAACAAACAAATGTAGCATAGGTCTTGTTCCTTAACAATTATTGAGCATCTAATTATCGATGCAACAAGTCATACTCTACTAATTATTACCAAAATTAAATAAGTATTCAATATTTAATGTAGCATTCAAGCATTAACCTGCAGTTAATATATAACATTCCCTATTCATCAACTCTAAACTTATACACAATAGCATATAATATACCCAAAATTGTGCTCAATAGTCAGATGTGTTTTTGAAGGGACTCATTTATAGATCATACAAGAATAACTACCAAGCCAAAAAGAAAGGAAAATCAACCCCTGTCATGAATAGATCATAGGGAGTGTATGGTTTCCATAGCAAACAAAGGTAATTTCTATCATGCTCATATGTTCAATGGCTCCCTATAATGCCAGTAACCATGTTTTTCTATTTTTCTTGGAGTGTAATCAGCAAGTGAAAACATAGTGTGATTATTCATAACCTTGTGGTAATTCAAAGCAATACTTAGGATATTCTCATCCACATAATGGCATAATTTGAGATTCTCAATGGTAACATCTATCATTGCCACAACAATCACATTCTATTTTAAGATAAGAGAATGATGATTTGGAATTAGAAGAAATTTATCCTCACTCCATAGATCCTTATATATGCGTTTTTCATGTGGTGTAGAGAAAATATGAAATATGAAAAAAAAACCACAATCAAAGGTTAAAATGCACAAAAAGATCCCTTCACACCCCTTCAATACTACAGTCTAATGGTTATATTTCCATTGTTGTTATAGGTACAACACATTTTATTCTCATTAATTAGGGCATCACTAGTCTATTTCAAAATTTGAAGTTGCAATGAAACTCTCCCTAACGGTAGGTGGTGGAAATTGAGTCTACAACTAAAAAACAATGAAAGGAAGCTTGAGACTCAATTACAACCCATAATTTTTCTGCCAATATGAGCATTTCCTTACTCAAATCATGGATTACCATGACCTTAAGAGGTTGGGCTAGAATCAATTCCTCTTTCTTAGCATTGAGGAGTAAATCACTTACACTCCAATTCATTAAAACCCACCATCTTGCATTGAAAGTTGTCATTTGATGGGCTTGCTACTAAACTCATATAGCTAAATCATAAGTTATGAATCTATGATTAAGTCACTTTAATTCATTTTGATAGAGGTGTTATTGATTCAAGAAATTGATAGTTCATTTTGATATAGCTATTTAGTGGACCCACAATAATGGGTTACACTATTTTGCCTAAACTGACACTGAACTGTGAATTTTCAAGAAAACTTTCACATTTAGATCCAAATTGCCATTTAAAGGTAAGGAATTTGAAGATAAAGTAAATTAGAGTCTTTTAGGATTTTCTGTGTAGATTCTAAATGCATTTTTTGTTTTTATTTTTGAATTTATTTGATTGAATTAATTTTTCTCCCACGAAAAATTGCTATGTTATCAAAAACCTGATTTTTAAAAAGTGACATTATTTTTGACACACATAACTTTTTTTCTACAATAGATATCAATGTGATTCTTTCGAATTTAGCTTATTAACATCCATAGAAAAATAGTAGAGGTGATCTAATGTCTTTATCCTTAGTATTTTATATTTTATTAGAGTTTAAAGTTGACCTAACACTAATTTGGACAAACGTGGATTTTGACAAATGTAACTTATTATAGATTTATCCAGTTTCAAAATTTCTTTTTTTGAATGAAAGAGGACTCAAATACAAAGATTGTAGTTATTTTTCAAAATATTTATTCTCTTAGTTACTATTTCTCCATGAGTGTTCAATATATAGGTTTATTTTTAATAATGAACCTCTATTCAATTAACGTAAAAAAAGGTATACTTAAACCTTTCAAAATATATCAAATCCATAGTCATTATAATGCTAGTTCCGAGTACATGTCACCTAAAAAATCAAATATCTTAAGTGCTCCATCTAAACCTAAAAACAGAGCTTGGAAGCCATGAAAATGATAGGAAATATTATAGACTTTGAAAAATGCATCTACTTTACGAGTTTCGATAGAAACTAACTTTCTATCGAAAGTTTTTTAATAATTTCGATAGAAACTATTTTCAATTAGTTTCTATCAAGACTATTTAGGCTAAATGTTTCATGCCTAATTAGTTTCAATAGAAATTAAATAGTTTCAATTCAAAAGTAGTTTCGATCGAAACTACCTTCAAAAGTAGTTTCAATCGAAACTATGTGAGGAATTTCTATCAAAAGTTTTAGGGCCAAAAGTTTGTCTTGCGCATTTTTGGACAAATTTTTTCCTTCAAAAAAGTGTAACCCACTATTGTGGGTTCATTATCTATTCAAGAAATTTGCCAGCGTATCAATTGTGGGGGCAACTTAAGATTCAAGAATTCTGAAGGCAACTGTCCTCTAGGTACGTTATTGGAAAAATAAAACAACAGTAAAATAGAAGAGAAGAAAGAACTTCCAGCTTGTTTTTATTGAATAATAGATGTCAATTTATACAATAGCTTGATTCAACAATATTCCTAAATGGCTGCTAATTAAATTGACAACAAACTACTTCATGATCGACAACACACACATAAACTTGACACTATTGAAACTTATGGACACCTAACTCAACACATCTACAATAAGAACTCGATTCATGCTAAAACTCTTTGACTCAATCTTAAACTAAACTTGTGTTGCTAGCAACTCAACAAGGCTTGCCATATATGCAACAATTATTATTGACTACCATTGGAACATTAAATGACAACTAAAGGAAACATTATCTATAAATTATACTTCAAAAATATGTCATAGAGCAGTAAGACTTTCTCATAGTTATGTAGCTATCATCCAACTTTGAAACACCATTGGACGCACCATCTCTTCATTAATGATGCCAACCTTCCAGACTTCCAGATCTCCCTAAAGTATTGGATACACCATCTCCACATGGAATACCTCATAACCCTCATAAAGGTATAGCTTCTCTGATCCTATAACACCTCAAACTATTCGAGCATACATCTAGCCTCTATCACATCTTTTCTTATTTTTCAATGCATTGACCTCTTCAAAATCGAACAATTTTTTTAATGAAAACATAATCATCCGGTGGTTCTTCTCTTAGCCTCATCTTTTTAACAATTTCTTCTCTAATAGATAGAACTTAATAGAAAGATAACTCTAATACCATACTGGAAAAATAGAAAAACAGTAAAAAGGAAGAGAAGAAAGAACTTCCAACTTGTTTTTATTGAATAATAGATGTCGATTTATACAATAGCTTGATTCAAAAGAATTCCTAAATGACTACTAATTAAATTGACAACAAACTACTTCATGATCGACAACACGCACATAAACTTGACGCTACTAAAACTAATGGACACCTAACTCAACACATCTACAATAAAAACTTGATTCAAACTAAAACTCTTTGAATCAATCCTAAACTAAACTTGTGTTTCCAACAACTCAACAAGGCTTGCCACTTGTGCAACAATTCTTATTGACTACCATTGGGACATTAACTCCAACACATGTACCTATGGATTAGTAGATCAAGCATGCCAAAAAATGAGACTAGAAAATAAAACAAGCACAAGAATCTTACTTTAATATTTAAAAAAATCTACCAACATTTATTAGGCTTCTTTCACATGTGTAATAACTAAAAGAAAGATCTTGGTGTTGGTAATTGCCATTGTAGGAGTATCTATACTACATTAGCCAGCTTTGTATGAGATTTTTTATGTCCATTGTTGGAATATTTTTATCAACCTTCCGTGGAACCAATCCATTTATATTGAGAAGTCAACGTAAATTAAAAAAAAATGTCATAATAAACTAAAATAAAATGGAAACCTTGAAATTGTGTGAAGAGCACGAAGCAACAATCAAGACTGTACATAAACCCTTTATGTCGACGTATTACAAAGTCAACAAAAAATTCCCTTAGAACAAACACATGTAAGGTTAACCAAGTATTCCCATGGTTGGTCTAAGCATAAACAATCCTTAGGTCACTTTAGGCATCTAGTTATACCCGCCATTACTTGTTTATGTTTACCTCTCATCTTTTTGTGTAATTTGAAAATGAAATTGCATGGAATAGATATTTTTGAACAATAGGAGGCATTGTGCTCATTACAAAAGACAAGAGCTAAATTTCTAAAGGAGAGGAACCACATGTTTCCAAGTATTGT
Source organism: Cupressus sempervirens (assembly GCA_028749045.1). Lineage (NCBI taxonomy): Eukaryota > Viridiplantae > Streptophyta > Pinopsida > Cupressales > Cupressaceae > Cupressus > Cupressus sempervirens. Next base: position 372,298,222 of record CM053783.1, on the reverse strand, counting down.
CTCATTATATGTTAGAGGAAATGATTTTCTTTGAAGGATCCAAATAGGTGAGGAAAATGTAACATAGAACAAAAGAGCTAGATTCTCTACAACTTTTGTAGATGATATTGAGTGAGATGGTAAATTTAGGTGTATAATTAGGTAGCCTATCTACATTAATATCTTAGGACCAAATTGAGTGACTCGTTCCATCTTCCACATTGGCAACAACTACCTTTCATTTAGGATCAACGAAAGTCTAGAAAGTTAATGGTTTCTATTTTTCCAAAAGTTTTACTATATAAACATAGTTTTATAAGTTTAGGAGGTAGATAACAATCATACGAAGAAATAAATTCTAAATAAGATTGACATTTCTAGCATCTCTAATAGCTATGGTTTTTGAAGTAGTTGATAGCAGCCAAAAAGACCTGGGGGGGGGACTAGGGGATGGTGGTTCACCCCATAGTGCAAATAAGGTTGAGAACCAGTTGGAGGTTACCTCCCAAAAGTCTATCCTATACCAACTTTAAACATCAAAAACCATAAAACTTTAAGAGCTGAATTTTCATTAATCATAGTCCTTAAACTACTATGCATAAGAAATTGAATAATAAACCAACATCATTTATAAACATCGTTGCAATTGGTCCACTTAATCAACATAGTCCAAAAAACCTCGTGGGGTGTAAAGTTTAGAGACATAATCATGAAAATAGAAATAAAACACAACAGAACTTGGGCTAGATGCCCTCTTCCTTCTCTTGGTTACCATTCTTCTTCTCCTTTGAAGCTTCCCCCACCACATCCTCCTCCTCCACTTTCACTAGTTTGTCCAAGATGGTTTTCAGCCAATCCTCCACCAAAAACCCATAAATGGATTGGGTTGTCTTAGTAGTCTTTCCTAGGTCTTGTTCCTCTTTGTTAGCCTATAGGAAGTAGAGGGTTGTGGCCATGGAGTGCATAACCTTGGTGGAGAACTCCACCAAGATTTCAAATCTATGGCATATAGTGGTATGGTTATCCACTCGGTCCCTCATAGCCAACTCTAGCCTCTCCATCCACATCTTGGTGTGATTATGTTTGCCTTTCTTTCCAGTAACCTTAGGGTTAGGTTTCCTAGGAGAAGTGATGTCTTCCCCCAACTACTAGTTGGGGTAGTTTCTAGGGTATCAAAAACATGGGAATGGCTAATAGAGTTGGGGCTAGGTTTGATGTCCTAGTGGTGTCTTTTCCTTTTAGCAGGTTTCTCCTCACTATCAAAGGAGCTAGAGCTAGATTTTTACTTAACAGGGGCCTTGAATTTCTCCATCCAGAGATGCTTGCTAGTTCTCCTAGCACACTGCTTACTTTTCTTGGAATATGAGTCCAACTCAATAATGCTAACTTTAATATAAGAATAATTCTATGAAGATGAGGATACTAATGAGATGGTTGAGAAATCTCTATATCTATCTATTCGAAAAGGAAAAAGGTCATCACATTACATGTTAAGAATTGTTGAAGGTTTTAAGGCTACTAGAAATATCTATGATATTGAAGACAAGTGTGAAAATATAATTTTTCTATATAGTGAAAAAGTAAGAAAGGGATTCAAATCTATAGATTGTATAGTTAGAAAGGTGATGTATATTGATGGTAGTATTATTAAGATAATGAAAATGTAGTTTATATTTTGTAGTCTAATTTTGGGGTTGTTATTCACTATTTTGGTCGTTTGTTAGATCTATTTCTTGTATGGTTGTGTACTAGGGGTTTTTTGAGAAAAACTATTTTTTTTTAACACAAGATTCTTGTCCTTTTTAACACAATTTTCCCTACTAAAAAATGCAATACAATGAAAGTAGGGGAATAATGTTGAGATGGAACTTAGATAAGAAAAATGGATTATGCATTTCTAAAGAATAGCGAGGAGAGAAATAATGAGTTACAAAACCTAGTGGAAGTTGATTGAGTTATAGTGGACTATAAATGAGAAGAAGAAGAAAGGGTATCATAGACTAGATGAAATTTGATATTGAAAGTCAACAGAAGAGAAAAAAGGTCTTTAGATCAAAGTAGGATGAAGGGAAATTTTTTTTGCCATGGGTGATCAATAAAAAGAATTTTGTAGTTTATATGAATACTAAATTAATAAAGGAGGTGATGAATCAAATATATCCTCATATTCATTCTATGTTTTAATCTTTTCATTGAGTCTTATTTTTTTTGAAGTAAAGTAGAGCACATAGTTAATGGATGCAAAAGTATAAAAAATTTAGTTATATTTTTTTATGGATTTTTTTTCTTCCAATTATTTAGGGCATAATATAGTTTGGTACAAAAGTAGACTAAATTTTAAGAGATTTAAAAGTAAATGTTAAGAACTTCAATGGATATTGCTATGGTAGCAATGGATATAAACATAAAAAAGTTGAATGCCAAAAAAATATCAATTTGAAAAGGGATGCTTTGGTTTTCTATAAATCTAATATGACTTAAAAGTTCACAAGGTTCTAAGATAGTATGGAAAAAAAGGATGATTTTTCAATGATTTTAGAAGACACAAATGACAGAAACAAGACATAATTGATGAACAACATAGAAGGTGATGATGGTGTTCTAAATTTTATTATGGATGTTGTTTCCTTTGTTAAAGCCTAATCATCTAGTGAACCCATTTTTTAATTGTATTTTAGATTCCTTTTTTTCCTAGTCATATTCAGATGAAAGCCTCTTTTATAGAGACAAAGACTAGCTACACTAAAGAGAAGGATTTTTTTATAAGGGATCTTATACTAGCTTTTACCTAAAAGTTATAGGGGCATTTCCAAAACCCATTAAAATGGTTATGTGAATTTATCAAAATCCTATATCTTCTAAGTTTCCTAGGGGCTTCAACCTTTTGATGGTGTATCTTACTATTTTATTTAGTCCCATTTAGGATTTTATTGGTGAAAGAACTATCTTAAATTAAAAGCATCTCAATTTAATGATGTTTTAACAATTATCTAATGCAATTTCATAATTCACTTGTATTCCTCTCATTTCTCCCCCTTTCTCCTATGTGGAATTAGGGTAAGACCTAATTAATCCTCTTTAAAAGCTCATATTTTCATGGAATAAAGATCAAGGAAGGATCTAGCCACCTACGTCCTCCCATTCCTTAATCAAATCCCTTGGAATCTATTTTGTGTACTCTAATGATTATATCTTTAGCTTTGCAACTAATTTATAGAATTTAAGACCTATTTCAGGACTTCAAATGAATCTTGAGGGTTATGGGTTTGGGTTGGAAAGGAGTTAGTGTGCCCTTTCCCAATCTAGAATGTAGTGCAACCCTACTAACCCAATCAAACAAATAATGAACCCCTACTAAGAAAATAACTGATGCATCATATCCCTTCTTGGGCCCTATTTTGGGTATTCTTCTCAAGTCTGATGTCTAGATTTTTTGAAGGTGTTAACTTTTAGGTGGGTCAGCTTGCAGGAGAAAGTTGATTCAAATCCCTTTATAAACCCATAAATTTGTTCCATTTTTCATCTTATCTGATATTTTTCATCCGCAATAATCTGTTATGTGCTCAAGCTCTCAAGTTCTCAAGCATTCAAGGTATTAAAGAAATCTCTCATTGCAAGTCAAGGATTCATGCATTTAAGCCATTAAAGGAGTTAATGCAAGATCTAACACTTGAAACATTCAATATCTCCCTTCATATATTCAAGATCCATTTTTGCATCTTATATATCCTCCTCTCCAGATTTCAAGCACATTCATTCATGAAGGTTTTTGTTTCACTTTGATTTCCTTATCTAAAATTCTTGAGGTTGAGTCAACGCTATCACATCTACATACTTGACTACATTATATATTAAAGATTTGTCAATCTTAGATTGGTTTCCACTAATGAGTGTCTACATGCTTAAGTTATTTAATTAGTTCATGTTGAAAAAGTAGTACATGTTGAGCACAACATGTATATAATAGAGCATGCCAAGTCCACAGTGAGTGTCAAGCCACTCATGTGTTGAGTGCCGAGCAGATAGTGTATGCCAAGTGATTCAAGAGCTGATTAAATAGTGAAGACCAAGTGATACAAATGCCAAGGTATAGTATAGAGATCAATATATGCCAAGCATTAGAGACATCAAGTGCTGAGTAAGAAAGTTTTGTCATAGTTGTTTGTAATGGCACAAAATACTATGTAAACCATTTTTGAGCCAACTTAAAGATCAAATTATAATATTTTGGAGATAATGATGAATCTTAAGTTGGAATCCCTATGTAGTATATGTAACCAATCAAAAAAATGTAAAGTTTAAGTGGCAAAATGGATGAATCACAATCGTTGATTCATACCTAACCCTTAGTTACATAAGTCTTTTTAAGGAGGAAAAACCCTAAATTATCTAAGGAATGTGGAAGAAGTGAATAGAGAAGTTTGCATTGGCAAACAAAGAATTCATGGTGGCCAAGGAATTGTGAATTGAGATTGCATTACACAAATCAATTAAAGGAGAACAGAGGAAAGGAAAAGTATACAACAATGAGACATCTGATCAAGAAGGATCAAGAATACATCAATTTAGAGGTGATCTATCATTAAGAAAGGAAGTGCTAACCATAGGATCATTGTTGAATCATTCTAATAGGTGAATCAGTGAAATCTCTAAATAGAGTAGTCCTAACAAGGTATATTGAAATCCTCTAACAAAATGCTTACTTAATTGTGACTTGAAGTCCTTTAACAAGGCACACTTCTAATAGGGTGTTGAAATCTTATAATAGGGTGAGACTTAACAGTCTTTGTAAGCCTTTAATAGGGTAGAACTTCATAGGGTAGATCATGTCTCATAATCAAAATATTAATCTTCATTGGATACACTTTAGTACTGTAGTAGTGAAGATTTGTGGGTGTCATCCCCACTCTAGTTTTACCTTCTGAATGGAGGGTTTCTATATAATCATATCTAGTGTCATATATTTGTGAATATTTATTTATTTACATGATTTAGATGTACATGGTTGACATGATATTTTAGTTTACTCATTGAATGTATGAGATGGATGTGTTGTGAAAGTTTTTATGAGTCAAAGTTTAAACTCCTAATTCAACACCCCCCCTCCCTAAAGTCTATCTTTCCTATTGTAATTCCATCAATTGGTATCGGAGCCTTGTTCTCTAAAAGAGAAGCTTTGTGGCTTCGAGAAAAGAACTTGAAAATGGAAATCTACAAGTTAGGAAAGATGATTGAGAATCAAAGAATTGAATACAACTCATTCTACATCAACGTGATGAAGCAAGAGAAGAATTGAAGAAATCTTTAAAAAGAAGGAAGGAAAATGCTATTGAGGAGAATTACATACAATACAAAGAGATGGACACTACTAAGTTATTTTCTAATGGAGACTCTAATGAATTTGATGCAGCAATTGTAGATCTAATGGAAAAGAATAGAGCCCAAGCTGAAGAAATTAGAAATCTCAAGTTAGAGAAAGAATCACAATCCATACTACTATGTGCTCGGTGACTAAATAGAAGAATAAAGCTATGGAAGATAAAGCCATGATTGAAGATGAAAAAAGAATTTTGACCAATAGAATGGAAGAGAAATCATCAGAGCTAACAAAGATTTCCAATATGCAATTGTATACTTTGGATCAAATGATGAATTTCAAATATTAATTGAATGTTAAGGACATTGAGATAAAAACATTGAAATTTCAGAATGAGCAATTAAAGAGTAACCTAAAAAGGGGAAAAATAATTTGCTAAATTTTTTAACAAACCAAATGAAGCCATCAAATACTTTGAGAAATTATAGATATCTCCTAAATCTAATAATAGTACATCTGGACTAGGATACACAAGTATTGAAGAAGGAGAGTCATCCAAAAGTGTTGAAGAAAGGAACAACAAAGGTAAGAACTCCAAACCCACTTTTCATAATTTTTGTAAGGAAGGACATACTACTAATGTGTGCAAGAGCAAAACTACAAATCAGAATGTCAAACATAAGAACATGGTTCATCGTCATAAGTGCAAAAACTAAGGTCATCAGGCACATGAATGTAGAACCAAGATCATGCATACACAAAGATTTGAAGGATACTATTATAGCTATCAAAAGTATGGACATAGAGGTTTTGAGTGTAAATCCAAACCTATGTGGTCATGAAACATGCAAACAAAAGTAAGAAACAATGGAAACTCTTATAACTGGGATTATAATAGAAGATATAGCTGTCATAATTGTCAAGAGTATGGACATGTTCCTGAGAATTTTATTAGGACACACTTTAGAAGTGACTACAAAATGTGGTTGAGTCAAACCACATATTTTAGCTATTTGAAGGCTGGTCAGATTAGTAGATATTGTCCAACAAGGTCAAAGGCACCAAGTTGTGAATTTGATAAAGGCAAAGGCAAGGCAGATGTTGAAAATTTAAGAAATGAGATAAGCAAGACTTGGGAAAAAAGAGAGGATTGTAGCACATTAAGTGAAGAAGGGATCACTTCACCCAATGGGTCAGGTGACCACACTTCATCAAACTAAGAAATCAAGAGGTATGTGGGATTGATATTTAAAATTTATATCACACATTAGTTCCAAAAGGATTTAGCACTATAAAGTTTACATAAGCATGAATAAAGATGCAAGAAGTATTTAGGAATCCAAGAAAAATCTTTAAGTTTTCCATGTTATTGCTGAGCATTAAAAATTTCCTATGACTACTAAGTGAAAAGCTAGAGGATGCCAAGTGAGCTTGAAATTGATAGATGCCAAGCTTACAATTGTGTAAGCACTCAGCACAAATTGCAAAACTTCAAAGGGTATTTGATTAATTTCCAACTCATTTCACATGATTTCAAAATTGCGAAAGAGAAATGAGAGCAAGAGGCAAGCAAAAAATTCATTATGAAAAGCTATTGCAGAAGATTTGAGCAGTGATTCAACACCATTTCATCAAATCTTGCAATGTATTTATCAAGTGCTAAGTTAAGTTGTTTATATTTTTGTAAACTCTAGTTTCATATAATGACATCTAGTTCAAAGGGTGTAGAGGGTAAGGAGGTTTTGAATTTTCAATTGGTTATTAATGAGGTCAAACAATTGAAATTCAAAGCCATACTTGATATTGTATATAAACAAGACCCCTCTGGTGTGCTATCCATGATACCACCAAATGTTTTAATGGTTCAAGATGTAAGGAAATGTTACAATTGTAAAATTGGAAGTATTGGTGATATGGAGATAAGGAAAGCATATGGCAGAGTTTATGATAATGGTGTGTTGAGGGAAGAATTTAAAATTGAAAAATAGGAAGGGTTAAATCATGCCCTAGATTTCCTAAATGTCTTCAAAACTCAATGGATAAGAATTGTATTAAGCATGATTCATGATAGTTCACTATGGTTGGATAATTGACCTATAAAAATAACCAAAAGGATAATCCATAGGGCAATAGGTTATCCAACCCTAGATTGGCCTAAGACTCTAAGGAGTGACTCAAGAGAGGTTATTGAGAAGAATACAGGAGCCGTGTGGAACAAAAGAGGAATGACAATTGACACCATTATAGATCCATTAATAGACTTTGTAGTAAGAGTTATTTCAGATAAGTTTTACCAATCCAATAGATTGAATAGAGTGCCATGTATTGTAGTAGATGTTGGATATAAGATTGTCAAGAAAGATCACACATATGATCTTGTAGAGCTACAACTATAGTAGTTGATTGAGAACCTAGGAGCAATAAAAAAGACTAAGAGTGGTCAATGTAAATCTGGTTCTATTCCTATATGCATTTTCTTTTATGTTCAAAACACTTTTCCTACATTTGGCACAATGTCATGGAAAACAAATAGGTCAGTGGTAGTACAAATTGTTGAGTTCATTGAACAATTGGGTGAGAATTTTGAATCTATAATGATTGGCTCCTTTGAGGAGTTTAAGAAATGAATGAAGAAAAGATTGAGAATTCTAGTATATTTAGTGGAAAAATATTATGATGTTGATTATACTTTTTTTAAAGTAGAAACCTCAAAGGTAAGATGGTTGAGGCCATTATGATATGAAATAAATGTGGATGAGGCCTCTACAGCTATAACAACTTTACTTGCAGAAGATATTGACAAAGATGCAAAAGCATTTTGAAATTATGAGATGGCTAAGTCTAAAATCACTATGGAACTAAAGAATGTCTCTATTATCAAGAAGAAAGAAAAGTTGGTGAAGAAATTGAAGGCTAAATTTGGTGAAGGTGATGAGAAGGAAGAGGATGAAGAGGATGAAGACACCCAAACCCAAGCACCACTTGAACTAACACAAGGAATGGGAGAAGATTAACAAGAGGAAGAGATAGAATTTTATGAAGGTGCCAAGGAAGAAGAAGCTGAGGAAGCACCTACTCCTACTGATCAAAAGAAGAGGAAGGCTAATGCCCAACTAGTGAAAAAAGCCAAGAAGACTACCAAACCAAGTCAACCCAAATCTATTGTACCTACTACAAGGACTAGAGCACATGCAACTGCAAAAAAGTTAAAAAAAAAAGGATCAAACCTATAGAGAAGGGAGGAGAAGTGCAAAAAAGTCCAAGAAGGAAATAGATTGCACAAGCTGAAATTGATGAAGAAAGAACAAAATTAGATGACAATAGTCAATTCCAAGTGGTGAGTCACAATCCAGGTTCAAACCTAGAAAAATTATGTGAAAATGTTAAAAATAGTGCAGATCTATTATGATTTACTCATATTGATTTTGATAATCTTGGTAAAGTTGAAAAGAATCAAGTGGAAGAAGCTATATGTGTCATGATTGCAAACTTTAAGAAAGTCCCACTAGAAATTGCCAACTTAATGCACAAAAGCTTATATAAGAGAGTTGAGTAAAAATGGCATTATTATTTAAACCTAGAAAGGAAAATAAGGGAGACATCACTTGCACAAGACATGCTTGAACTCAGTATGGCACAAATTGCTAAGGCTATGAAGAAATATGCTATAAAATTTGTTCCAAAATAAAGAGCCTTCAACATATTGCAAAATAATATTGAAGATGTTGTGAAGAAGTCCACATAGATGTGGAAAACAACATATGGGCTTGTAACAGTAAAAGAAGGAGAACATGAACCCATTGAGGTAAAAGATGATAAAGAAGATGATAATAATGAAGATAGTGTTGAGAGAGATATAGAACTGAAAGTAATGACCAAGCAATAACTAAGGTAGAGCAACAAGAAGAATAGAGTGTATAAGATACACAATTGTCAGATGTTAGCCCTCAATAAATAACTAGTGTACATACTAAAATAGTAACAGTAATGGATGTTTATGACCTCACAAATTAGAACATCAATCCCCTAATAGAGGAAGATCTCCAAAAGATACTTGATCAATCTACACTATAGGCAAAATTGTGTGATAATCTTGTACTAGTGAGTGTAGATGAACTATAGAAAATAGTGACTAATACAAAAAGGAAAGAGGTGAAAACACAAGAACCACCTACCATCACCCATCAAGTCACTAATCCACAACCTTTAGATAAAATACTAGAAGCCATATTAGAAAAGGTTGATATAGTTGAAGCACATATAGTGGATACTCTAACTACTACTAAAGAACAAAGACAAATAGGTCAAATAATTTTATCTACACCTCTAGCACAAGTATGAGGTGTAAGTCAAGAGATTTTGGAACTTAAGGACAAGTTTGAAGAGACTGAGTTGACACCAAAGATGAAGGAGCAAGAAGCCATTCAAGCGCTACTAACTTTACTATAATTTGGCACTCCTTCTAGTCACACTCTTCAAAAGCTAAGCATAGAGGCAATACCATTGCAAATCTTAGTGTCAAGTCCAAGCTCATCAAAGGCTAAAGAAGTGATACAATATGTAGATGTTAGCCTTGATGAAGAGATTGTGTTACCAAATTATGAGTTTGACATAATGACAATTGAGTAGATGGACATACTCCAAGAAGCCTTGGCAAGAAAGAAGCATCAGGAAATGCTCAGAAGGGATCATAAGTAGAAGAAAGCATTGTAGAATATCAAAGACATCTTTTTAGATGCATTTAACCTACCTACTCCAAATGAAACCAACACACTCATTGAACAAATAACAAATATAGTAGAGAAGGTGAGAGATGTAGAACTTGATAAAAATGCTAAACTATTAGAATGGTCTAAAAGGAAATTCCAAAATAAAGTAAATGAGAAAATGTCAAATGACATAGCACTTACACAAGTTGCATTGGAAACAAAGGTAGAAAGTGTGAAGAAGGTACTTGAGAATATTTTCTCACTGTAGACCAAATTGTGCAACCCCAAACTCTTGAAACAAGAGACAAGAAGTCACATTTTGAGTTTGGAAGGTTAGATAGTGCATCACATGCAAAATTTCCTATGACACTAGCTCAAAGTGATAAGCACTTCAAAAAAGTTCTACAAACCCAGAGTTAGTTAGCTGCATTATTAGAAAATGAGGCCAACATAAGGGCTAAACAAATTAGTATCCAAATAAAATTGACCCCAAACATGGAGATTTTTGCAAAAGAAATTAGGCTATGCCAAAACCCTTATGAAGGAAGACCCAAATCTTTCTACATTAGATAGTCTAATCCACCTTGCTTCTATGCTAGCCATCCAAATCAAGTCTTTGCATGTAGCATGTGAAAATTGGAATGTAGCTCTCAAGATTATAATAGAATTCCATAAATATTTCTTGGAAAAACACACTATTAGTGTATAGCCCAATTGACATTAGTGCCAAAAAGGGGGAGATAGAAAGAAAAATGGGGAGATAGAGAAAAGGAGGAGAAATAAAGGAGAAATAAAAAGGAGAGAATAATCAAAGGGGGAGAAAAGTTAGATGAAAGAGTATCATTTGATGCACATTTACTCAGTAGGAGTACAAAATCTTGAATATAGAACATATCTATCAACTCAGGGGGAGTTGTTAGATTCTGAGGTGTAAGTTGTTTTATTTATTTTTTTAAATTTGAGATATGTTATGTTTGTAAGATTAAGGATATGTTATGTTTGTAAGAATAAGAGATATGTTATGTTTGTAAGATTAAGGATATTAATGCATGACCACATGTTTTTGACACTCATGTCAAAGGGGAAGATTGTTGATCTTAGATTGGTTTTGACTAATGAGTGTCTACACACTTAGGTCATTTACTTAGTTCATGTTGAACAAGTAGTACATGTTGAGCACAATATGTATATAATAGAGCATGTCAAGTCCACAGTAAGTGTTGAGCCACTCATGTATCAAGTCACTCAAGTGTCAAGGAGACAGTGTATGTCGAGTGATTCAGGATCCAAGTAAATAGTGGATGCTAAGTGATATAGATGTCGAGTCATAGTATAGAGACCAGTATATGCTGAGCATCAGAGACTTCAAGTTTCGAATAAAACAATTTTGTCATAGTTGTTTATAATGCAACAAACAACTAAGTAAACCATTTTTGAGCCAATTGAAAGATTGAATTATGATATTTTGGAGATAAAGATGAATCTTAAGTTGCAATCCCTATGCAATACATGCAGCCAATTGGAAAAAGTGAAGGTTTAAATGGAAAAGTGGATGAATCATAGTTATTGATTCATACCTAACCCTAAGTCACCTAAGTCCTCTTAAGGAGGAAAAACCCTAAATTATGTAAGGAATGTGGAAGGAGCAAATAGAGAAGTTTGCATGTGCAAACAAAGCATTCATGGTGGCTAAGGAATTGTGAATTGAGATTGCATTGCCAAAATCAGTTAAAGGATAATAGAGGAAAGGAAAAGCATACAACAATGAGACATCTAATCAAGAAGGATCAATAATACATCGATTTAGAGGTGATCTATCATCAAGAGAGGATGTGATAACCATAGGATCATTGTTAAATCATTCTAACAGGTGAATTAGTTAAATCTCATAATAAAGTAGTCCTAATAGGCTTTATTGAATTCCTCTAACAAGGTGCTTACTTAATTGTGAGTTGAATTCCTTTAGCAAGACACACTTCTAATAGGGTGAGACTTAACAGTCTTTGTAAGCCTTTAACAGGGTAGACCTTTCATAGGGTAGATCATGTCTCGTGATCAAAAAATTGTAACCTTCATTCGATACACTTTATTACTATAGTAGTGAAGATTTGTGGGTGTCATCCCCACCCTAGTTCTACCTTCTCATTGGACGATTTCTGGGTAATCATATCTAGTATCATATATGTGTGAATATTTATTTGTGTACATGATTTATATGTACATACTTTACTTGATATTTCAGTTTAGTTATTATAAATATGAGATGGATGTGTGGTGAAATTTTTTATGGGTTGAAGTTTAAACTATTGATTCACCCCCCCTCCTCTTAGAATTTTACCTTTCTTATTTAAATTCCAACAAGAGCATAATCATAGATTTACATTTCTTTGAATGTTATATCTATCACTGCTTCTTTCTAGAATTCCATTTCTATTTTAATTCAGGTTTAATTCCTAAACTAGGGTTTGACTGAGCAAACACCCTCCCTTAAGAAAAATAAAAAGAAAACCTTTTATTTTGTAGTTTTTAGATCTTGGATTGATGAACACATTATAGATTCATATACCCTTTTTGTCATTTTTCAAAGTTGTATTCTTATATTATGGATGTTTCCAATATATGCAAGTACTTGTTCACATAAGAGTGTAAAACTTTTTCCCATGAGCACCTTATTAAGATTACTCCGCTACATTGGATAGTTATGATATTAATATAAAGGACAAATATCGATTAGTCTTATTTGTTTCTTTTATAGTTTTGATTGTGTAAAAAAATTGTATCATACTAATGGATTGTTGAAATCCAACTTCTTACCATCTAACACTAATAGCACAAGGTAGGGAATCAAGCTCTCTCAGATCTCTTGTTCTTATTTGTAAATGATTTTTGTTTTTAATACAATAAACTAGTTCATTTATGTAATCTAATTTATAAAATTTTATTTAAGACTATAGACTCATAATCCAAGAAATTTTCTTAATGTATTAGTGTAGTTTTTGAGAGAACAAATAGATTTAATGTTACTATAGAAGAAAGGTTCCTTCAAAATTGGCATCTTAGGAATTTTTGTTTAGGCACTTGTCATGTGTGACTCTATTTTAGTATTTGTGTCACAAAATTTGTGCATGCATCACATGTGAATCAATTTCAATGGCATTGTTTGAATTCTCAATAGATTTCTCTATAGCTAAGAGAAAATTCAACACTAAGAACAACTTCCACATTTTTTTTTTACTTGAAATCGTTAAGATTATAGGGAGAGCATTACATATGCAAGTAGCATCATAAAATCTAAGAGCTCATCAATTATTTCTATCATGGGAAATATATCCAAATTTTATTTATTCATATTTATTTTGTATAGGACTCGACCAAAAATAAAAAGCATTTCACAAAAATCTTGACCAAGTTTGAAAAGGTAAAAGGGTATTGATTAATGTAATGAAGTCTAGTTTTTTCTTGTGAAGGAAAACTGTGAAATACCCTTGAAAATTCAAAATATTTCAAATTTTTAGGGGTGTAAATTTTATAACTCATGTCTAGAAAGACTTTTATTTGGGTAGAGATTTCTTTAAGTCAGAGTGGAATTCCTTGATTGATAGAATTGATAAGGTTTCCTTTTAAAAATGAATATAACTTCACTTGTAGGAACAATTAGTCTTAACAATTTATCATATTAAAAATTTTCTTAATGATCCAGAGATGGAGATTATTATTGATTATATAGAGGACTAAAGAAAAGCACTAGAACATGAGAAAACCAATATGATGAGAATAAATTGTACATTCTCATGTAGTATGCAACATAATTTAAAAAGATAATTAAGGAAACCAATTTTATGTATGCCAACTACATAAATAGGATTTAATAATATTATGACACATGTCATAATCGTATGATATGATACATAAAGTGATCACTAATATAAAGTAGAAAATCAACAAAATGAAAAAATAATATTGAATGTGGGAACAGTCCTATGTTATCCTCAAGTAAAGTGATTATCAACAATGAAGAAGTCATGTGACTTCTTATCAAAAGGTCCCACAAAACTCTAGTGATTATACTTGATCTTAATGAAACTTGTGTTAAAGATATGTACAACTTAATCTATTATGGGAGAATGTTAAAAATCAATGACCCACTCCTCTATTTCTTCATGTAGTGCATATGGTTATTGGTTTATTTAATCAATATATGGTGATATTTTTCCTTGTGATGTAGATGGAACTATAGCTATCATAATGATGGATACTGGGTAATATAATGGTGAAGAAAGCTTTTTAAGAATATTTTGAAGCTAGAAATAGTTTCAATTGAAAAATTAAGAGTTTCTTAACACTTAACCCCATTAAAATAAATAGTAATATAATTGTTCTTTTCAATCTATTAAATAATTGTGTTGAAACCAAGATCTCATATTCTTATCCATTACATCTTCATCTTTAAATATTCCACCAACACATATGATTCCACAAACTAGATCATTTATCTTCTATGTAAAGGATGGAAAAATCTTATTTTCACTCGTTCACAAGTATTCATAATTTCCTTACAACCATTGCAACTTAGCATGATCAACATTATTGTAACCTTCATAAGTAGTTTCCAATTTAGTCATATGTTTTATTTGTTTCTTAAATATTTGAATGCAATATATCAAATAAGGCACTAATAATTACTTCTTTATCTAACATGTTCTTTATTAAAATACTTCTTTATAGCTATAGTAGCTTGTGATAAATTAGATATAATAACATAGTTATTCTCTTTGATAATTTGCCAATATTCATCTCATGTGCATATCAGGTAAGCATCCATTCAATTCTTTGATATCATATAATTAGTACCATCAAAATTTAGTATCTCCTTTCCTCAATCTATTTGTGTCCTTTTTCCTTAATATTGCTAACTTTGTGCAAAAGGACTTAGCTTTGATACCAATTCTTAGGCCCAGACAAGGAAAGACAAACAAAGATGGGATGGGGGATCATTTATGGTAATAATTAGTCAAAACCTCTAAAACTTAATATAAATCAGAAAGATAAATAGTAAATTCAAGATCCAAAATGCAAAACACATGAACCAAATATTTTATCTTAGGGAAACACATTAGGGAAAACCCCATTAGGAGTCTAACTCACAAGATGATGTGCACTATACCAAAGAACTACCTAATTAAGAGTATAAAGTTGACAAAAAATATGTACTTACACCCATAATACTACAAACTAATCTGTAAGGCTCACTTCCCAAAAAAAACTTCTCATCATACAATATCAGATCTAGCCCTCAATTTGGTTAACTAATGTATTCTTCATATACAAAAAGTTGGATGAGAATTCAATTGTATTTAACCTAAAATAAAACATCTTCTATACCTATACAATTAAAATAAATTCTAATTTTTATTCACCTTTCTCATATCATCATTACACTCAAGTCTCTCTAATCATGCACTTCCTATTATAAAATGATCTCTCATTTATACTAAATATAAAGAATAAATAAAAACTATATATATATGAGCCAACCTAGCACCCGACCATAAATGTAAGCATCAATACAATCCAAATCAAGTTGATTAAAACTTAGATAGGTCAAAATATTGAATCAGATACATGTTACACCATAACTAATGCAACACCAAAATTATCAAAAACTTTTTCCATCAAGTCAATAGGATAACAAGAATACCCACACACTATCAAAACAAATATTATGATATATTCTATCAATGAAAATCAATAAAATGATCATTACACACTCTTAAAAAACCAACAAGAAATATGAATACCATCTAGAACCTTTTCATTAATTTCAACTCAAAATCCAAACTCATCTTTAGCACTAATCATCAAGGATACTATACTACCGAACATTTTCATATTAAAATATAGTTGGATAAACTCAAAATATTTAATAATGGAAACTATAGACACAATGATAAGAATTTTTTTTAATACCATATTCACAACGTCTAAATCACTAAATCCAATTGCTACTAAACCAAATAGTCAATCTTTTCACAATATAAGTTCTCTATAACATAGGTAACCAAAAACATGACCAAAACTTACTTAAATCAATGTGCAAACATCTTTGAGTTGACCAAAAAAAAAAAAACATAAACATTCAATGTTTTATTGATCAAATGATGCACCTTTATATAGTGCATATTATAATTATAGTTAACCAAAAAATATTAACTATTTAGAGATAAGTATCAAGAATGTATTATGCCAACATTTACCCCTTTAAATTATTAATCCGGAAAACATCAAAAACACCTTAGGGAATCCCCTTAAGGTTTATAAAGAAAAATATGTTGAATACATATTTCGAGAAACTATTTATGATGTGGGAAACCTTGAACCAAGCAAGACTCCATCAAGATGTCTTGTGACCCTTAGAAAGGTGTAACTTTGACCTATTTTCTTAAATAAAAAAGTATTGAATTATTCAACAATATTCCCTAAGAGATGCAACATATCTCTACCATTGTCTAGTGATTGTGAAAGGGTATAATTCTTGATCATGTACTCTGAGGTTTTCTTGACCACAATCCATATTGAACCCAATAGAAAGTCCCAAACTCATTTCCAAAGTTAGGCTTTACAAAACATGTTCTCTTGAATTTTCTCATCTTAAAAAACAAAAATAGACAACCTAAAACTTGAAAAACTCTTCTCAGGGAGAGAAAACTATCAAAGCAATAAGTTGACTTGAGATGTGGAATTCCCTCCATCCTCCAATGTTACCAACTTCAGAAGCTCAAACTACTATAGATAGATCATGAGAAGAGTCATCAAGGACACACTCATCATTTTTATATTTTCATTGTCAATGTTAACAATATGTCTTCAATATATTATTCTTTCAAAATTTCTTGAATAATGCTCTAGAGGAAGCGCTATAGTTGCTAGTGAAACAATAATAGATACAGTAAGCTATTAACCCATAAACCATTCCTTAAAAGAATTCATTATGACATATAAATTCATTAATATTATTGTCAACTACATGCTCACCAAATTTCTAGTGAGAACAACACATATGTGTAGTGCCCATGATAAAATATCAATTGATCAATGCAAATTGGTAAAACAAAAATGACTAGCTTCACAAAATATCTATAATATGAGATTGGTTAGTATTGACAAGTGTCACTCATATATCTTTTCATTTAGGGTGTTTATGCATATAACTACCTCTATCTACTTGATTTATATATCCACAATGAATCTAAATATTTCCTTGGTGAGTTTAATAAATGATAGATATTCCACTTTTCCATTCTTCAAATCATATTTTTTTTCTTATTATCATATATCAACTATTTAGAGATGCTCGCCAAATCATGAACTCTGACTAGGCACATCAATTTCCTATAAACTTTGATATGATGCATCAATGTCCTCCTATAAATAGCTTTTCATTTCAAGTACCATAATGGTTTCAAATATTTGATCAACAATTAAATGCAAAACATATTGATTTATTCTAGTATTTGCATTCTAACCAAGAAGGCACATTTCATTCCATGCTAAAGCAATTAAAAAATTGTTGACGAGAGCATACAAACAATAAAATTCATTTTTTTTTGTATTGTCTTTTCTTTGCTAAGGAGAGCCATCACCAATGACAGAAAATAATATCTTCTTATAGACTAAGAAAATGCATTTAAATGGTAACAAAAAATAAATGGTTATCACTGTAAATATGTTGCATTACGAGTGTAGATTCATCAAGCACTTGTAGACACAAGCACCCATGCATTGAAAAACTTCTATACTCACTTGTTCATAGTTATCAATGAGATCATGGACCCATCTCATACCCTTTCCTAATTGTATATTTGCACTAGTTTAAGAGGAAGGAACATTTATAGATTATTTTTTTTCATACTTCACCAACCACAAAGACTATCTTTATTGTGCATGAAAATTTATTGCATATTTCACTAGCATAACTTGTTGAAAATATTTATGATAGGCTAAGTTACTAAGAGAGGATGGGTGATTTTAGTAACCAATATAACTTAATCATTAATTTACCAATTAATCCTTCATGTGTATTCTAATCTAATTGCATGCCTAAAAAATTGAAAGCATTGAAATCTTCATAACACTTTTGAAACACAATATGGTGACCTAGAAACCTTCCAAATATAAAGTAAAATTGGGGCGGTAATGATACCCACAAGCTTTAGTAATGTGGTATAAATTTAGCTTATTATGGCTTATAATGATCACTTTTGATGATCTACCCTATTAGGAGCAATAAGGAATTCTAGGTCCACCTTGCAAAAGGATTTATAAACATACAATGAAGTATGCACTCGGTAAAGAGATTTATAAAAGACTATTAAGTCTACCTTGTGAAAGGATTTGATTGATCCACCTATTAGGATGAAACTGTGGCTAATCACTAATCTACAACTTGATTTCTTGAATGAGATACCTTTGAGTTTAAAGATCACCTTGCTATGATAGGTAAATCTTTGTTGCTCCTTATACTGTTGTAGCCTTTGTACTTTGCACTTCTACTCTTCTCTACTCATTACATTACTTTTTTTATGCATATTTTAGATGTGATACAATGCATTACATATATAACAATCCAATTTACAAATCAACAATGTTGGGTACAATACAAGTTTACACAAAATACACAAAGTCAGCCCAACAACAAGAACTCAGCTTCTAAAGACTAGTTCAGTGAGGTTCTAATACTCAACATCCACTTTCAGTGCTCGGGATCTTCATGCACTAAGAAGACATAGAAGCTCAGTCCATACTAATCACTTCTAATTAGTCTGAACTTAGTATGCACTAGTAACTTGGTGAATATTGTGAAACTCAACATATAAATTGAATCACTTGATTCACACTACATAGCTTGGTCAATTCTATAACTATGAGCTCGATATAAACTGAATCACTTGGTTAACACTAAGGGGCTTGGTCAACATTGGATTCACATGGCTGTAACTATGAACTTAGTAAGCACTACATAGCTCATTTTGTACTAAGAAACTCGATAAACACTAAGAAGCTTGGTTTACACTGATAGTCACCAACCTAGTAGAAACTGCTCGACACAAACTGAATACTATTCCTTGAACTCGGTAGCAACTGTAGAACTTGATAGAGTTTGAAATACTTGGTTGACATTGTTAACTATACAATAATATTAGTATATCCCTACTATTTGAATAAGTGTGTGGAATTGATAACAAACTTGACTATAATGTCAAAAATCTCCCCCTTTTGCATTGACAAAAAAATTTATTAGTCAAAACTAAAAAAGATAAAAAACACTTTTATTCTTTATCCTGTGTCTTCAACTCGGTAGTGTATTCTATTTTTGAGATTTTTCAAAATTTCTTTTGTAAGAGATGTTTCTTTGAATATTTTTACATGTATATGTACGATAGTATGATATTATAATGCTCCCTCATACATATATATACAATATTATATACATCTTCTCATGTTTTCCCCTTTATATCATATCTTCTCCCTCTTTGTATATTACATCTTATATTATATCTTCTCCATGTTTACAATATGTTATCTACATCATCTCCCCCATTTTGACATAAATTCCAAAGGTGTAAACTATACAATAATACTAAAATGTGACAATAAATTAGAATGCACCTCTAGAATTAGTGCCATTGTCTTGTCCCAATTTTCTTGCAACACCTTGCTTGAGTGTAATGCATTTTGAAATTCTACTGATAGTTCTATCATGTGGTCTGGAATAGAGAAGTTGATATCATAAATGAGGGTTCTAGCATGTGCAATATGTTTCTTCAATGCATCCATGTTTAGGAGAATCATTCCCTATATGTTTACTAGTGTAGCTCTTATCCTGGCTTCTTCTCTTAGCAATTCTTCCTGCATATCAGTTAAAATTCTAATCTTTGTATAGTGGGTAGAGCTATAACTTGGGTCAAGTTGCAACTATTATGCACTTGGCTTTAGATCTTCAATAATATTTTTAAGTTTATTTTTAATTTCCTTGGTAAAATTGTAAATGTCACAGAGTTTACCAAATAAAGAAGTCACATTTTTGCAAGAGGTTTCCAATGAGCCTAGAATAGTAGACAAATCTTCTTGATGAATTGTTATCTTTTGTGCTATTAGCTTCAAAACTTTATTCTATAATTTCTTCTCTAGTGTCTATAATAATTTATCTTGTCCATTCAAATCTTCATTGAATTTCTGGACTACTTTTTCTAACTAAGCCAAAATTGGTTGAGAACTTTCAACCTCTATGTTGAGTGCCTCTACAAGAATGTTCTTTACATCTTCAAGCACTTGAAATTCATTATTTCGTTCTTCTCTAAGCCTCCTTTTCTTAGCTTTCTTCTAAAGTAGCTCTCCAAATATATGCATCTAATCTATATTAAGATTGGAGATATCTCAATTTGGGATAACTATCTCCTCATCAAGGTCAATTTATTCTTCCTTATCTTTTCCTTTACTCAAAATTTTTTTACTTGGTTGAGGGTTGGTATCAACTATCCTTTTAATTATTATTTGCATGCTAGGAATAAAAATAATAGTTGAAATAGTAGGACTGACAAGAAAAGGAGATACTACACTTATTGAAGAAATACCTTGTGTGACCAAAACTAGATGAAGTGCTTGTCACTTCTATCAATGAAGTACTAAGATGAATAGGTGAAAATATTGATTGAGTGCTTGAAATTGTAATGTTTGACACAACCAAGTCTGCAATATCTCTCTGTAAGCTTGATGTCTTCAATGCCTTTCTCAAAGAATGAGGGTGTGAGACTATGTCTACTTCTACAATCTCCTAAATGTTTTGAACCTCAAGGAGATCTTCCTCAGTAGCTTCCCTTTCCTATTCCTCATCATCAATATTGTCATAATGTGTTACCTCTTCATTATCATATTCCTCTAACTTTTCATAATCACCATCATCTCCATCCTTGTTGCTAACATTAACAACAAAACCACTCTATTTGTGAAGATTATAAATGTTCTTCAATGTGTTGGTGCCATTTCTTACCACATTTTCTATTGTAATTACAAGTAGGAAAGGTAAAATTTTGAGAGGGAGGGGAATCAAAATTTAATACATGAACCCGTAAAACTTTTCACTACACCTCTCTCTCATGCATTCAATAGATAAACTAAAATAACATGTAAACCACATATATCTAAATTATGTAAATATATAAGAAATCACACATATCACACTAGATATGATTACCCAGAAACCCTCCAAAAGTGAAGGTAAAAATGGGGTGTGGATGAAACCCACAAATCTTTACTACTGCATTTGTAAAATGTAGCCAATTAAGGTTACAATAGTTTGACCATGAATCATGATTTTCCTTGTGAAAGGCCTACCCTGTTCAAGGCTTACAAAGACTATTAAGTCCCACCTTGTTAGAGGATTTCAACATCATGTTAGAAGTGTGCTTGATTAGAGGACTTTAGGTCATTCACTTAGAATGCCACCCTATTAAAGGATTTCAGAAAGCCTATTAGGACTACTCTGCTAGGAGATTTAACTAAAATCACCTATTAAAATGTCTTACCATAGATCTCATAATTGAGACATGCTTGTCTAATAACAAATAAATTCTATTCAATTTCCTTAATCCTTCATGATTAGATATAACAATGTTGTATCCTTCTCTATCCTTGGTTCTTCTCAAATTGATTCTACAATTCACTCTCACTACTATGTCACCTTGAATTCTTTGAAAAAAAATCTTGTTTCCTTCTTCAATTTGATCATTCTCCCCTTGTTACCTTACTTTAACTTTCATTAAAATTTTAGGGCTTCGTCTTCCTTAAAAAGACTTTGGTGGCTTAGGGTTAGGTATGAATCTATAGCTGAGATTCATCCATATTGCCACTTAAATCTTCCTATTTACTTGATTAGTTGCATGTAATTGCATAGGGAATCTGCATATAGATTTTTCCTAATCTTCAAAAGATCATATTCTATCCTTAGGTTGGCTAAAAAATGTTTTACATAGTTGTTTGTGCCATTATAAACAAATATGTCCAATTTGTGTTACTCAGCATATGAAGTTACTAATGCTCAACGTACATTGTAATTTTGCTTCTGACTCAACACCTAAACTATTCGGCATCTATTGTTCACTTAGAATTTGAGTCACTTGGCATGGTCTATCTACTAAGAACCTAAGTGACTCAGCACATGACTGACTTGACACATGACTGACTCAACACTCATTGCAACTCGGCATGGTCTTATATTTACTTGTTGTACTTGGTATGCATTACTAGTTCAACATGAGCTAAGTAAATGTCTTAAGTGTGTTTGAAACTCAATTGTCAAAATCAATCGGAGATCAACAATCTTACCCTTTGACATGAGTGTCAAAAATAGTTAAATATACATAATCAATCTAATCTTCTTGAGTATAACATATCCATGACTCAACTTATATATGAAACTTCAAAAATTTCAAAATTTTTTAATAACCAATATACCTTGTAATGTATAACTCCCCCTGAGTTAATATGTTTGTTCTATATCCAAAATTTGTTCTCCATTCTAAGTAGTTTTGTCTCTACTAATAATCTTTGACTTCAATGCAGTTATACTCATTATGCTTTGTTTGATGTCTCCCTCATAGGGTCTCCCCCTTTCTTACTTACCCCCCCCTTTATTTACTATCTCCCCCTTTTTTGACACTTATGTCAAATGGGCTATACACTTATAGTGTATTTGTCCAAAAAGGATTTATGGACTTCCATGATGATCATAAGAGTTGCATCCTAGTTGTTACATGCAACATCCAATGACTTGAGTTGGATAGCTAGCTCTGTTGCAAGGTGTACTAGGCCATCTAGAGTAGAAATATTGGGATCTTTCTTTAATAGAGTTTCTAAAAAACCTAGTTCCTTGTGTAGGATTTTCATGTGTGGGGTGAGAGACACCTGAATATTTGTCAATTTGGCTCTTATGTTAGCCTCTTCTACTATTAACACAACTAATTGAATTTTTGATTGAAGCAATGCATGAAAATGCTTCTCACTCTAAGTTGGGTTCTAAGGTAGTTGTGTACTTGATATGTTTAGATTCCTCTCCAGGCTCAAAATTCTATGTCTAGTCTCTTGGGCGAAGAGTGTGGCGTCACACTATTTTGTGTACAATGACAATATATTCTCAAGTACCTACTTCACAACCTCAATCTTTGTTGTCAATGCAACTTGGGTTAGTGCTATTTCACTAGATATCTTCTCATTCACTTTTCCTTGGAACTTCTTCTCAGACCACTCTAAAAGTTTTGCACTTATATCCATGTCTTCATTATTTATCGTTTCCACTATATTAGACAATTTTTCTAGTAGTGGCTTTGTTTCTTCAGGAGTAGGAAATTTGAATGCATCCAAAAAGATGTCTTTAATGTCTTGAAGAGCTTGTGTTTGCTCATATTTTCTCCTTAGCATCTCTTGATGCTTCTTCTCCTCTAAATCTTGTTGCAAAATACTTATTTTATCTAGAGTCATTATGTCATAATCAAACTTAGGTAT